>JAAWXA010000003.1:65829848-66078461 GCA_038090715.1 Florisuga fusca | reverse complement strand
TCCTTCCCACATTCTGTCACTACCTGAAGCCCTTGAGCCAAAGAGTTCAAGTCAAGAGGGGACAGCATTTCATGGGTGGCTCCTTCCACACTCACCCCCCAAAAAATAGAATCATGGAATTGTCAGGGTTGGAAGGGACCTTTAAGATCATCCAGTTCCAACCCCCCTCCCACTAGATCAGGTTGCTCCAAGCCCAATCCAACCTGGCCTGAAAAACTTCCAGGGATGGGGCTTCCACCACCTCTCTGTTCAACCTGTTCCAGTCTCTCACCACCCTCATGGTGAAGAACTTCTTCCTCACTTCCAATCTCCATCTCCCCTCCTCTAGTTCGAATCCATTCCCCCTGCTCCTATCACTCCCTGACATCCTAAAAAGTCCCTCCCCACCTTTCTTGTAGCCCCTTCAGATCCTGGAAGGCCACAGTGAGGTCTCCTTGGAGCCTTCTCCTCTCCAGACTAAATAACCCCAACTCCCTCACTCTGTCCTCCCAGCAGAGATGCTCCAGAGCCCTCTGAGCATCCTCCTGGCCCTTCTCTGGACACCCTCCAGCACCTCCATGTCTTTTTTGTAATAGGGTCTCCAGAACTGGACACAATATTCCAGGTGGGATCTCATGAGAGCAGAGGGCAAGAATCACTTCCCTTGACCTGCTGGCCGCTCTTCTCTGGATGCAGCCAAGGAAATAACATGATGGAAGCTTTTTCCAACCCCAGCACCTGATCTGAAAGCGAAACTTGAGAAAAACTGTGTGCCCAAAGCACTTTTTAGGCATAGTCCTCAGCAGCTGCCGAGGACCATTGCAAATGCTATAACCTGACAATTTCCATCGTGCTGCCTCTATTATCTCATTTAATTACCATTCAAAGATGCAGAGAGAGTCTTAACAGGATTGGCAAAGTTCTTTAAGGACTTCAATTGTACAATGATACAACTGAATCCTCTTATGACATCTTTTAAAGCTGATGGGAGTCTTTTTGTGTTTTAAGTGAGGATCTTGACATGTAAATTAATTTTATTATGCCTGTTTCTCCAGGGGTCCTAAGGGCAAGGTTTTTTCCTCTGCTCACAGTCATGTTCTTGGATGTGGGCTAATCATCTCTTGTGCTTCTCCTGGCAGCATCCTACACTTCAGGCTTTTATGTACCAAATCTGTCACGTGCAGCATAATCCTGGTGAGAGAGAATGGGGGGGGGGGCAGATTGAAATGATTTCTTGACAATTTCTCTGATAGTCCCATTAAAGATCTATGCTCTGAGTTTTACAAATTTCATGAAGTCCTGAAATTCCATCAGCCCCCCCAAAAACGTCCAGGTGGGAAATAGTGAGGCTTCAGCACCAGAAGGTAAGAATCAGAATCACTTATCCTCCAGCACTGGCAATGCCAGTGTCATGAAAGTCAAAGAAAAACAATGAAGAGAAAACAAATGTGGCCTCAGGACTTTGTTCATGAATTTATATTGCAACAGCAATACTTGTTCTCAAAAATAAAAGAGCCTCAAATAAGATACTAAAACTGAGAATCATCTCTGCTAATGTAACATTTTTGCCTGAGATAACTGTATATTGCTCTGTATGTATTTATGTTTTAGCAGCTTTATTTTTTTCCTCCCATCATGAAATATTTAATAGTTCTAATTTATCACTTTAATACTGAGCTGCTTGGGCTTAGATGCTTGGGCCATGAGCTGAATGGTGCAGACAGGAGGAAGCTGTGTGCATGTTGATCAGAGCTGCACTCTGCAGGAGGACACAGTGTGCTTACATCTCCAGGGCCTTCTACCATGCATGATCACTTAAATCAAGGCACAATTCATTCAACACCCCTCCTGTGAACTACTACCACTTGGCACCTTCTCTGCCCATTATTTCTATTTATAGTCCCCAAGCATTTAAAACTGTAAGTGATCAAGGCTGGAGCATGCCAGCTACCCTGCAGACACAAGGAATGGATGGAGCATCCCAAAATGTCATCGAATCATATCATAGAGTGGCTGAGGTGGGAAGATCTTGGAGATCATCTCCTCCAACCCCCTGCCATGGGGAGGGACACCTCTCATCTAGCCCAGGTTGCTCCAAGCCTCATCCAACCTGGCCTTGAACACCTCCAGGGAGGGGGCAGCTGCAACTTCTCTGGGCAATCTGTTCCAGAGTCTCACCACCCTCCTCCTGAAGAACTTCTTCCTCAGATCCACTCTCAACCTCTTCTCCTGCACTTTCAAACCACTTCCCCTTCTCCTCTCACTGGACACTCTTCTGAAAAGTCCCTCTGCAGCCTTCCTGGAGGTTCCCTTCAGGGATTGGAAGGCAGCTCTAAGGTCCCCCTGGAGTCTTCTCTTCTCCAGGCTGAACAATCCCAGCTCCTCAGCCTCTCCTCATCTGGATCATCTTTGTGGCCTCCTCTGGACTCATTCCAACAGATCCATGTCCTTCTTCTGCTGGGGACACCAGAGCTGGATGCAGGATTGGAGGTGGGGTTTCACAAGAGCAGAGCAGAGGGGCAGAATCACCTCCCTTGGGTGATGAAAGAAGGAAGTGTCCCAGCATCCCAGGCCTGGACAACGCTCTGTGTGTGGCTGCCTTCTGCTTTGGTGCTAACATACCAGGCAGCCAAGCTGAGTGACCTGTGGTGGGATTTATCTGACCTGATTCAGGTACTCAAATTTTAGATGTCTACATCTAAGCTTATCACCCAGGTTCCCCTTATCATCAGTGGAAAGCAATGAGCCCATCCAGAGGACAATGTACAACATCTTGAAAACAGATACCTGCAACAGGTTAGATGAGCCTCTCTGTACATGTGTCTGTTTCCTCTGTTGTCTGTAGATAACCCATCTGTCCTCGAAGGCCAAGCTTCTGGATGAGTCTATAAACCAGAGAAAATTATTAGAAGTCACTCCTGCCTTAGTTTTCTTGGCCCAGTTTGTGTAGAAAGCCCCATAATCTCATTCAGCCTTTTCCTTTCAAGTTTCTGCTCAGACACTTCACAGAAGGTGTCTTTGTGATGGTGCCAGTTTGACTGTGGCTGATGGATTATTTTTTGAAACCAACCAACTTCACCATCCTCAAAAAAAGATGTTGGTGCAGCAGATCCATGCTGGACCTCACAGCACATTGAGGAACATCACTGGTGAATGCCAGAAGCTGAACTTGGAGCCATTAATGGTCAGTACTAATAGTGCCAAGGAAATAATATCATCATCATCATCATCATCATCATCATCCCAGGAAAATCTAAACCTCTGAAATCAGACTGGAGAAATTATGTGAAGCAACAAAAGGAACCACTTTATGATGCTGCTCAGCAAAGTGCCTGAGACTAAAGACCACTGTCACCTTCATCCTCAGAGGATATCATCATGAAATGCGGTGGACTTCACCAGCCTTCACAACCCCATGGGGAGCTCCAGGCTGGGCACAGAGCGGCTGGAGAGCAGCCAGACAGAGAGGGACCTGGGGGTTTGGATTGACAGGAAGCTGAACATGAGCCAGCAGTGTGCCCAGGTGGCCAAGAAGGCCAATGGCATCCTGGCCTGGATCAGGAACAGCGTGGCCAGCAGGTCCAAGGAGGTGATTCTGCCCCTGGACTCAGCCCTGGTGAGGCCACACCTCGAGTCCTGTGTCCAGTTCTGGGCCCCTCAGGTCAGGAAGGAGATTGAGGTGCTGGAGCAGGTCCAAAGGAGGGCAAGCAGGCTGGTGAAGGGACTGGAGCACAGATCCTATGAGGAGAGGCTGAGGGAGCTGGGGCTGTTCAGCCTGGAGAAGAGGAGGCTCAGGGGAGACCTCATCACTCTCTACAACTCCCTGAAAGGAGGTTGGAGCCAGGGGGGGGTTGGTCTCTTTTCCCAGACGACTTTCAACAAGACAAGAGGACACAGTCTTAAGTTGTGCCAGGGGAGGTTTAGGTTGGATATTAGAAAGAATTTCTTTATGGAGAGGGTGATCAGACATTGGAACAGGATGCCAGGGGAGGTAGTGGACTCTTCGTCCCTGGAGACATTTAAAAAGAGACTGGATGTGGCACTCAGTGCCATGGTCTAGTGACTGCAGTGGTAGCTGATCAAGGGTTGGACTTGATGATCTCTGAGGTCCCTTCCAACCCAGCCCATTCTATGATTCTATGATAAAAAATGTCTTGGTTGCAGTCCTGGTGGCTCTCAGTGATTCAGATGTGAATCATGAACTATGAGGTGAACTTCTGGGAGATCAGCTATGGGTCTCCAGAACCTGTTCAGATCCCAAACCAGCACCTTCCAGGAGTCCTTCACAGCCACCTGCAGCATGGTGAGACAGCATGCCAAGGGTGAAGCTGATCCTAGCTTTTTGGTGTCCTCCTTGGGTCTCTGCATGTCAGTAAACGCATACAGGTGGTGTAAACTGATCCTATCCAGGATCAAATATGTAAATAAAATCAGGAAATCTTGGAAAAGACCTAACTGTCCCCTCTGGTACTATCTGCAAGCAGATACTATACCTGCAAAAAGAAAATGTTCCTCCATATTCAACCGTAGCCACTTGTAGCCTGTGGCCTATTCTGAGATTAAAAACGTGGCTGATTTGTGCACTTCCCAAAAGGACTTGAGTGAAGGAAAGAAGAATTCAGTTCTCTCAGGCTCTTTTGAAAAATCTTTAAGTGTTTTGAGGTCCCTGAACAGTGAATGTGATAGAAGTGGACATTTCCCCACAGGATCTGATGCTTCAGGCCTTAGCTGTCTTTCAGGAAGGGTCATTTAATTAATTCATCCCTTTTCTGCTACTGTCAGGATGCTCTGCATTCAGAAAAGGGTTCTGACATGACTCAATGCATATGTTAGACAACTATTAAAAGATAAGAACCCCAGTCCAGGTTTGTAGAAAGATTTGAATGGACAGGATCCAAGTTGCCTGAAAGAAATACAAGTACAATCAGCATATGGACCACCAAGCAAAATGCAGTCTGAACCTTTCCACATGTTCAGTCACCTGTGAATGGAGTACCATCACTTCTGCAAGGTTCCTGCAATTGCCTGGCAGTGAAAATCAGATGGGAGGATTTTCCCTGAGTTCCTTTCTGGGATGGAAAAGGTATGTTTGTGTACAAGTTATCAAACACCTCAGTTACAAGGGAGTATGGACCAGCTGGTCTTATATTTCTTCCCAATTACATGGAGAAAATCTCTGAAGAAAAAAAAAAATTGTCCATACAAAAGTGGACTGAGGAGGGAATGGAGACCTGAGTTAAATCTTAGATTCTCCTCAGATTCCACATTTTTTGTTTTAAAAGTGAATCCCCAGATCCAAACCTCCCAGGGCTCTAGAGCTGGGGCTGAAATTGTAACCTGGTAAAAATGATTTTTGGCCATTGCTGGCAGAAGGCCAGAAGTTTTGTGTTCACCCAATATTGCAGGGTGTTAGGAAGTCTCTGGGCTTGCCATGCTCTGAGCTGGGTGGTCACCAATGTCCCATGGACAAAGGTTTTATGCCTGACCTGCCAGAGCTCAGCACTGGGGACACCCCAAATGGCCAAGAGCTGCCACCCCAGTCAGGCTCTGCCCAGCAAACACCAGAGAGAAGAGGCAGAGTCTGGGGAGGGTTCTTTGTATAAAAAAATTAAATTGCATTATTGATGAGATTCACATTACTTAAAAATTTTGGAATCTGAGACTTTCGAAGTATTGATTGGACTGAGAAATTCTTGCCTGTATTTATATTTTATGTTTCTTCCTCCCTTCATAGCAAAAGGAGAATAAGGTGTTCTGGGTTTTTTCATTTTAGGGCTGAGGTCCCATGAGGTTACTTCCATTCTTCCTTGGAGCATAATTCCCACCTCTGGCTTGACTTTGGGGTTAGCCAAGTAGATCCAAGGATGCCATAAAACATCTTTGACGTGGCTTAATCAGCAATATCAGCCCCTCAACCTTGCTGAGCAACGTTTTCTATCATGAGCAACAACATTATTAAGAAAATGTTCGCCACCTGATTTTTCAGAAGGAATTAAACACCTCTCTCACACCTTTCACACCTAGGCAGCACCTCAGCATGGATCAACACAGGAATTTTCTTGTCCCTGGGAACAATCTCCCTGAGGACAAAGCCTCAAAACTACAATTTGTCTGTCAATGTCATCAGTGTAATCTGGTGTTGACTTAATTAGAAATCCTTTTAAATGATGCAGAGGGAGAAAGACACTTTTTTTTTTTTTTTCCAAAGTATTCCTCATTTGTAATTATTATTTCACTTGTGAATCTTCCACACTCCATTGAAAATGCCATATGGAAAACAAATTAGTTTGCTACAGTGACTAATGTTTACTGCCAGTTCTGCTCTGAAGTTTTTAGGCCAAGTTTTTAAATCATCAGTCCTTTCTGTGGCAAAACTGCCAATGAAATTGGTCTGTGTGATCAAAGCCTGGATATGAGTAGAAGCCCTACCACAGGAAATGGCACAATGTCCCACCTGGGCACTAAGAGTACTCCAGGAATTGAAGAGCAAGCAGCTATTTATTTAAGCAGCTGCCTGAAAGGGTTGCATATGCAAAAGATGCTAAAAGTGAAATGATGCTCTTTGCACTGAGGGACAACATTTCCTGGCTGATTATGGGGAGCTTCATGCTCTGTGATGAACTTCACAGCCTTGGAAGTCAGTTGCACCTTGAGCTTGGTCTCTCCACTTGGAACAATATAATACCTGTTAAACAAATAAAGTGATATAGACAGATAAATGATATCTGTGATTCTGTGATAAGTTGTTTAACTATACTCTTTCACTGTCAGTCCAGCCTCATAGATCTCCTCTTGACATGGATGTTCCCTCATAATACTGAGTGCTTTTTTTTTTATTTTTTTTCTCATATTTTTCCCCTGATGTGACTGAACATTGCTTTTACAGAATGGTGACTTCCAGGGTTAGCTCCTCCCATTTTTGAAGACAGGCTTCAAGTTGGATTCTCTCCCACCTTCTGCTCCTTTCTCAGTGTACTATGTGCTGTTTCCAAACAGCCAGCAGTACAAGGAACTAATTGGTTGTGAGCAATTTTCCTGACACCTCAGATATTTGCTCAGGTAGAAACCACTGGCTCCCTTTCCAGCCATGTCCAGGAGGTTATCACACTGATCATAAAAGATGAGATTTCTCTTTTCCTTTCCTCTGTGGAATTGGAAGGTGTCCTTGTTTGGGCCAGGATAAAGGTGATTTTCTGGTTTGTACTTTTGCTTTCAGCTCAGTCTCTTGTCAGGAGCTGCACTTGCTGAAATTAACAGAAGTTTCTCAGTCAGTGTCTGCTTCTAGGACTGATCACACTCCATGGTTATAGTTACTGCCAGAGACTGGTGTGCAGAGCCAAGGACACTGCTCAGCTCTGAGGAACATTTTACCCTGCAGAAGGAGTAAAGAGGTCCCACCTGAACCCCTCCTCTGGGGAGGCCCGAGACAAGAGAGATGCCAGAACTGACCAAACAGAGTATTCCATCCCATACACCTCATACTCAGGATAAATTTGAGGGATCACCAGGGTCAAACATCCTTTCTGCTCCCTTTCTGCTCTTCCTGCCCTTCCCCTTCTTCACCTCTCCCTGTTTGCTTCAGCATCCTGGGAGGATTCCATCCCTTCCTCTGCCTGTGCTCCTGATCCATCCCAGCCTGAATCTGTGTGTTCCTGCCTCCAGCTCCTGACTGCTCCTGACCCCAGGATTCCAGCCTGGACTTTCCCAGGGCTGCCCTGCAGCCTCCGTGGGGATGTGAGAGTTATTGGGGGAAAGGGGAGGAGGAACCTGGGATCAATCTTTTCCTGTATATTTGTATAGATTTAGTAATTTTTCCTTTTTTTATCATTCCTGTTTCATTAAAGTTGTGTAGCTTAGTTTCCAACCCATAAGTCTCTTTCCCTTATTCTCTCTCCTTTCCTTATCAGGGAGGAGAGGGGGATTAATAGAAAAATCTGTTATTCGGTTTGATTGCCAGGCCAGTGTCAAACCCTGACAGAAGGCTATCTGGATACCTTTCCCTGGATACTGGAAGGGAGGGTTTAAAGTCAATGAGAGTTTTTGGCTCTTCTGCCCTGGGAATTTCATGGAAGTTTTGATTAAAGTTTCTGTGGCTGAGTCCTGCATGAGGATGTTCTGTTTCTAATGGCCATATGGAATTCCCACTGGTGAGAGCTCATCTGGAGGATGCCAATAGAGTCTGGATTTTAAAAAATAGTGATTGGAGATGTGGATTTGGCTCAGTGCAATAAAACACTGAATCCTCCAAAGATACCAGCAAAAAAGTACTGAAGAGTGTGGGAGTTGCTTAGGGTTAAGGACTCTGGGGTTTGGACTGTTTGCATCATTAATAGGTATTATTTATTATTCATAATAATTTATCTAATCACTACTTGGAGGACAGGACAGTTGGCAACAGTAATTCTATTAGGCAAAATTATGAGTGTTTTAAAGCACCATCTGTTGATAGTTATCTCTGACAATGAAAATAGAAACCCCATTTACATACTGGTTGGCTGTGGAGCACCTCCAGGCCTCTGACTGAGGGCACACTGACAGGCACAGACTTGATGATTGAAAAGAGAATTTCTTCCTTCTGTTCCCATCCATTTCTGTGTGCCTGTCCTGGCTTCTTTTGCAGTGTCCTACAGATTCCAATAATCTTGTCAGCTACTGCATCTCTGTGGGATGGAAACATCTATTTATTAACCTGAAATAGAAACATAGGACAAAAATGTTCCCAATTACCACAGACAACCACATCATATGGAGTGGAAAGTACTCAGTACTGCTACTACCACAGCAATTTTGAAATCAAAGCAGATATATCAATTAAAGCTTTCCAGCCAGGACATTAAAAAAAAAATATAAGACACAACACCTAGGTTTCTAAGAGAAAACACTGTTAATGTTGCAAAGTGAAGCACTTGAAAATCAGGGAATGCCAGATTGATTGTTGCTATGGGGAAGTCCTTGAGAGCATTAATCACTGCCTTGAGAGCTGGGCTTGAATAGTGTGCAGAAAATAAAGCACGGGGCTCTTCACACACGTGAAAAACCAAACATCCCATGGCTGCTCGTTAAGTGAACACCATTATCCCGTGCACTGAAGGTGGATGTCCTGCAGAAAGAAACCACCCAGCATCATGTCATTAACATTCTGGCATCATGCATATGCAGAGCAAATGAGCTGGGAGCTTGCCAAAGTCTGAACTTTGGAGTGCCTGGCCACGGAGTGCTTTTGTCTCGTTGTGTTTGAGGGCGAAACGCTGAGTTTCATTTTCCTAAAAAAAAAACCAAACCAAAGTGAATAGACAGAAGATAGGTCCCAGCTTGTACTGCTTCATTTCAGCCCCAGGGTCCTGATTTACAGCAGGAGGAGGAGGGCAGTGCTCAGACTAGGGAGCAGAGCTTGAAAAGTTTGGGTCCTTGCCAGCCGTGTCTTTGCTGGAGGGTGGGTGAGTTCAGCCCTGATCCTCCAGTTGTGGTCCCCTTGAGGGTTGGAGAGCTCATGGAGCATAAAATGGAGCTGGAAATAAAAGCAGGGAGCAGGGATAGGATGAGGGTGTGCAGCAGGATAGATGTCCAGGATGCTCCACAGAGCACATCTTACAATGGAAATGCTGAGGACCTCTCAGCTCTGCCAGGAGCGTGATCTTCAGCAAGACACTCTCCTGCTCCCTGCTTCACTTTTTTATTCTGTAAAATAAGGACACTGCTTAACTTTTCAAATATCTTTGTGAGCAGTGAGCAGAGGGGTAGTTAAGCTAACTGGCATTTTGGATGGCCATCACTGTTTCTCTCACCCTGATCTGTTACCTTTTCCTCATTTCAATAAAAACCATCTCGCTCTTTCACTGCCCTTTGATGTGAGCACTGGCTGCCCTCTACTCACCACTCAGGTTTAACATTCCCAAATTTTATTAAGCAGTTATTTACAAACTGCCAAAACAAACAGATTAGCAAGCAAGACTCAAAACAAAGACAAAAGATCCTGTGTTAGTCTCTCACTGAGTAAATATTCTGCTCGGGTCATATATAATTAATCAATCTGCTGTTTCACAGAGGACTCAGCCATTCTTGTCCACCCTGGCAAATAACACAGTACTCTGAATTTTGCTCTGATTTTCTCTGTTGCACATGCAAGCAGTTGATTGCATGGTTTTTTTTTCCAGAAAGGGAAAGAGCAAATATAAGAGAATGACTTGCTGGAGAAGCTGGAGATCTGAGACCACTGAGTGGTACATTAGAGATAAAAACATTTCCCAAAGAAGGTAAAAAATCTGCAAACACATGGTGTGACCAAGCATTTGCCTTTAAATGGCCACAATAGCTACTATATAAACATTAATTTCAAGTTGATTTATTGTACCTTAATAAGACCTAATAAGAAAATATTTCAGGCATATGCTTAGCTTCCAGCATGTGGTTAGATCTGCTGAGGTAGGAAATGGCACAACCAGAGAGGTTGGGGAGTTTCCTTCTCTGGAGACTTTCAAGACCCATCTGGGTGAATTTCTGAGTGACCTGCCCCAGTTTTGGTCCTGCTCTGACAGGGATGTTGGACTTAATGATCTTCAGAGGTCTCTTCCATCTCCTGACATTCTGTGATTCTGTGACCAGCAAATTCAAGTGGTCCTGTTAAAATTCTGCAAAAGAAAGGGACTGTCAAAGTTTTTTTTTCCACTTTCATTCATGGAATCTTTTCTTTTATGTTATTTTCCTATTTTAAGCTCAATGTGGAAGGCCCAGTATTTGACCACCTTTCCCTCTCTGTTGGATTGAGTCAAACTCAGCAAGCAGTTCGAGGCACCTTACTGGCAACAGGTCATGCTGAATGCTCTGGCCTCTGGTGGAGGGACTAACACTTGACCAAAAAAATGGTGTGAGAAATTCCTTTGAGGCTTCTGCAGCTCAGCCAACTTGCATTTTTGGAAATCACAATTTCAGCACAGACTGGGTGAGGTGTTTAATGCAAGCAGTGAGATGGTTTGCTTCTCCTGATAGCACCGTGGTTTCTGTAGGATTATCTGAGCAGGTATTCTGACTTTTCAAAGCAGGATGAGAATTTGTTCTTTGCCTCTGTCTCCCATGTGCCCACGACATGCAGATTAGTTGAGGTTATGAAGTCCTATTTCATAACCCTACACAGTCCCACAGGCAAAGGGATATTTTAACACCAGTGGAAGTCACTAGATTTGGCTTCCTGCCATGATGCTTCATTCACCATCCAATAACTTCTGCCTGTCTGAAGGAGACCCTGTGTTGGTACCCAGGCAGGAGGTACCTGCCTGGCAGGAGGCAGAGGATTTACCTGTTCCTTTGGGTTTGGCCCAGTGCCACGCTTCTCTGTCCAGTAAATTGAATTTCTCCTCTTTTCACACCCATCCCCTGTTATGCCTTCTTAGAAAAGTCATTAGACTGCAAAGCTCCAAGATTTTCTCTCTGTGAAAGTGCTTAAGCACTATAATCAAATAACCCATCAGTCATCTTTTTGTCAAGGCAGAAACACTGAACTCTGACTCATTGTCAAGCTTTATTTTGAGCACTGAGTCATTTTTTTTTGTGGCTTTTACCTTGCACTGCATCTACCTCTAGAATAATTTTTCATTCTGGGGGGCAGAATGCCATTACTGGTGACACTTATGCTGTATTCAGAGGTAAATTCACCTCCTTAAATTAGTTGCTATTTTCCTGAATTGTTTAATCTCCTGTTTAATTATTATGGCACTTTAGCAATTGAGCTGACAGCCTCTTTGAAAATTTATTATTGGAAAAGCAAACAGTGAAGATGGAATGCCCTGGATGGCAAATAGAGGACTTCTCCCCGTTGATTCTCACAGACTATGTCTTGTTTAAAGCTCCTATAATGAGATAAAAGAAATACAGGCACATTTCAATTAAAGAACTATGATCTCCCTAGGGAAAACTCTTCAAGAAAATTGTGTAAAGAAACAACCTGACTTGCTGCTCAATTTTGGCTTTGGGTATAAGAAATTAAGTTCTCTAGAAGAATAAAATATTTCTTGCTTTAGGTAATTTGTCACAAAGTGCTGTTGATCCTTTTTTCCTCCAATAAAGCCTAAGCCAGGGTTTACCTTTCTCCACAAGATGAGCCAAGTTCACTAGCAGGAATTTCCCTGTGGAAATGACTGAGGGGAGGGTTTCAATGAAGTAAATATCCAGGGCTACTAAGTATTTCTTTTGAATAGCAATCTATGGATAACAACCTTCAAATTCTGAGGTGTTCTGCATGCATCCTGCACCATTTTTAAAGTTGGATCTCATCCCATTTGTAAGTTGCATCCTACACCATTTTTTAGCTACCTACTTAGCCCATGAGAATGCTGTTTCACACTGTGCTGGAAAACATGTTGGATGTGCTGGACAAGTTGTATTAGAGTTAAAAAAAAAATAAAAAAAAATTCCTTTTTGTAACAGAAGAGTTTATGTCCCAACATCTATTGATTCCTTTCACATCTGCTGGAGGGATTGAAAATGGGATTCAGGACAATAGGAGCATGGAAGTAGAAGGTTCTCTTCATTTTATTGACACATAAAGAGATGGGGTACAGTGAAACTTTTATTACAGAAAGATGAAGACTGTTAGTATTGGTACCCAAGCACCCTGCATTTTTTCTGATCCCCTTTGCTCTCCTGCTGGAGGACAGGAAAGGACTGCCCCATCTTCTATGACCTTGGAGTTTTTCTCTATGTGCTCCCTCAAGGAGATCTCAACTTGCACAGTGGAAAAATAGTTTCTGTTCTACTCTTTGCTCTGCCTTCTTCCTCTCTTGTGCCTTTTTCATGCTGGTCAGACCTTCACTGGGCTGAGATTGAAATTCTCAGGAATAAAGGGCTTACCTGTCACTTGGGATGCAGCCTTGCAGCTGTCCAGAGAAGCAGTCTCCAATTTCCCATGGGCATTCTGTCCCTCCACATCTAGATTTTTGCATCTTTCACTGGAGCTCACCACAGACATGCTGCTGTTTCACAGCTGCCCACTCTGACTGCTCTTCCTAGGTGCTGAGGAAGCACAAATAACAAACAGGAAGACCAGGGAAGAGTTTTCCAGAGAGGAATTCTACATTTCAGGAAAGAAAAAAAAAAAAAATGAGGGAAGGAGGGAAGTGTCTAATGATGTGATGGAAGAAGAGGTGAATATTAACTGGGATTACCTTAAATCTCTCCCTCTCTTCAGAGAGCAGAAAGGATAGATAATGATCAAAAAAAAACCCCTACTTCTGAAAATGCAGCTCCCAGCCCTCGTGGCTCAGGCACCAGTGGAGTGACCATCAATGCTAAGTCCCTGAGTCCTTGATGCTCTCTGCAGGAGGTTCTTGAATGTGTCCAAGATGAGGCTACAGCCCAGCCAAGTTTTCTGATGAATAACTCCACAGGGAGCAGAGGCCTGTTGAAGGTCATGAAACATTTCTGCTGACACTGATGTTAAATACAAAATCCTTTTGCTTTTGTCCCGAAGCAGCTGGAATCCAGGTATGTGCTGCAGTCCCTGCCACTCCTGGGTTTATAAAGGGAACTGCAAGGAAGCCAGGCACAGAAGACCACCTCTGACAGCCAACCCCCCATCTTCAGTGGTCACCTGAATCCATGGATCCCTTTGTGGCCTCCAGTGCAATCTATCTGAACCTCTTTTTTAAGCCGCCACTGAGCAATTCGTTTCTGCAATCCCAGAGGCCTTCCTGGGTAATGAAGAGACAAGTTCAGGGAAAAAAAAAACAAAACAACACAACAAAACACACAAAGTGGAAAAAAACCAGCTTCCTTCTGCTTACCAGAAGCATCTTAGCTTGTTAAAACCAGATAAAAATCATTCCCATTCTTAGTTATCCACAGGCTTTGTGAAATCAAAGTGAGGTGAGGTTCTGCCCTGTGCTGTGACAGATTTGAAGACTTCTCTGTTTGTCCAAACATGTTTGTTTCTCCCAAGTATTTTTGCTAATCTAATTTTTAATCCCGTGACCTTGTCACATTTATACCATCTCCCAGTAAATATGATTTTTGCCATCAGTAGCAGAAGTCCATGGGCACTACACTGACCTGATTCTACAGGGTTTCAGGATGGCTCTGGGCTTGCCATGCTCTGAGCTGGGTGTCCCTGTGGTCACCAGTGTCCCATGGACAAAGGTTTTATGCCTGACCTGCCAGAGCTCAGCACTGGGGACACCCCAAATGGCCAAGAGCTGCCACCCCAGTCAGGCTCTGCCCAGCAAACACCAGCCCTTTGTGTGTCCTGGGTGCTGGGCAGCTCTGACACTGGTCCTGGGGACCAGGGAGAGGGTGATGGGGACAGGAGGGATGAAAATACCTTTGGGTGGTCCTGAGAAGCAAGAAACCCCACCATGGACATCACACTCCCCTCAGGGAAGATCTCTGGATGGTGTCAACTCGTAAAGCTCCCTGAGTGTGGCTGAAGGAGACTGATGCTGTCACTCCCTGGGAGGCAGAGGGACACTGGTAGGGTGAGCATCACCAGAGAGAAGAGGCAGAGTCTGGGGAGGGTTCTTTGTATAAAAAAATTAAATTGCATTATTGATGAGACTTCAAAAATATTAATTAGTTTTTTCTGCTCGACTGTTACAATTTATCTAAACTAACAATAAATTCCTAGTTCTGCTCAGGAGGAATGTTCTATTATTGCCCATTGTAACAGTGTCCTGAGCCCATCATCCCTGGCAGTGTCTCAGGTCAGGTTGGATGGGGCTTGGAGCATCCTGGGCTGGTGGGAGGTGTCCCTGGCCATGGCAGGGGGTTGGGAATGGATGAGCTTTAAGGTTGCTTCCAACTCAAACCATTCTGGGATTCATGATTACCACTGCCAGGTTTTTCCTCACAGTTTTCTTCATGGAAAGTATCAGGAATGCTGCCACGCTGAGAGCTGAGTGGTCAGGAGGGACTAAAGAAGAGTGTGGCTGTAGGGCAGGGGAGGGCATTTTCCCCTCCTACTCTGCCCTGGTGAGGCCACAGCTGGAACACTGCATCCAGTTCTGGGCTCCCCAGTTCAAGAGAGACAGGGAGCTCCTGGAGAGAGTCCAGAGGAGGGTGACAAAGATGTTTGGGGGATTGGAGCACCTCCCTGATGAGGAAAAGCTGAGACAGCTGGGACTCTTCAGCCTGGAGAAGAGAAGGCTGAGGGGAGACCTTGTTCATGTCCACAAGTATCTAAAGGGTGGGGGCAAGGAGGATGGAGCCAAACTCTTCTCAGGAGTTCCCAGGGACAGGATGAGGGGCACCAGGCATAAGCTGGGACATGGGAAGTTCCATTTAAACACCAGAAAAAACTTCTTTGCTGTGAGGGTGACAAGGCACTGGCCCAGGCTGCCCAGGGAGGTTGTGGAGTTCCCTTCTCTGGAGATATTCAAACCCCACCTGGATGCAGTCCTGGGTAATGTGCTCTGGGTGCTGCTGCTTTGGTGGGAGAGTTGGACTGGATGATCTCTGGAGGTCCCTTCCAACTCTGATCATTCTGTGATTCTGTTACAGCTTGATTTCTTCAGCACAGACATTTCTTTGACTAACCATGGTAGCAGTGGAAAGCTGTTGGACCATGTAATCTTAGGCACATAACTGAGATGTCTTCTGTAGCTCTGCAGTTGCTCTGAGTTGCCTCTGTAATTCCTGATGGGTCACTTCTAAAGGTAGTTCAGGTTTTGGGTGACTGAACGAAACTTACACTTTGAGTTTAGGACTAGGAGATGATCCTCTAGAGGGAGATGTGGGCTGTGCTTGAGCCAGAACTTGTACTATCTGTAACAGAAATATCACTCAAATCATGGACCATCCAGCCAGTTCCAGTGTGACTTTTGGAATGGTCTTGTACACTGATGCCCTTCAAAGTCTGAACACAAGCCATATTCTGGGTTGCACCAGAGAAACCTCATGTTTTCCTAGAAGAGTGATTCTGTCAGCTAAAAGCACCAGCAGGCTGTTGTCATAAGCTGGATGAAGCACTTAAGAGAGCACTGTGTGCTTCTGTTGAAACAACTTGACTAAAATACTGGTGCAAGATATACCAGCTACTGAAATGTTTCCAGATGCTCTCCAGCTGAAAAAAAACATTTATATAAAACTGAGAACACAACCTAAGTATAGAAACCTTTCCATGCAAGTCATCTGTCCAGCCACAAAGAAAAGAATGGATGCAGAGAGCATCCCAAAAGCAAACCAGGAGTTCAGCTCCCTCTGGGATACACACAACTGTGTCTGCTTTGTAGATAAAAGATGTCCTAGTAAGCAATCAGTTCTAGAAATGATAATTTGAGTATTGCTTTGTAGTGACCCCTGTGATGTTCTAGAGAGTGAGAGAAGGAAGGGAAATATTCCAAGCTTCTCTCTCTGTTGCCTCCTGCTCTTGCTCTGAGGCAGCACTTCTGGTTTTCAGCTTCACCCATCAGTATGTACAGAATGCCCAGAAAATATTCTTGCTGTGTCTTTGAGCTTGCAGGCCCTTCCTGCAGGGCTTGGGATTTTCAGCATTATTTGCACAGTCATTGCCTGGAATTGATCAAATCAGGTGTTTTCTTTTTTTTTTTATTCAGTCAGGAAGGAAGGCTGAGTTCATCAGCTGAACAGGCAACCCAGATAAGATGGGTTTGGGAAAGAAGTTTTATTGTTCCAAAGATTTAGTATTCAGCCATTACAGAGTTGAGTAAATTCTAATTGTGTTTCCAACTCTATGTTTAATAAATAGACCATGGAGAAGGGGGGAAAAGAAAGGGGGTGGGGGCTGTGAGTAGTGGGAGGAAAAACAGGAAATGAGACCATGAATCAAATCTGGTCTTGGAGATGACACTCAGGCTGACTAAAAATTCTGGAGCTCATGTGGTACTGATGGGACCCACACCAGTCAGATAAAAGTAAATCAACATAAATAATCACAGATTAATATGACAGAATGTTAATGTCTTACGTTTTGAAGTCCATAGGGAGATCTGAGGGTTCTGAACTGCATCAACTGGGTAAGATTTGCAACAGCTTCCCATAGCTAGTGCTGCAAGGTCTGGAATCCAGGCTGTGGAGAGAGTGCAGGGATTTCCAGGGTGATATAGTCAGAAACCAATACAGAGAGCATGGCAGCCAATAAAGACCAAAAAAATATCCTAGATATGCTAAAACTGATCTCAAGAAAGTTGTGGTGGTCTGCAGAGAGCACCTATCACATGGAGCTGACTGACACCCAGGAGAAATCCAGCCTCACTCCTATGATGAGCTGAACTCACTTTTAATTTTTTTTTCCTCAAAAAAATGAAAGAATGCCAATTCATCATTATTCATTGATCATGTTGTTAACCTTGCTGACTCAGGAAACCAGACTGTGCTGATACAACTCTCTGTGTGGTATCAACTGCTAACTGCTGGTGCTAAGGTGCTACTGAGCTTGTAGCAAAATTCAAGCATGCTCTTGTCTTGAGCTAATGAGAATAAAGAGAGGCTGTGAAAAGTGAAGCAATGACTGAAGCATCGATTCTGAGATGTGCCAGGAGCCTCCAGCCTCTGCAGGACCTGAATTGGGATTTAAAAGCTGTGTAGATGTGGTGCTGAGGGATGTGGCTCAGCTGTGGACTGCACAATGTTGAGTTAATGGTGGAACTTGATGATCTTAAAGGTTTTTTTTTTCCAACCAGAACAGTTCTGGTTCTATTTATATAGCCAGGCCTTCAAATATGTTTGAAAAACTCATTAAGAGGAACTCTCTACTTGGTGCTTGTCAGACCATACCTGGATTATTATGTTCACTTTTGGTTCCTGCTGTGCAAAAAGGATGTGGACAGGCTGGGAAGGGTCCAGAGAAGAGACATGAGGATGATCAGGGGATTGGAGCACCTTCCATATGAAGAGAGGCTGAGAAAACTGGGTCTGTTCAGGCTTGAGAAGTGAAAGCTCAGGGGAGACCTCATGATGATGTTCCAGTATTTAAAGGGCAGCTGCCAAGAAGATGGAGACTCCCTGTTTACAAGGAGTCCCATGGACAAGGGGCAATGGGCACAAATTGCTCTTGGGGAGATTCCAATTGGACACAAGAGGAAAATTTTTCACTCTGAGGACAGTCAGACATGGGAATGGTCTCCCAGGGGAAGTGGTGGATTCCCCCACTTTGGAAAGTTTGAAATCTCAGTTCCACGGGTGCTGGGACATCTCAGATCAACAATAATAGGAGAAAGGTTGGAGCTGCTGATCTCCTCCAACCTGACATTCTGTGATTCTATGAATTTGCTGGTCAAGCTTCATTTGTCCTGACTTTATGGATTCAGAGAATCACAGAATAATTGGGGTTGGAAGGGACCTGTAAAGGTCACCCAATCCAACCCCCCTGCAGTCAGCAGGGACACCCTCAACTAGATCAGGATGCTCAGAGCCTCCTCAAGCCTCACCTTGAATTTCCCCAGGGATGAGGCCTCAACTACTTCCCTGGGCACCCTGTTTCATTTTTCCACTAAACCATTACTGAAATTTGTGCCAGCAGAAGCAGGATTTGGAAGCCTGGGATTGTTCTGAAGAGACATTATTTACTCCTGAAATCACACCTTCTGCAGCAGGCACTGCTGGCTGTTGCATCCAACAGGAAAGAATAATTCCTAGGTTTTTAAGAACTTGCAGACTTTGCTATAATGGTCATTGCTGATCAAGAGGAACCTAGGAACCATCAAAATCCTTCCATGCTGAACATTTCTAAGGCTGGTGAGGGATAAGCAGGGAAAGTCACAGGGTACAACACACTCAGCATGACAGTGACTGAGCAGAGATGATCCTCTGCAGAACAAAAACTCACAGCAGGTGGGCAATGAGCCTTTATATGTCACCTCACCTCTCAAATGTTTCTATGGGATTTTTGAAGTGTTGAGAGAGGAGTCTGAAATTCCCTAGTAATTTCTTCCTGAGCTCATTACAAGTTGTTTGTGAATGTCTGGCAAGGCTGTTCTTCAGCTGCACATCATAATGAATAATTTGAGGATGAAGCACTCCCAGAAAGATTTCTGCCACAAAGGGGGATGGCCAGGCAAGGACAAACCAAGGCTGGCCAACAGCTTTGCTATTTAACAGAGACTTCATAATTTCACAGAATCATAGAATCATAGAATGGGCTGGGTTGGAAGGGACCTCAGAGATCATCGAGTCCAACCCTTGATCAACTATCACTGCAGTCACTAGACCATGGCACTGAGTGCCACATCCAGTCTCTTTTTAAATGTCTCCAGGGATGAAGAGTCCACTACCTCCCCTGGCAGCCCATTCCAATGTCTGATCACCCTTTCCGTGAAAAAATTCTTTCTAATATCCAATCTGAACTTCCCCCAGCACAATTTAAGACCATGTCCTCTTGTGTTGCTGAGAGGTGCCTGGGAAAAGAGACCAACCCCCCCCTGGCTCCAACCTCCTTTCAGGGAGTTGTAGAGAGTGATGAGGTCTCCCCTGAGCCTCCTCTTCTCCAGGCTGAACAGCCCCAGCTCCCTCAGCCTCTCCTCATAGGATCTGTGCTCCAGTCCCTTCACCACCTGGTTGCCCTCCTTTGGACCTGCTCCAGCACCTCAATCTCCTTCCTGACCTGAGGGGCCCAGAACTGGACACAGGACTCGAGGTGTGGCCTCACCAGGGCTGAGTACAGGGGCAGAATCACCTCCTTGGACCTGCTGGCCACGCTGTTCCTGATCCAGGCCAGGATGCCATTGGCCTTCTTGGCCACCTGGGCACACTGCTGGCTCATGTTCAGCTTCCTGTCAATCCAAACCCCCAGGTCCCTCTCTGTCTGGCTGCTCTCCAGCCACTCNGCTTTTATTTTCCAAGACACTAATTTTTATTAGGCAGAACCTGTGCAGGATAACTGATCCAGGTAATAGCATGTTCCTGATTCTACTGTGTGCATATGACTGAACACTCTTATTTATATCAAGATGTTCAAATGGTCATACCAGCAGTAAGCATAACTTCACCATACTGGAGGAGGGTAGGTTTAAGGAGCACCCAGCATAGCCTGATGGTTCCCATAGATTTAAGCAGATCACAGAATCAGCCAGTTTGGAAAGAAGCTCTGAGATCAAGTCCAGCCTTTAATCCACCTCCACCATGGTTCCCAGGCCCTGGCACTGAGTGCCACATCAGTCTCTTCTTAAAAACCTCCAGGGATGGAGAATCCACCCCCTCCCTGGGCAGCCCATTCCAATGCCTGATCACCCTCTCTGGAAAGAATTTCTTCCTAATATCCAACCTAAACCTCCCCTGGCAGAGCTTAAGCCCATGCCCTCTTGTCTTACTGATAGCTACTTGGGAGAAGAGCCCGAACCCCCCTGGCTCCAACCTCCTTTCAGGGAGTTGCAGAGAGTGATGAGGTCTCCCCTGAGCCTCCTCTTCTCCAGACTGAACACCCCCAGCTCCCTCAGCCCTTCCTCACAGGACTTGTGCTGGATCCCTTTACAGCCTCCTTGCTCTTCTCTGGACCTGCTCCAGCACCTCAATCTCCTTCCTGAACTGAGGGGCCCAGAACTGGACACAGGACTCGAGGTGTGGCCTCACCAGGGCTGAGCACAGGGGCAGAATCACCTCCTTGGACCTGCTGGCCATGCTGTTCCTGACACAGCCCAGGATGCCATTGGCCTTCTTGGCCACCTGGGCACACTGCTGGCTCATGTTCAGCTTCCTGTCAATCCAAACCCCCAGGTCCCTCTCTGTCTGGCTGCTCTCCAGCCACTCTGTGCCCAGCCTGGAGCTCCCCATGGGGTTGTTGTGGCCAAAGTGCAGGACCCGGCACTTGGCCGTGTTGAACCTCATCCCGTTGGGATCAGCCCAACTCTCCAGTCTGTCCAGGTCCCTCTGCAGAATCCTCCTGCCTTCCAGCTGATCAACACTTCCCCCCAGCTTGGTGTCGTCTGCAAATATTTATATAATATATATATAATTTATAGAATATATTTATATATAATTTATATATATATAGTCACATTTATAATCTGGACATAAAACCATGCAGGGTGTGTGGGCAAGCACACAGCACAGGAGGTGAATGTTTCCAACCTAACAAATGACTGCTTGTTTTTTCAGATACACAATGAACTACCTGAGGTTTACCAGTTTGAGAGAGATTTTTCTGCTTGCACAATTCAGAAATGGGTTCAGATCAATCAAGAAATCAGAAGCAGTTAATGGGGTTGCATTGATTTCTATTTGGGATTCTGCTCTTGCATTGTCTTTTTTTCTTGGCAGAAACATTCTCTCTACCAAGCACTGAAGAGAACTGATCAAGGGGACCATTGTCCTGCTGCTTTGGCACTGAGTGACCTTGGCCATGTCACTTTGTCATCTGTGTCTTTAAAGAATTTGGAGTGGGACACATGGGAGGTAACACAGATATCAAAGTTACCTGGCTTGGCTGCACAGAACTCCTGCAGGCTGATGAACACCTCTGAGCAGTAACAAATTATTCTACACTGAGCTCTGTTTTCAAGTTTTGAGCACTACTGCTGCCTCCACTAGTTAGCTTACACTAGATTGTGGTTTTCCTCATGCAGCAGTGAAATATGTGCACCACATCCTCTTAAAATAAGCACTTAAAAATATATGTTGTTTGCAGTTATACACAGAACAAGTTCTTTGCCATTTGCAAATTGCTTGTGAGAGTTGTGAACCAGACCAGGGTTGATTTCCCAGCCACTAACAATTGATTTTTGTTGTAGCCTTTTCTAACATTAATTTCTTATACTTTTTTTTCATCTAGCAACATCCTTGAAAGAGCTCTCAAAAATATTTTACAGTCCACAGAGAAAAGACCCTGACATATAGACAGCCCTGGCCTGCAGCAAACACTCTTTCATTTCCACCCATTATAAAGGAGTCATAAATTCTGGGGTCCCTCAGTCCTACTCTTCCTACAGTGAGTGAACTTTACAGACACATCAGAATGACCCAAAGCAATTCTGAGATGGAATTCTGCCTATTTGCCCTTTTCCTCCCTCCTGAGATCTATGCATATGTTACAGCATTCTGTAATATCGTAAAAACAATCACAACCCCCCTTGTCTGTAGCTGTTAAAACCTGAATTTCTAAATATAAATATTTTCTTTCTGCTCAGGAAGACAAGTGTATTTCCTCAGAACTCTCCCAGAAGAGGACAAATACATTATTTGGATTTGGAGATGGGCATTTCTGCAACAGCCACATTACTAACTGAATAAATACATTTTGACCCCCCCACCCAAAAAAAAAAAAAAAAAATCCCTAGTGCAGAAAAAACCAGAAAATTCATTCCCCAGTTTGTTGGTGCTTGATCTATATCAAGACAGATAGATGCATTGTTCATTGATTCCCTTAAAAACATACAGTTACCAGGGTGTCAAATTCATACCAGTGCTCCCTCACAGAAAATAGTTTAACATCTATAAAAAGCAGCATAAACACCACGTCACATACCTCAAGAGAATGGCTCATATGTCCTTGATATATTTTCAAGCAATTTTTATTTGGTAGTAAAGTGGCTATCAGCCAATGCTTCAGCAATATCATAAGCCCCAAGGAAGGCAGAAACTGCTGAAATGTCAGCTGATACTTTACATCCAAATAAAAATTGCTTGAAAATATATCAAGGACATGAGAGGCATTCTGTTGATGCAACCAACATGATGTTTGCCTTGATTCAGAGAAATGAAACACATCACTTGACAGGGGACTGCAATAATCCCTTGTGATCACTGTGTAAACACACTGGGACAAGTGTCTTTAAAAGAAGAGTAGAAGGTTTTGGTGTCACTTTGGTACAAACAGGCTGCACCTTCCTTGCACCAAAGAGATGAAGGACTTGGAAAGGGACAAAGAGAAAGTTTCCCAAATATCATGGATATTATATTATTATTTATACATTGCCAATCATAGAATCATAGAATCATAGAATCAGCTGGGTTGGAAGGGACCTCAGAGATCATCAAGTCCAACCCTTGATCCACTCCCCCCGTGGTTCCCAGCCCATGGCACTGAGTGCCACATCCAGTCTCTTTTTAAATATCTCCAGGGATGGAGAATCCACCACTTCCCTGGGCAGCCCATTCCAATGCCTGATCACCCTCTCCATAAAGAAATTCTTTCTAATATCCACCCTAAACCTCCCCTGGCACAACTTGAGACCGTGTCCTCTTGTCTTGCTGAGAGGTGCCTGGGAAAAGAGACCAACCCCCCCCTGGCTCCAACCTCCTTTCAGGGAGTTGTAGAGAGTGATGAGGTCTCCCCTGAGCCTCCTCTTCTCCAGGCTGAACAGCCCCAGCTCCCTCAGCCTCTCCTCATAGGATCTGTGCTCCAGTCCCTTCACCAGCCTGGTTGCCCTCCTTTGGACCTGCTCCAGCACCTCAATCTCCTTCCTGACCTGAGACACTGCCAGGGATGGGGCAGCCACAGCTTCTGGGGGCAACCTGGGCAACCAGGGGCTCAGCACCCTCACCCCAAAGAATTTCTCCCTCCCTCCCTCCCTCCCTGCCCAAGATCTCCTCTCAATNTTCTTTATGGAGAGGGTGATCAGGCATTGGAATGGGCTGCCCAGGGAAGTGGTGGATTCTCTGTCCCTGGGCAGCCCATTCCAATGCCTGATCACCCTCTCCATAAAGAAATTCTTTCTAATATCTTTTGCTCCAGCACCTCAATCTCCTTCCTGACCTGAGGGGCCCAGAACTGGACACAGGACTCGAGGTGTGGCCTCACCAGGGCTGAGTCCAGGGGCAGAATCACCTCCTTGGACCTGCTGGCCACGCTGTTCCTGATCCAGGCCAGGATGCCATTGGCCTTCTTGGCCACCTGGGCACACTGCTGGCTCATGTTCAGCTTCCTGTCAATCCAAACCCCCAGGTCCCTCTCTGTCTGGCTGCTCTCCAGCCACTCTGTGCCCAGCCTGGAGCTCCCCATGGGGTTGTTGTGGCCAAAGTGCAGGACCCGGCACTTGGCCGTGTTGAACCTCATCCCGTTGGAATCAGCCCAACTCTCCAGTCTGTCCAGGTCCCTCTGCAGAGCCCTCCTGCCATAAACAGATAAACAGAAAATCCCCTCAGATAGTGGCCGTGCCCCAACTCGCCCTGAGGGGCGGACACCTCCTGACAGCCCGGGTAAGGGAAGAACTACACTACCCAGCAGGCACCGCGCAAGGGCACGGATCCCACTCCCCCGCCTCCTGGCGCGAAGCATCCTGGGATTTGTAGTCCGCCCACCCCGGGGAAACTTGAAACCCAAAAAGTTTCCCGACCCTTTCCGGACACCTCTCCGGTGTGGAGCTGGGGGTGTGCGCCGTTTCCATGGCTACCTCCATGCAGCCAATAGGGAGGCAGGTTCTAAGAAGGAGGGGAGGGGTGTGGAGAGCGGCGGGCCAATGAAAGGCGGCGTTGTTGGGGGGTGCTCTGGCAGCGGGGCTCCGGCAGTCTCCTTGGGGCCGTCCCTGGGCCTGGTGCACTCCGGGTCAAGATGGGCGGCGGGACCAGCACCCGGCGGGTCACCTTCGAGGCGGATGAGAATGAGAACATCACGGTGGTCAAGGGCGTTCGGGTGAGAGCGGTGTCAGCCCCGGGATTCGCCTTTTTCTCCCCAAAACCCTTGAGGCCCTGACCCTTCTCCGACCTGGGCCCGTGTCCCTCCCTGTAACCCCCCCCTCCCCTCAGCCCTTATCCCCTTCATCCCCCCCTGTGCCCCTCCATCCCCTCCTGTGCCCCTTCACGCTTGATTGTTTCTCCCTTCCTTTCCCATCTCTCCTCCCTCAGTGACCTCCAGGCCTTTTTCCCCCCTTCCTCTTCTTTTTGAGTTTCTAGAGGAGCAGGGAAAGCTGGGGTGCAGTTTTAGAGCTGTCTGTCGCGACAGAAAGCTGTCGTGAGGCAGCCTTGCCCTCAGCCTGGTGACAGGCAGTGGGACACTTGATAGCAGAGATGTCCAAGCAGCAGAGCTTGGGGTTGTCTTTCCCTGACCTCTAGAGCTGAGAGCTCCTCCCTTTTCCCCTGCTCTGCTCTCTAACATGTGGTCTATCTGCTTTCCTCTCATCCTGCAGAAGAATTCCTGGTTTTCCCTCAGTTTATGGCATGCTGTTACCTGGAATGGACTGAGAGGTTGTTTGTGACACAAGGTGCCTGGGGAGAAAACTTGCAGCTTAGAAGTTTTTTGGTGGAAGGCACTGTGTATTCACAGGATGGGTTGGGTTGGTTGGAGGATCCAGTTGTCTGGAGGATCCAGTCCCAGCCCTTGGAGGCAAGGACACCTCCTGCAAGACCAAGGTTGCTCCAAGCCCCATCCAACCTGACCTGAGACACTGCCAGGGATGGGGCAGCCACAGCTTCTCTGGGTGACATGGACCCCAGGGTCTCACTACCCTCACCCCAAAGAATTTCTCCCTCCCTAAGATCTCCTCTCCATCTCCCCTCTTGCAGCTGGAAACCCTTCCCCCTCTTCCCATCCCTCCAGGCCCTTGTCCCAAGTCCCTCCCCAGCTTTCCTGGAGCCCCTTCAGGCACTGGAAGGTGCTCTAAACTCTCCCTGGAGCTTTCTCCAGGCTGAACAACCCTCATTTTTCTACCAGGGTTGATAGTAAGTTGTCTTTTATTTTATATTACTGCTCAGAGAGAGAAGTGTTGCAGAATTAACCATGATAACCACTGCTGATTTTTTCAGTAATACTTTTCACTTCTGGTCATTAGTGCTCTCATATACATGACAAGAAAGTTGATCTGCTCTGAAATATCCTTAAATACTGAGAAGAGGCATTGGAATTTCTCTAAAGTGTCCTGCATCTTGAAATAGTTGCATGTAGTAGGAAGAGCTGGCTTCACAAAATAAATGATGTTGCTCAACAGGGCATCCACCCCAAAATGGCTCTTTTTACACATGGAAAACAAACTGTGGAGTTGAGGGTTTTGGGGCTGGGTTAAGGAATTTTAGACTGAAAGTATTGTTGTGTGCTTTGGGTACATTTTAGATGACACATTTCAGCCAAGTCTTTGTAATACAGATTTCTACCAGTGAGAGATGTCATGCTGTAGGTTTAATGAAGAGTTGGCTAATTAACATTAGTTCCCCTGGGCAGTCAAAACAGTATTTTGGGAAGAGTTGCACTTCAGGGAAGCCAGTTGGAAATTGGAGTACAAAAGTTTCATGGTATTTCTTTAACTTTAGTTATTTATTTTTGTTTTCCATGGGCTACAGTAGATCCAAAACTGGGCATTACTCTCATTCTGTTTAATTTCTGGCAGTGTTTTTGTCCATGTTTCAACACTGGGATGGATTCAGTGGCTGACTACACTTGTGAGCACAAAAGATTTTGAGGGTTTTGTCAGCCCTGAAGTTCCTCCTGGGTGAAGTGCTCTGCTCTGGTGTTTGATGTCATCCAAATAACTGAGAAAGGCAAAAAGGCTGATTAATTACTGTCAGGGTTTGACACTGACCTGGCAATTAGACCCAATAACAGATTTTTTATTAATCCCCCTCTCCTCCCTGATAAGGAAAGGAGAGAGAATAAGGGAAAAAGACTTATGGGTTGGAAACTAAACTACACAGCTTTAATGAAACAGGAATGATAAATAGGAAAAATGACTAAATCTATACAAATATACAGGAAAATTGATCCCACGTTCCCCCCCCCTCTCCCCCCAGTAACTCTCACATCCCCACTGAGGCTGCAGGGCAGCCCTGGGAAAGTCCAGGCTGGAATCCTGGGGTCAGGAGCAGTTGGGAGCTGGAGGCAGGAACACACAGATTCAGGCTGGGATGGATCAGGAGCACAGGCAGAGGAAGGGATGGAATCCTCCCAGGATGCTGAAGCAAACAGGGAACAGGCAAAGGAAGGGCAGGAAGAAGAAAGCAGGAAGGGAAAAGATGTTGCCCCTTGTGATCCCTCAAATTTATACTGAGTATGAGGTGTATGGGATGGAATACTCTGTTTGGTCAGTTCTGGCATCTCTCTTGTCTCGGGCCTCCCCAGAGGAGGGGTTCAGGTGCGACCTCTTCACTCCTTCTGTAGGGTAAAATGTTTTCCTCAGAGCTGAGCAGTGTCCTTGGCTCTGCAGCCCATTCTCCAGCAGTAACTATAACCATGGAGTGGGATCAGTCCCAGGAGCAGACACTGTCTGAGAAACTTGCTGTTCATTTCAGCAAGTGCAGCTCCTGACAAGAGACTGAGCTGAAAGCAAAAGTACAAACCAGAAAATCACCTTTCTCCTGGCCCAAACCAGGACAGTTAAAAACAGCAGCTCAAAGGCTGTTGATTCCTTTACCCTTCCTGAAACCGTGTATCTTATTCTATCAGCTTAGGGTGTTTTGTGAAAGAAAAAAAATAAAAAAAAGGAGAAATACCAAGTTTAGTTTGCACTGTCTGTAACATTCCAGCAGCTGGCGTGTCTTCATGGCTCTCTTTTTTTTTTTTGTTTAAACTTAGCTTTTTTGTGGAAAGAAGAGGGAGTATGGGGATAAAGGAGGAGGAGGAGGAGACTGCCTGTGTTTAAGGGTTCTGTTTTCCTGGTTTTCAGCTCTCTGACAGTGTCATTGATCGGATGAAGGAGCCCTCTTCACCCAGTGGAAGGCGCCCGCACCGATCTGGAGCAGGTATGCTCATCTTGTCTGTTTTTTAAAGAGAGGAAGAAAATCAAATGTGCCTTTCAGAGACTTGCAATGAACTCATTGCCATTTTGTGCAGATGATTTTTTTTGGCATTAACATTTTTACTCATCTCCTTTTTAGCAAGGAAGTCGTTTGTAGGCTTTTAAAGGAGTTGTGTTACTCTTTATTTTCTTCTGACTCACAATAAAATGTAAAGCACAACTGGTTATTAGGCTTGATTTTTCTAAGGCATTATCCATTGTTCCAGACCTTTATGTCTTTAAAAAAAAAGCAATATTAAAAGCAAGCATCTGTTTCAAATATGTATAGAGTTCTGAAGTGAGAAGTCTTGCACACTTAACCAATGCTGAATTTTAGTATAGTGAGCTGTTGAAATAGACCTAAACATTAAAGGAATGTGTTTGTTTTCCTCTCATGGAATAGTGGGAAGAAGTTGATGGAGATGGATGGCTCAGGGTGATGACTTTTTTCACCTTTTGTATTTCATTACTGTGGTTTGTTCAAATGCATCAAACAAGAACATTCCAGGCAGCTGGGCTCTAATTCAAAATATTGGAGCACAGTGAAGACCATGGAGTTGCTGAAGGAGTGAAAAGGACTGGCAGAGATTGGAGCAGGTGATTTATGTTTTTCAACTGTGTGAAAGCTGCAGAGTTCAAGTAAAGCACCTTACCAGTGCTCCAGAAATATTAATGATACCAGGATCCTGTAAAGGCCTTTTCCCTTGATCCTTACAAATAATCCCACCAAAACTCACTCTGATTTAGAAACAAGTCCTCTGGCAGTTGTTGGCCTTGCAAGAAGACTTGAATGAACAGATCACAGCATATTTCTTTAATCTGAAGCAAAAAGTTGGTTTCCTGTTGCTTAATTGAAGGTGTCTTTATCCAAGCTGGGCTCACTCTGTAGTCAGTAGAAGAAGACCTTTTGGGGGATAATTTCTCTGCTTTATTTGAGAATTCTACTTCAGGATGAGATGAATTCTGAATACTGAGGTGAAGAGGTCAGATGGAAGCATCTGTTGATGTCAAGCAAATCCAGCACAAGATGTTTTACAAATATCAGGGCTCCCCAGTGTTGCTGTTTCAGAAAGTTTTTTCTCCTTTATGAGTAGGAAATCTGTGGCATAGTGAAGGGAAGGAAAATACCAGTACTAAAAATGACTAAAACTGTCACCTGGCTTGTGAAATGTAGTTTCCCCAATAAAATCACTTGGTATTTAAGACTTGTTGAAGTGGTGTTTGATTGGAACAGAGTTTTGGGTTGTGTATGGACTGCCAGGTGGTCCATCTGTTTTTTCTTTTTAAATAGCAGCCTTCTCATGATGTACATCTCTTATTGTGGTGAAGAAATTACTGTAGGTAAATGATTTATAGTAAATACTTGCACTTCCTACCTCTTTTAATGGCAGTGCTTGTTGCTTTTTTTTTTCCTCCTTAAAACCTGAGGGATGGAAGGAGTTTTATAAATAAGCATCTGATTTTTGGGATGTGGTGGCTAGAGATGAAGGCTGCAGTACCTCCCTAATTCTTTGCTGATTCACTGCATGTACAGATCTTGGTCCTTTATTTTCTTTTCTCTTTGTGTGTTGGAAATAGTGCTTATTATTTATTGAAGGCTCACTGAATTGCTTGACCCTTTGCAAGCTTGGGAAACCTTATATGTATTTCTGCTCCAAGAAGCAGTGATTTAGGTGAAGTGCTTGTATTTCCCCAGGCAGGTGTAATTGGTGTTATACCTCAGTTGCTACAATAATTTTTATTTAGGAGGATTAAATTATACTTAAGTCTGTGTTACTATGCTACTTTTCTCCTTGAATGTTTGTTGGGTTTTTTTTTATTAAGAATTACATACTATTAAGGCTCTTTGATGCTGGAAGAACAGTTCAACTCCTTGTTTATTTTGTAGCTCTCTTTAACTTGGCAGAGGCTGTGTTTGTCTGAGGTGTCATTACAGGATGGGTGCTTGCTTCAGAGCTGGTGCTCTGGTCACTTGATATTGAACTACTCCTGATGGCTGTGGGGGCTGGATCCCAAATTTAGGGATCTTCCTTCTAGGATGCAGCAGAGCTGGGGCTTGGTTTCTTGGTAAAGCTCCTTGCCCTGTTTATCAGTGCCCTCAGGCAGGGCAGCAGCTCCCCTCCTCTTTGTGAACCTGGTGACAGTGACTTGGTTTTTCTGACTGAGTGGACCCCTCATGGCTTCTGAAGAGAGTTTTCCATGGATTGGTGGTGTTTGGAGGTTGACTCTGGCTTTTGGATTACCAGCTGGGCAACTTCTGAGCTTGACAGTTTGTTAGGTTGCATTTATATCTTTATATGTTCCAGACAAATAACACTTTTCTACAGAAGGAAAAAAAGAAAAAATGTCTAGAGGGAAAACCACTACAGCTATTAAGAAGACCTTTCTTGAAGCTGAGTCTTTGATAGCTTTTGGTGGAGGAATAATGGATTACATTACATGAAAGAAAGTGTATCTTGTTGCTTGCCAATATATGATGAATTTATTGACTTCAGTTTGGGGTTGGAAAATGAAATTACATACACTTACAATGAAATCTGACATCTAAATACTACATCTTAAAGCATCCTAGCTTGCTGGGATCATTTGCTGACTTCTGAGTGATATTAAATGCACTGAAATATTTAACAAGTGTAAAATCTTGAAAGTATGTCTGTAATTCCTTAAGCAATATTGATGAAAACTAATTTGGTCAGACAAAGAGAAATTTATATCTGTGTGTATTATACCTAGAGCTTCAGTCATGAGAGACAAAGGGAATGATTTCATTCATTTTAGCTTAGTGGCTATCTGCAAAGCTAATAGTTTATTATCAAAAATAAAGAACAAATGTTTAAGTTATCAAGAGTCTCTGCATCTCAGGCAGACATTTTTTTCTCTTTGCAGAAGGAGATTATGCTGAGGACACAGGATTTTTTTTTTTTCCTTCTTTTAAAAACTGTACTATGTTCCTGAAAACAAACCAGTAAAGGACCCATGCCAAAAAATACTGTGCTGTGTAGGTGGGTAGTAAAGTGGGCACTGCTGAAGCCTTCTCAGAAGTTAAGTCAGACCTGACATGTTTCCAGTGTTCCAGTGGAAAAAAACCCACATTTTTGAGCTTGTTCATTTCATAGATTCATAGAATGTCAGGGTGGATGGGCCCTCAATCATAGAATCATAGAATTGTCTGGGTTGGAAGGGACCTCAGAGATCATCAAGTCCAACCCTTGATCCACTCCCCCCGTGGTTCCCAGCCCATGGCACTGAGTGCCACATCCAGTCTCTTTTTAAATATCTCCAGGGATGGAGAATCCACCACTTCCCTGGGCAGCCCATTCCAATGCCTGATCACCCTCTCCATAAAGAAATTCTTTCTAATATCCAACCTAAACCTCCCCTGGCACAACTTGAGACCGTGTCCTCTTGTCTTGCTGAGAGGTGCCTGGGAAAAGAGACCAACCCCCCCCTGGCTCCAACCTCCTTTCAGGGAGTTGTAGAGAGTGATGAGGTCTCCCCTGAGCCTCCTCTTCTCCAGGCTGAACAGCCCCAGCTCCCTCAGCCTCTCCTCATAGGATCTGTGCTCCAGTCCCTTCACCAGCCTGGTTGCCCTCCTTTGGACCTGCTCCAGCACCTCAATCTCCTTCCTGACCTGAGGGGCCCAGAACTGGACACAGGACTCGAGGTGTGGCCTCACCAGGGCTGAGTCCAGAGGCAGAATCACCTCCTTGGACCTGCTGGCCACGCTGTTCCTGATCCAGGCCAGGATGCCATTGGCCTTCTTGGCCACCTGGGCACACTGCTGGCTCATGTTCAGCTTCCTGTCAATCCAAACCCCCAGGTCCCTCTCTGTCTGGCTGCTCTCCAGCCACTCTGTGCCCAGCCTGGAGCTCCCCATGGGGTTGTTGTGGCCAAAGTGCAGGACCCGGCACTCAAGGATCCTCAGAAGGCAAGGGACCTCAAGGTCCAACAGAATGTGTGAAATGACACCTTTTAATGGTGTACTCTTGTCTTTTGGTGGTGTCATCAGCCCAGGGTGTCCTAATTCAATCAGAAATGGGTCAGGAAATATTGGTGAGATGCACAGGAATGGGTATTTGAAGGACTGTGTTCTAGTTGGAGCTGGGCTTTAGCTGCACATCAACCTTCAGAGTTAGTTGGGATCCCATGGGAGGCAGCTCTGAGGGATGTGCTCAGGAAAACTGTGAGGTCCTTAAGATCAACCTCTTCCTAAGTCAGGAATGGTCCATTCCAGTGCTGATCTGGTTAAACTGGGAGCTCATGGTACATCTCCAGTGTGAAAGGTGAGGTGGCTGGAAAGACAGAGTACCAAATGAGTGGATTTGGGGATGAAGGAGGGGCATAAATGTCATTTACCTCAGCTTCAGAAGGTATTCAGCACTCTTTCTCACTGATCTTACTCCCAAGTTAAGATGTTGCAGTGTGGGTGACTGGACAACAAGTGAAGGTAAAAAAATCTGTTTGGATGGTGAGAGTCATGGGATTGTTGTTCATGGGTCATAATCTTCTGTGGAGCTGTGCAAGAAGTTGGTCCTGTTTACAGCTTTATTGGTGTCCTGGAGGAGAAATCATAGGATTGTTCAGGTTGGATCAGGCCTCTAAGGTCACCCAGTCCCACCTTTAGGTGGAGTATGTGCTCCTCAGTGCAGATCCTCCCAAACTGGAGGGGTCACATTCAATATGCTTGAGGGCAGGGACTATCCAGAGGGATCTGGACTGGCTGGGGGAAGGAACCAACAGCATCTGGATGAAATTCAACAAGGACAAGTGCAGGGAAGTGCTGAGCAATTCCTTGTCACACAGCAGGCTGGGCTCTGCCTGCCTGGGCAGTAACCTTGCTGAGAAGGAGCTGAGCAGCCTGGCAGGCAGCATGGTGTGTGTGAGCCAGCCTTCTGCCCAGGTGGCAAAGAAAGATAAGAGCATCTTAAGATATTTTAGAGCCCTGGAGATAAGGCTGTATGAACAGGACTATGGCTAGTAGATAGAGGGAAGTGATAATCCTCTTCTGTTCAGCACTTTACAGATTACATCTCAAATACTGCACTCAGTTTGAGGTCCCCCAGTAGAAGCCATTGATCAGCTCAGCAATGGAAGGGGCTGGAGTGCCTGAGAGGCTGAGGAAACTTGGCTTGTCAAAGAGAAGGTTCTGAGGAGGCTGAAGAGCAGCTTTTCTATACCTATGGGGCTTCCTAAGAAGCTGGCAACAAGTTTTTCATGATGTGCATCATACGAGGGCAGGAGACAGTGGATGTTGAAGCAGGAGAAGTTCAGAGGGGAAATAGGGAAAATCTTTGATCAGGGAGGCACTGGGAGAGGTTTCCCAGTGAGGCTGTGCACTCTTCATCCTTGGAGACTTTCAAGACAATCTGGTGTGACCTTGAGGCTGACATGACTTTGGGCAAGAGAATTTGACCAAAATGATTTCCTGAGGCCTCTTCCAACCTGGCTGATTCTGTGGATCCAAAGAATTTGTGGGGTTAATGGAGTTAAATCCAGCTGACCAGCAGTGGTGTTCCCCAGGACTCTGTGTTGGGGTGACTTCTGTCTAATACCTTTATCAGTGATCTGAGCAAGGGGATAGAGTACACCCTGATTAACTTTGCAGGTGATACTAAATTGGGTGGGATTGTTCATAGAATCATAGAATTAGCCGGGTTGGAAGGGACCTCAGAGATCATCAAGTCCAACCCTTGATCCACGCCCCCCGTGGTTCCCAGCCCATGGCACTGAGTGCCACATCCAGTCTCTTTTTAAATATCTCCAGGGACAGAGAATCCACCACTTCCCTGGGCAGCCCATTCCAATGCCTGATCACCCTCTCCATATAGAAATTCTTTCTAATATCCAACCTAAACCTCCCCTGGCACAACTTGAGACCGTGTCCTCTTGTCTTGCTGAGAGGTGCCTGGAAAAAGAGACCAACCCCCCCCTGGCTCCAACCTCCTTTCAGGGAGTTGTAGAGAGTGATGAGGTCTCCCCTGAGCCTCCTCTTCTCCAGGCTGAACAGCCCCAGCTCCCTCAGCCTCTCCTCATAGGATCTGTGCTCCAGTCCCTTCACCAGCCTGGTTGCCCTCCTTTGGACCTGCTCCAGCACCTCAATCTCCTTCCTGACCTGAGGGGCCCAGAACTGGACACAGGACTCGAGGTGTGGCCTCACCAGGGCTGAGTCCAGGGGCAGAATCACCTCCTTGGACCTGCTGGCCACGCTGTTCCTGATCCAGGCCAGGATGCCATTGGCCTTCTTGGCCACCTGGGCACACTGCTGGCTCATGTTCAGCTTCTTGTCAATCCAGACTCCCAGGTCCAAAAAAAAAAAATTACATTGGGAAAAGTGCTTCTTACAAAAGGCAGCTGCAAAACAATACATTATAGACCTCAGAACAATTTCTCATTCCATTTAAAAGTGAAAGGAGAGGCAGTCTAGGGGACAAGAGCAGCAGGAGAACAGATTAATCTGCCTGAGGGTAGGAAGGGCTCCTCAGAGGCACCTGGCCATACTGGGTCCATGGACTGGGACCAATTGTTTGAGGTTCCACAAGGCCAAGTGCTGGGTCCTGCACTTGGGTCACAAAAACCCCAGGCAACACTACAGGTTTGGGGAAGAATGGCTGGAAGTGCCCAGCAGAAAAGGACCTGGGGATGTTTGTTCACAACATGAACCAGCAGAGTGCCCAGGTGGCCAAGAAGACCAAGAGCATCCTGGCTGGGACCAGCAGAACCAGGGAAGGGATGGTGTTCTTATACTTGACACTGGTGAGGCTGCACCTTGATTCCTGGGGTTAGTTCTGGGCTGGTCTTGACAAGAAGGACATTGAGGGGTTGGAGCATGTCCAGATAAAGACAAGAGAGCTGGGGAAGGGTCTGGAGCAGAAATCTGCTGAGGAGCAGCTGAGGGACCTGGGGATGCTGAGCCTGGAGCAAAGGATGCAGAGGGGAGACCCTGTGGTTCTCTGCAACTCCCTGAAAGGAGGTTGAAGCCGTGGGGAGGATGGTCTCTTCTGCAAAGGAAGAAGCAATAGAAAAAAGAGGAAATGGTTTGAAGTTGTGCCAAGGGAGGATGAGGCTAGATATTAGAAGAAACTTCTTGACTGAAAGGGTTATTAGACACTGGCACAGTGCTGAATCACCATCCCCAGAGGGATTTCAGAGCTGTGTACATGTGGTGCTGAGGGATATGGTTTAAGCATGAAACCTGGGAGAGTTGGGTTAGTGACTTGAAGATCCTCGAGGTTTTTCCCAACCAGAACAATTCCATGATTCAATTCCATTTTGGTGATGGGGTGTGAAAATGAATTTGCAAAGTGTAACAGAGCTTTTCAGTCCTTAAGGTGTGTGAAGGGACCATTGTGAGCACCTGACCTGATCTTTTGCAATGTGCACTCCCAAGAGCATGAGGCTATGTCAGGGTTTAACACTGCCCTGGCAATTAAACCGAATAACAGATTTTTCTATTAATCCCCCCTCTCCTCCCTGATAAGGAAAGGAGAGAGAATAAAGGAAAGAGACTTATGGGTTGGAAACTAAACTACATAACTTTAATGAAACAGTAATGATAAAAAAAGGAAAAATTACTAAATAGATACAAATATACAGGAAAAGATTGATCCCACGTTCCTCCCCCCTTTCCCTCAATAACTCTCACATCCCCACTGAGGCTGCAGGGCAGCCCTGGGGAAGTCCAGGCTGGAATCCTGGGGTCAGGAGCAGTTGGGAGCTGGAGGCAGGAACACACAGATTCAGGCTGGGATGGATCAGGAGCACAGGCAGAGGAAGGGATGGAATCCTCCCAGGATGCTGAAGCACACAGGGAGAGGTGAAGAAGGGGAAGCAGGAAGGGGTTTGACCCTGGTGATCCCTCAGATTTATACTGAGTATGAGGTGTATGGGATGGAATATTCTGTTTGGTCAGTTCTGGCATCTATCTTGTCTGTTCCTCCCCAGAGGAGGGGTTCAGGTGGGACCTCTTTACTCCTTCTGCAGGGTAAAATGTTCCTCAGAGCTGAGCAGTGTCCGAGGCTCTGCAGCCCATTCTCCAGCAGTAACTATAACCATGGAGTGGGATCAGTCCCAGGAGCAGACACTGTCTGAGAAACTTGCTGTTCATTTCAGCAAGTGCAGCTCCTGACAAGAGACTGAGCTGAAAGCAGAAGTACAAACCAGAAAATCACCTTTATCCTGGCCCAAACCAGGACAGGCTGTAAAGTTTGAGAGTCACTGTCCTTGTTCCTTGTCTGTCTTTTAGGAAGCTTGGTTTTTAATTTTGCTTTATTTGAAGAACTGCAGCATGTTCTGATGGTGCTGGTAATTATGGATGGTCAGATGCTGCTTGAAATAAAGTGAAACTGGAACTTCAGAGTTTCTGTCTTAATTGCTTGTAACTTGGAATTGTTTTGTATTTTCACTTTTCATGAGTATGTGGAGGTTTACAGAGTTAGGCTAAATTTATGCCAGCTAAGCAAGAATCCTCTGCAAATAAATCCCCTCACTTCTGTGCCCTTTAATATATTAATTGTTTTCATCTACCTTATTGTTGCAACAGCACTTTTGCTCTGTATAAGCTAAAACAAGTAGAATGATATTTCTGTAACTTTAAATCTATTTTTCTCTTGTATAATTCCACCTATTTTTAGAGAGAAAACAAACAAACAAAACTTGAGGCTTAGCAAGACATTTTGGTGCAGGATTTTCCCTGCTGTTTATCTTGCTGTGAGACACCAGAAATCTCAGGCAGTTCCTGGCAGTCACTGACATGGATTTGCAATCTTCCTTTCTCCAGCAGCAAGCAGGAGAGCTTGATCCTCCCCGTTTGGTAATGTTTATCTTGCCCTTCTCTATGTACAGGTCTGTGTGCTCTTTAGAAGGAGGTTTTAAACTTAACCTGGTCCCACAAACCTGTGTGAATTAATTCAAGTAGAAATTCCCAGTCAACTGGTGTCTGGACCACTGGTAGCCTGGAAGGTCACGATTTGCATCTTGCAGAATAATATTGGGTTTGTTTTTAATAGAGGTTTTGGTTTGGTTTCCCTCTGACCTCTGAGGAAAGAAAAATAATAGTTTTTCAGAAGGGATGCAGAGGAATTTGTGAGAACTGCTGCTGCCTTGTGATTGGAAGCCTCTGATGCAGCTGTCATGGCGAGGAGACTTTCTAAAGGATCTTTGTCAGCTTTGTTTGGTGAGGTTTATCCTACTGCTCTTTCAAGGCAGGAGCTGTAGAGTGTAATACACTGACTTAGAGAGGAAGGGCAGCTTCATCAGAAGCTGCTGACACCTGCAATAAATAAATATTTATTTATTTTTTTTTTTGATGCACAATCTAAATTTGAGCAAGCCTTCTTGGGTATTCTTTCACATGCTCCCTCCTGCTCTCCTGTGGCTTGCTAGATTGCCACTTAGTTGTCACTGAGTTTCTTGGAGGTAACTTTATTTTCGGTGATGTATATTGATATTTTTGGGGTTAAAGGTTTGCTATTGATGGAAGTATTTTATTATCAAAAGGTGAAATGTCTTGTAACTCACTAGACTGCTAAAGATGCCAAAGTTTTAATGCTGTCACAGTAACAGCAAATCTTTAGTTGAGTCTGACATTCATGTCACTAGCTTGCAGGAGTGTAGGGATGATAGAATTCTGCAGGGGAGATGAAGCAAATACTGCATAAATTAAAGTTCTCACTGTCTGTGTCATGCAAGGTGTTCTCTGAACACTTTCAGGTGGATGTGTATGTCCTTGTAAAATGGTACTAAAATTAGAATGATAAACTGGGGAATAATGCAACTTGTACAGCTGTTTTCTTTTAGTTCTTAGTAATTTGGAGTTCAGGAAGAGTTTAGTTCACTCTGTGTCCTCATAACACTGTATTAATTTAATCAAAAAGATTGAGTAGGCATGATGAGAATATTAGAGTAGGGAAAAAGCCCTAATTTAATTGTTTAAAATATTTGGGTTGTGGAATAGGGAAGAAAATAGATGATTATCTAAGAGGAACCTCTGGAATGTTCTGAATGTTCATGTTGCATATGAACAGAAATTTTTCCTGGTATGAATGAGAAAGCCTGGATGTGCCTGGGTTACTCTCTCTTACTGTATGTCCTGCATTTCCTCAATTTCAAAAGTAGCATTTTGGTTCTTCACTGAAATACCATTTTTGAGATGTCATCAAGGCCTTGGGGCTGTCCACTTCAATTGCATTTGGAGTGCTGAAGCATCTCGTGACACAGCAGATGTTTGAAACAAATGTCAAAAGGTAGAACAAGAATGAGGGGCAAAAGATGTTGGAACTTCTTCTGCAAATGTCATAGAAGGCTCTGCTCTGATGTTTCAAACAACCTCATCTAATGATCTCACCTCTGATTGTGTCTTTCCCTACTAGAACTTGTTGTCCAGTGATCTGAACCATCCAGAAACACCTCATGAGAAGAATTTTGCACCAGATTATCTCTGTTAGCTCAATCTTGGGTATTCAGAGCAGTGAAGCTGGAGCACACAGAGGACCAACAGTGTTCACTTTTCCTTCCTGGTGATGACCACGTTTTGCAACAGTTGTTCCAAAAAAACCAGCTCTGTTTTCTTTAGTAACTTCACTGCTGATGGTCCAAGTACCAGTTCTGGTGGAAGGGAGTCAGCTTCATCACAGAATTCATGGACCTGGGGAGCATGGACATGGCATGAGCAGTCAGGACTTCAGCAGGAGAATGTTTGGAGATGATACAAGCCTCAGGCTTTTGTAGATCAGAATTATTTTTTTCTCTTATTACTGAAATAATACTTAATGTTATTCGAGGAACAATTAATTTATTTTTTATGATGGGAGAAAAACTTTTACAGGTAACTAGTAATAGCAATTTAAAAATACCCAACCCAACAAGCCCCCTGAAATACTTATATCTATTTTAGTGCAGTAGGGGACAGCATTAAAAATATGCACTTAAACTTCATTTCTTGGAGCATATTTGTATTAAATTGGAGTTTGGCCAGATAGAAATTTGACATAGCCATAGAATCATAGAAAGTTTGATCACATCATAAGTTTGATTGTGCAGTTGGGAGGATGGGCCAAATATAGAAGAGCTTTCTCTCTCTCTCCCTTCCTCTTACCCTCTCTTGCTTTCTTTCATTGTAATTAAGTGATCATGTTCAATTTAGTATGAAAAAAAGTGGCCCGTGAGTGGGAGGCCTTGAAGATTAGAATTGCAGTCATTGATTCCCACACCTCCCCTCTCTCCTCTGCTCCCATTATTGCCTTGTTTGTTAGTATGCATTTTTGTAAAGAGAGCTACAGGAAAGAATCCTGAGGCTTTCAAGGGTTCTGCATGCAATTTTTATTTATTTTTTTCCAAAACTGGTGGCAGTTTTTTGAGAGCTTGTGGGATTGAGTTGTGGTCTGTTTGTTTTTCATTCCTTCTACATGAGGGTCAGGATGAGAGAGCCAATATATCCCTTGAATGTTGTCAAATACTGGGTGGAGATTTGATGGGTTTATTTAGGGGTTCTCAGTATTAGAGTTGATGGAGAACTTTTGGTCTTGCAAATGAAATTTAAAGAAAGAGCACTCAGTGTCTCAGGTCCTGTCCTGTTTGTATGCATAAGTAACTAGGGCTCAGGCTGAGGTATTTTTTTGTGATGATAGTCAGCTTCTTTTAGATATATATTTTTTTTTAATTTCTGTTCTTTAACAAATAGTTTTCTGTGTGTGTGGCTTTTTGCAGCAAGGCAGAATTTTTCTTTCCGTGGGCATTCATTTTGAAGTGTCATTTTTGTTTCTGTGTATTCTTAGGAACAGGTAATTCTTGTGTACCACATACTGTGTGCTTTTTTGGTCTCAAGTGGATTTGTCAAAATTAAATTTCATGCTATTCTGCTTAAGGCTGCCTGTGCCCTATTAGGGTTTACTGAGTGCAGCCGTTTGCTCTGAAAATCTTTTGGAGTAGTTGGGCAGTACACATATAAAGCAATTTTTTTTGTCATAGCCAAATGTAACAAGCATATCCAAAGTATTTGCTTGTGACTTAAAAGTTAGAACCACCTGGTTTCTGACGTGGAGGCTCAAGATTCCTGCATGCTTGAACCAAATCTGTGATTAGTTAGCAGAAAATCGTGTTGAAAAACAACTGCTGGTGGCTGGCAGGTGATTCCTGGATTAATTTCTAGTGCTGCAGTGAGCTTAATTAAGAAAGCCAGGGAAACTATAACATGGAGAAAAAAAATTAACCTGGGAATAAAGAGATTGTGCACAGTTCATGGAGCCCTTTTCAAAACAGCATGTAATCATGAGTTTTAAAGACTAAGTGGTTATGCATTTATGCATGGAATTGGTGCCACTGCCTTTTACTAGTTCTGAGTACTGAATTGTTTTCTGGTTAAATCCTGGCAAAGTTTTAGACCTTTGAGCAGAGGCAGTTGGAACTTATCCATAGGGTGAGCTTTTTCAAAAAGGAATTTATCAAATGTTTATGAGGCAGAGTCAGAAAGATGTTGGCTTTTAAAATTATTTTATTCCCTGCCTCTTCCCCTTCACCCCCCCAGTTTAGAATTAAATACATATCTGGCAACATGCTTTTTTTTTCTTGGTGTGTGTGTGTGTTACTGATTTATTTTATTCCTAATATCTGTTACATTATCCTCCAGCAATCAGAATTTGACAGGGGGTGATGCCTGTTTGGGACATGTTTTGATGAGGTCCTTGTTAGAAATCTTCTATGTATGTTCTTGCAGAAATCAGAGCTCCCACATTCTTAGATTCTTGGTTCATATTCAAATGTAAATGTGCCAACTAGCAGTAGGCATTAAAATATTAAATATTTCCTCTGAAATGTCAGCCTTTGCTTTCTCTAGTCCATGCTGTGTCTGGGCACCAGAATTAACACCATCTATTTCTCCTTTGTTCTTCAGAGATTTGGGATTATAGGTCAAAATGACCAGATAGCAGGTTAAGATCTGTCATTTAAAGGATTGTTGGAACAGAAGTCATTTGGAGCAGTTTGAATAATTTTTCTCTCTTCAAGAATAAAAGAAAAATATGGATAACTTAAATGAAATAAAACCAATGACTAGGTTAGGACAGTTTGCTTTCACTGATATTCATCTTGATAGCAGTCTGCAAGGATATTTGTTGTTCTGCTGTGTAGCATCCTCTCTGCTTTACAGTCAAACATATTCTTAGCCAAATTATCTCCCCACTGGCTACAACTGTCAGGAAAATGAAAAGAAGTGAGGGTCTGCTGAAAGGGAGAATGTATCAAAATATGACTCAACCAAGGCTCCAGTGAGCTGGTAAGGATTGTTGTGCAGGACAAGGAGACCTCCAAGTAATAAAACCTTGTGGTTTTCATAGCAAATGCTACTTTTCTTTCCATTACAATTTATTTACCTAATAGACAATCTCCAATGGGATATAAAAGAACACTTGAAATGTACAATTTATCACATTGAGATGGAAAGAAAAGCTTTGCTTTATTCTTTCATCTTCAGGCTGCAGTGAAGTGTTACTAAAACTCTTCATCACTTGTCAGATCAGGCAGGTTAAGTATATTGTGCTACTTTTTGTAAGCTTTGTACTAGATTTTTTTTTTTTTAAGTTAAACAGGAGGAAACCACTTAGAGACTTCATCTCTTCTGCCTCAGGGGAACAATGTGCAGTTTCAGCTACTGCTCCTGTTTTTTTTTTCCCCAGACTGGTTTGCATGTACACTGAACTCCTTAATATTTTTTTTTTCTTTAATGATCTCACGCTGAGATTTGTTTCTACAGTTTTGGAGAACACCAGAGTGAAAATTGAAGTTTTCAGGTAGTGCTCCTTTTGCTTTGAACTCTATATTTAAAAAGTAGAAGAAGGACTTTTTTTTTTTTTTCTTCCTTTTGCTTTGCAAAGTTTGTGTACTTCTGGCAATGCTTTATGAAGCCAGTTTATCCGATGGTAATTTTTTAACTCCATTAACTGTTTGATTTCACTTATGTTAATAATTTTAAAAATTATTATCTAATCCAAGCCAGTCTTTTAGGCTAGGGGTGAGATGTGGTTGTTCATCTCATCTTGTGGAGGGTTTCTACATCTCCTTAATCTCTGGAGCTTTATACAGAATGAGTTGAGTTCACCCAGAATGCTTGATTTACTTTTTCCCCCCTTTTTTATTTTTTGGTGAGGAGGCAGTTTATCATAAGAGCAAGGACTCATTTACCCCTGATGTTGCTGAGTGACAGGGGAGATGTATGAGCATTCTAAAATTTACCAGAAAAAGTAGTAGCTGCAGAAATTGGTAGAAAAAAATTGGGAAAGGCAGTGATTATATAGCAGAGGGACTTCAGTGCTGATCAGAAACCTGAGGAAACTGTAGTTTTTGGGAGAAGCACTGAATGTCACATTACATCACTCTTTGTGTTGTTGTTTGTGTTGTGAGCTAAGTTGTGAGTGATGACTGACTCTGTGCCAGTTTGTCTGTTGAACTTTGATTTGTTTTAATTTGCTCTGCCATTTGCAGAAGAGAGGAGAGGAAGTGAACCTCATGGATTTCCCAATTTACTGGAAGCATTTTTGTTGACAGTCAGATTTATTCTTTTTCCTCAGGATTTGTATTTCTGACCACTTACCCCCTAGAACAGCCCTTTTCTTTTTCCCCCTGTATGTTTTATTATTTTCCCCTGTACATTTTGTTTAATTCCTGAATTCACTTTCTGGTATTTGAGATGCTACAAGCTCTTTCATTTGCTTCTTCATGCTACTTGCTGGTTACTCCAGGCAGTTTATTCCTAGAATGGAACCAAATCTGCTCCTGACAACACTGCTGTTCACTTGGTCCTTCTGTAGGATCTTGGTTTTCTTACTGCTAACAACTTAGATGGTTAAAATGCTGTCAGTGATGGGGTTGGTATAACATTAGTTTAGAGATCAGTCATTTGAAAAAGCAGATTTTGTCAGCACATCTCATTACCTGTTACTAAAAATTTGCTTGTCATCATTTGTCCTTTATTTAATTTCTTTAGTTGTGAAGGTCCCAGCTTCATGTTGCTTACAGTCACTTTTCAGTTGTTATTGCAAGCAGCAATTCAGTGCTAAATGTTGAGCTGAAAATACTTCAGTGATGTTTCAGAGGTTGCCAATACTGCAGCTGTTTGCTGACAATTAGATTTAAAAGTGGTTTTGCTGAAATTTAAGGAAGACATTACAATGTTAAGTCACCTCCCCTTTCCTCACCAGAAACCTTTTTTGTTGTGGTGAATGCATTTGAAATGTGCTATTTCTAAGCTGACTTCTTCTATCCAACCATTCACACGATGTGAAAAGTCTTCTGTCACTTTGTTACTAAAACTTTTAAGATTTATTTAAATGAAGGATGCTGCTGTATGGAATGTAGGAAACTGGGAGTGTTACGTTGGCAGAAGTGTTTGCAGATTCTCCTGCATTTCCCTTTCTGAGTCAGTGATTCTCATTGACAGGACCTTGTTTACAAATGCTATTTAAAGGTTCTTATAGTTGGACTTGATTTTAAATTCTTCTATCCTTCTTAAATCAGCAGCAGTGAGAACAAATGTGTTACAGTTTGCATTGGAGCCGAACAAACAAATTGTGGAACTACTGTTTTCTCTGCACTGATGCAAAACATCTGTGTCTAAGCCTGTTGTTATAATTACAATGAACAAACAGGAGATTGGATTAGAGCATACCACAGCAGCTGTTAAAGATCCACTTATTTATCACTGCAGGCTTCTTTGTACCTAATTTCAGGTGAAGTGATTGCTTTCAGACTTCATGAACAATTCCAGTGCCCGTGTCATTGATAAATGAAATCAGGAGTTGATACAGAGATGGTTACACTTGTTTTTTTGTTTTGTTTTTTTGCTGAATAATCAGCTTCCACTGGAAAATATTTCCTCCCTTTAAAATGTTGCTTTAAGTTGTTAGGTTGCTTTAAATCAAAATGTCAATTTGATTTTGTACATTCATCTTTCCATGCAACTCCAGCCACTGAGAAATCTGGTTAATGGGATCAGCAGATATATTGATGAGTGTTATCTTTGGGTGAAACACTTCTTTGCTTTTCTTTCATTAGCCTTCACCTGTGAAGACAATTTCACTGCTTGATTTTTCACGGTATCATTATGACCTCTCATAATTTGGTTTTTATCTAATCTCTTTCTAACTTTCTAAATTGTTATCCTGCCAGTTCAGAGTTGGATTTCACACAAGGTTAATTAATTTATCTACGTGTTTTCTGAAAATTTGCAAATGGATTGGTGGCAATGATACTATTGCAATGCTTTCTGGTGTCGTTACTGACCAGCATTATTTACATATATATATATATATATCAGGGATTATCTTCATAGGGTTGAACTCATTTGCAAAGTGAAAGTAACTGCTTAACACAAAAATAAGTCTAAGTAAGTTGCAACTTAATTTATTTCAACATTAAGAATTTTGTTGCACTCCCAAGCAGGTCCTGGGCTGCATCATAAGAAGCAGAGACAGAAAGTCAAGGGAGGGGATTCTCCCCCTCTGCTCTGCTCTGCTGAGACCCCACCTGGAGCTCTGTGTCCAGTTCTGGAGTCCCCAACATCAGAAGGACACAGAGCTCCTGGAAGGTGTCCAGAGCAGAGCCACTCAAATGCTCAGAGGGCTGAGCACCTCCCTGAGAAGCCAGGCTGAGGGATTGGGGTTGTTCAGCCTGGAGAAGAGGAGGCTCCCAGGNACCCCTGATGTTGCTGAGTGACAGGGGAGATGTATGAGCATTCTAAAATTTATCAGAAAAAGTAATAGCTGCAGAAATTGGTAGAAAAAAAATTGAGAAAGGCAGTGATTATATAGCAGAGGGACTTCAGTGCTGATCAGAAACCTGAGGAAACTGTAGTTTTTGGGAGAAGCACTGAATGTCACATTACATCACTCTTTGTGTTGTTGTTTGTGTTGTGAGCTAAGTTGTGAGTGATGACTGACTCTGTGCCAGTTTGTCTGTTGAACTTTGATTTGTTTTAATTTGCTCTGCCATTTGCAGAAGAGAGGAGAGGAAGTGAACCTCATGGATTTCCCAATTTACTGGAAGCATTTTTGTTGACAGTCAGATTTACTCTTTTTCCTCAGGATTTGTATTTCTGACCACTTACCCCCTAGAACAGCCCTTTTCTTTCTCCCCCTGTATGTTTTATTATTTTCCCCTGTACATTTTGTTTAATTCCTGAATTCACTTTATGGTATTTGAGATGCTACAAGCTCTTTCATTTGCTTCTTCATGCTACTTGCTGGTTACTCCAGGCAGTTTATTCCTAGAATGGAACCAAATCTGCTCCTGACAACACTGCTGTTCACTTGGTCCTTCTGTAGGATCTTGGTTTTCTTACTGCTAACAACTTAGATGGTTAAAATGCTGTCAGTGATGGGGTTGGTATAACATTAGTTTAGAGATCAGTCATTTGAAAAAGCAGATTTTGTCAGCACATCTCATTACCTGTTACTAAAAATTTGCTTGTCATCATTTGTCCTTTATTTAATTTCTTTAGTTGTGAAGGTCCCAGCTTCATGTTGCTTACAGTCACTTTTCAGTTGTTATTGCAAGCAGCAATTCAGTGCTAAATGTTGAGCTGAAAATACTTCAGTGATGTTTCAGAGGTTGCCAATACTGCAGCTGTTTGCTGACAATTAGATTTAAAAGTGGTTTTGCTGAAATTTAAGGAAGACATTACAATGTTAAGTCACCTCCCCTTTCCTCACCAGAAACCTTTTTTGTTGTGGTGAATGCATTTGAAATGTGCTATTTCTAAGCTGACTTCTTCTATCCAACCATTCACACGATGTGAAAAGTCTTCTGTCACTTTGTTACTAAAACTTTTAAGATTTATTTAAATGAAGGATGCTGCTGTATGGAATGTAGGAAACTGGGAGTGTTACGTTGGCAGAAGTGTTTACAGATTCTCCTGCATTTCCCTTTCTGAGTCAGTGATTCTCATTGACAGGACCTTGTTTACAAATGCTATTTAAAGGTTCTTATAGTTGGACTTGATTTTAAATTCTTCTATCCTTCTTAAATCAGCAGCAGTGAGAACAAATGTGTTACAGTTTGCATTGGAGCCGAACAAACAAATTGTGGAACTACTGTTTTCTCTGCACTGATGCAAAACATCTGTGTCTAAGCCTGTTGTTATAATTACAATGAACAAACAGGAGATTGGATTAGAGCATACCACAGCAGCTGTTAAAGATCCACTTATTTATCACTGCAGGCTTCTTTGTACCTAATTTCAGGTGAAGTGATTGCTTTCAGACTTCATGAACAATTCCAGTGCCCGTGTCATTGATAAATGAAATCAGGAGTTGATACAGAGATGGTTACACTTGTTTTTTTGTTTTGTTTTTTTGCTGAATAATCAGCTTCCACTGGAAAATATTTCCTCCCTTTAAAATGTTGCTTTAAGTTGTTAGGTTGCTTTAAATCAAAATGTCAATTTGATTTTGTACATTCATCTTTCCATGCAACTCCAGCCACTGAGAAATCTGGTTAATGGGATCAGCAGATATATTGATGAGTGTTATCTTTGGGTGAAACACTTCTTTGCTTTTCTTTCATTAGCCTTCACCTGTGAAGACAATTTCACTGCTTGATTTTTCACGGTATCATTATGACCTCTCATAATTTGGTTTTTATCTAATCTCTTTCTAACTTTCTAAATTGTTATCCTGCCAGTTCAGAGTTGGATTTCACACAAGGTTAATTAATTTATCTACGTGTTTTCTGAAAATTTGCAAATGGATTGGTGGCAATGATACTATTGCAATGCTTTCTGGTGTCGTTACTGACCAGCATTATTTACATATATATATATATATATCAGGGATTATCTTCATAGGGTTGAACTCATTTGCAAAGTGAAAGTAACTGCTTAACACAAAAATAAGTCTAAGTAAGTTGCAACTTAATTTATTTCAACATTAAGAATTTTGTTGCACTCCCAAGCANTGTATAAGAGACAGGTGGCTGCCCCATCCCTGGCAGTGTCTCAGGTCAGGTTGGATGGGGCTTGGAGCCCCCTGGGCTGGTGGGAGGTGTCCCTGCCCATGCAGGGGGTTGGGACTGGATGAGCTTTAAGGTCCCAACCCAAATCTTTCCACGATTCTCTGACAAAGGACTGAAATGAGCCCTAAAATCTGGAACTGGATTTTGATGGAAGACTTCTCCTCTGGAGCCAGGCTGAGAGAGTTGGGGGTGTTCAGCCTGGAGAAGAGAAGGCTGCAATGGGGAGACCTTAGAGCACCTTCCAGTGCCTGAAGGGGCTCCAGGAAAGCTGGGGAGGGACTTGGGACAAGGGCCTGGAGGGATGGGAGCCTGGAGGGGGAAGGGTTTCTTTCCAGCTGCAAGAGGGGAGAAGGAGAGGAGATCTTGGGCAGGGAGAAATTCTTTGGGGTGAGGGTGCTGAGCCCCTGGTTGCCCAGGTTGCCCCCAGAAGCTGTGTCTGCCCCATCCCTGGCAGTGTCTCAGGTCAGGTTGGATGGGGCTTGGAGCCCCCTGGGCTGGTGGGAGGTGTCTCTGCCCATGCAGGGGGTTGGGACTGGATGAGCTTTCAGGTCCTTTACAACCCAACTCGTTCTCTGATTCTCTGAAGTGCATGGTGGGCAGTGACTGCAGAACTCTGAGCCAGCCAAGAAATCCTCCCCCTGCTCTGCTCAGATGGCATGGTGACATGGTAACCTTGTTGTGTATATGAGAGCAATAGGAACGTAATCCATGAGAAAGCAGGTTATCATGAGTTTACTTCTTCCTGGGGAGGGAAATGCTGCTGGCTTTTAATTTCACAAAGCAGAGAGGGAATTTCCTTTGGCCTTTGGATCTGTGAGCATGCAACTGGGTTTGGAAACAGTATAAGCAGTAGGGAAGGGGTTGAATGTCAGAAGGCTGATGAAGCAGCATCCTCATGAAGCTTTATCCTCCAGCAAATAGCATTCTTTGGTAGTCTTTATATTTATTTGCCTTGCCTTCTTTCTCCTGATTGATTGTTCAGGTTGGTTTGCTCTGACAAGACCAAGAGGCTCTGTTGTAGGGCATGATAAAATAATTTGAAGTTAGCAAGGTATGAGGGTGAATGGAACACAATTTCTGTTCAGGTTGAAAAGTTAGGTGAACAGAAATTGATGGTTTCCAAGAAATTACTTGTCAAAAGCCAAGAGGGGGGGAAAAAAAGGAAGAGGAGTCTTGTCACTGTGTGTATGGACTGCATGTTATCAGAAAATAACATTTTTCTTTGCCCCAATAAATACTCATATTAACTCATCTCATTCAGTCTCTTCTTGGAAGTCTTCACTTCTTTGGGTAGTGACACCCACTCCCAATTCTTCAAACTACACTTAGGTAAAACCAGGGTGCCCTGCCCCACAAACAGTTGGCACGTTGGCATTTGACAAGAAAATTCAATGCTTAAAGCTCCTCTGAGCTTGGATTCCCACCAATGGAAAGGTGTGTGATAAGTAAGGCACAGAGGGCTTTCTGATTCAGTGAGGAGCAGATTTGGGAATCTTCTTTCTCCTGCCCAAGATGGGTGCAGTCTGGAGCTGTAATTGGGTAAAATTGACTTTTTGGTGCCTCTGATAGTGTGCAAGCAGAGCTGGAGAGTCCTCTTTAAAGGGGATGGTAGGAGATGAGCTCAACATCAAAATGTGCTATTGATGTAGCCTTGACAGTACAGAGAGTCCCAGTTTGGAGTGCTGGCCTGGGCAATGGCAGTTAGTAATTCTTGGCAATTAAGTGACTTCTAAATGTATAACTGGAGAGATGTTTTAGTTTATAAACCCTTTTGCCTAGCTGTTATCTGTGGAAATACATGATTATTGCAGTGTCCTCTGTAGCTGTAGGTGGTCATTGAAATATACGTGGTAAAAGAATTGAGAAATAGTCCAAGAAAATAAAAAGGATAGCAGTAAATTTCCCCATCCTGTCAGATAAAAAGAGCTTTAAAGTAAACTTATGAACCATAAAGAGCAGAAACTGCAGGACTTAAATAGTCCTGAAAGAAAACTGCATGCCTAATCCTCTTGAAAGCAGAAATGTGAAATCCTTCCCATCATTGCTTACAATATGATTACATTTTAAATGCTGAATTACAGAATCCTGATGCTTTTATTCATTGTATTCAGCAAGGAGAGCTTTACAAGTCTAGTAAGAATTGCTAGCAGGGGCAGGTGAAATAGCAAGTCTCTCAACTCTTGTTTTTGAGCTAAGGGTACTCTGCCAGTGATAATCTTGTGAAGCTATTTGACACTTCACAGATTCACAGCATGGTAGGGGCTGGAAGGTTTCATTATTAGTATTTTAAAGTATTTAATGATTAAATATTTCAAATTAGCAGGAGAGCAAATGACTTATGGCTAAAGAGCTGCTGAAATAAGTGATTTCATATATATATATACACACTTGCATTATGAAGGTGGGTGAAAAGGATGGGTTATTAAGAAGGTTTCATTAGAAATATTAACAGCCTTGGAAGGAGACTGAGAACAATTCTTCAAGTTACAAAAACTTCATGGAGTCGTGTGGCTACCACAGCAGGAATTCCTAGAGAAGTAAAAAAAGGAGGTACATTTTTGTTAACTGACTTCTTTAACTCAATCCACTTCTTGGTGGGAAATAACTTGCTTTATTAGCTGTCACATCTTCAAAGAACCATTGCCCATATTCCCTGTTTCTTCTCTTGCAGAGCTGCCCTGTGGCTGTCACTTGGTACAACATCTCACTGAAGTCCTCTTGGACAAGGTGTTTCTTCTGTGTCAAATGTGCATATATTTTTGTAATGAATTCTAAGTTTCTAGAAGAAGATTCTTGACAGGCTTTTGAGGATTCACTCGACTGGATTGAAATTCCTGTCACCTGATTTTTTAAAATTTGTTTTACTTTAATTTTTCAATAATATTGAAGTCTGATGGAAGAATCACACAAGCAGCCAATTCTAAATCTCTGCTAAGAATTTCTCTCTGTTCTGTCACAGTGATTGTGACTCCTGGACATCTCTCCCTGCCTATATACAGGGCTGATGGGCAGAGGTTGATGTGTTTTCTGGGCAGGAAGAAAACCCAGGCTGAATATTGCAGAAGGGTTTTATAGAGGAAAAAATTGAGATGGTTCTTGCTAAGCCATCAGTGACTTGAAGAGCTGATGCACACAGGCTCTGAGGTGCATCAGGATGTCCTTGTCCTGCACTGACCTCTGACTGTGTGTCCTTGCTTGACTCCTGTTGTCTTCTCCCAAGTTTTGCTTCTTCTTTGTGTTGAAAGAAATAATTCTAAAATTAACCTGGAGATTTTTTGATTCTTTAGAATCACAGACTGGTTTGGGACCTCAAAAATCATCCAGTTCCAACCCCTTTGCCATGGGGGACACCTCCCACCAGCGCAGGTTGCTCCAGCCTGACCTTCAACACTTCCAGGGATGGGGCAGCCACAGGAATTTTCACCAGTTAAGCCTCTGTCTTTCTGTGGATTGGATAAATCCATTGCTGTTTACTTGACTTTCCTGTTAGCTTATTAGAGTGTAACCTTGGACATGCTAGAGAGGAGTGAAAATTCTCTGCTTTTCTCATCTAGATGTGAAATCTTGGGAAGGAGTTCTTGTTAAATAGAGCTGTTAAGCACAGGCAGATAGAATTCTAGAGGAAAACCTTTTAATGCTGCTTTCCCTTTTTATATTTTATTTTATTTTTTTCCAGCACCCCTCAAATATGTTCGTTGTTGGGATTTACTCCTAAGTTACAAAACCAGTGTGATAATGAAAAGAGAATGTTCCAAATATAATAGGAATTAACTTTGCCTTGTTATTTCTAGATCACGTCGGTCTAGATTTCTACATCATCTTGTTTTTAATTTAAATTAGTATAAATTGATTTATATCTGCATTTACACCGTAAAATAGGTAATGTAATATATGCAAAAGTGCCTTTGGAAACTAAAATACTAAATATTTGTAAATTATGCACACTTAATTGCATTGTTTTTGTATTTAATTACCCCATGAGCTTCTTTAAGTATTGCTGCACGTTACACATATTTAACAGTTCATAAAAGTTTCTATTCTTGGAGGAACACTTGATGTTTGAATCCATGGTTGTAGGAAGTGCCTGTAATTCTGAATTTAAATAAAAGTTGCTGTATATGTTGGTAGTTAAATTTTATGAGTCTGAAAATAGGATTTATTCTTAAGAATGCTGGTCTTCACAAATAATAATTTAAAAAAAATAAACAATGAGCAGTTTAAATGCTGACCATGCCCTGACCCAGGGCATAAGAAATACCAAAGAACTAAATACCAAAGAAAATTGGGAAATATGTAATAAGGTCACTCATGAAAATGACTGTTCTGACAGTTTGCTTGGACCAGTAAACTTCCTGAGGGTGTTCAAGAGATTGCTTTGTTGTGGAGGCAGGGACAGAAACAGATACTTTGGTCTTTAAAGCAAAGAACTTACAGAGTTTTTTTTTCTGTAGTGGTGGTGGAATGAGTGTTCATTATTTTTTCTAATTTGGACTGTTTACAGCGTTAAAGACTGAGTACAACTCTGCTTGAAAACCATTAAATCTTTTTGAAAATGTCTGCTGGGGATACTGATGTACTGCTCCACACATTTCCTCTTGCATCATGTTCCCAGCAAGTCCAAGCTCTTTCAAAAATCTTAATTAAAGAAGGCAGAGGGTATTTAATGGTGTCATTGACTTACCACCTCGTTTAAGCACAGTATTTGCTCTGGCTTTCATGGACATGGAATTCAGAGTGTGATTTCAAAAGTAGGCAAGTGTTTTCTTCAGTGTGTAGTGAATATTTAGATGGCTTTCTTAAAAATTTATGTTTTTAGGAGTCCAGGGTGAGAGCTTCGTGACAGTGTTACTGATCTCCCAAGCAAACTGAAGTCTGCAATCCCACCACTGAATTTGATTCCTAAGACTTGGCTGACTGACAGCTCTGATGAGCTGATGCTTCTGTGTCTGCACAGACAGCATGGGTAGGCATAGATGGAGTGTTTCACATTGATTTACCAGTGCACTTTAACCTGGACCTTCAGTAACCTGATTCAGGGGTGAGACAAATTTTTTATCCATGGGCAGTGGCTTGAGACAACTTGGAGAATGTCAGGAGAGGTAACAATGTTTTCTTGTTGGCTAATTGAGTAAGAAATCAAGTATATATATATATATATATATATATATATATTTTTTTTTTTTTTTTTCCCCTGGTCTCATGGAAATTATTATATGCTATTTGAGTGCCTGTCATTTCTCTAGTTGGCTACTCTTTCTAAATTAAGAATAATGGACTTGATATTTTGCCTTTTCTTTTGCTCTTCAACCTAAATGGCTGCTGTCAATATTGGTGGTTTCTGTGTGATGCATGGGATTTAGATGTAGACCCAACTTGAGTCTTCATTAGAAAGAAGGGCATTTGCATATTATAACATTTCCTAACATTATGCATCTTAAATTGCCACGTGGGTGGGTAAAGTGTTTTAATTGTGGAAGCCTCTTAATGTGTTTATAAATCCATAGCTGGGATGCTGTGAAGGTGCCAGCTTGCTGTTGTATGCTTTCCCAGCCAATATTTATGGCTGTTAGTGTGCAGTTAGGAATTTTCCTTGTGACATCTTCATTAACTTGAATGTCTACAAAGCTGCAGTTTGCCCTGCCAGCTCCTGAGACAGATGATGGGTTTGAAGACAGCCCTGAGGTACCTTGTCCCAAGTGAGCTGCTTTAATGCTCCTGCTTAACGTGCACAGGGACATGAGAGCTGCCTTGTTGGATCAGATCGATGGTCTGAATGCCCTGATGCTCTCTTGTCAATACCAGATGCTGCAGAGGTGAATGCAAGAAATTCTGCTGTAATTGGGAAACAGGTTTTCCAGGAAAAAAAAAAAAAAAAAATCATCTTTCTAGCAGTGGTTGATACAAAACCTCGAATCAGTCTTCTCCAACTCCACTGTAAATATTATTTATCCTGTTGGTGCTGTCTAGTCTTCCCCCCCTTCCCCCTTGATTTTACTTCTGGCTTCAGCATAAAGTGTTGTATTTTACCCTGTGCATTTCAAATATTACAAAACCAACAAAAGTAAAAATCTTTTCAATGCTGTACTGTCAGCTTTGTTTCAAGCCCTTATAACAGTGTGTTATGGAAGAATGAACAGCCCAGAGCTGTTAATTTTCTGTTACTGTATTCTATAATGTGGCTCTTTTTTGTGTTTTTCTTCCCATCATTCCTACGTGCTTTCTCTAAGGAAAATTGTTGTGTGGTAGTGCCATCCATTCACCAGCAGCCTTCTTATGACTTCTGAATTTATTCATCTTTTTCAGCCATATCTAACTAAGGGGAGCTTAAAGACTTGGTACCCTGACACTTCCATAGCTTTTGATAAATCAATTACTAGGTAGAAAGAGACAATAAGACAAATGCCTTTAGGGAGGTCTTCAGCTGCCTGCTCTGTGTTGCTCGAATTTTACCATGTGTGCTCCAGCTCACAGGAATGGGACATGTTCTGTCTGCAAAAAAAGTTGCAGCCTCTGCTGTGTATTGCCAAGCTAGGAGACAAAAGAGTGAGCTGAATTTTGGAGACTGGAGAAGTGCTCAAGGAAGACAGGGTTGTGAGTGATGAGAGGAAGTGTGGACCAGCCAGAAGGCAGGAGGGCTCTGCAGAGGGACCTGGATAGGTTGGAGAGTTGGGCTGATCCCAACGGGATGAGGTTCAACACAACAACCCCATGGGGAGCTCCAGGCTGGGCACAAAGTGGCTGGAGAGCAGCCAGACAGAGAGGGACCTGGGGGTTTGGATTGACAGGAAGCTGAACATGAGCCAGCAGTGTGCCCAGGTGGCCAAGAAGGCCAATGGCATCCTGGCCTGGATCAGGAACAGCGTGGCCAGCAGGTCCAAGGAGGTGATTCTGCCCCTGTACTCAGCCCTGGTGAGGCCACACCTCGAGTCCTGTGTCCAGTTCTGGGCCCCTCAGGTCAGGAAGGAGATTGAGGTGCTGGAGCAGGTCCAAAGGAGGGCAAGCAGGCTGGTGAAGGGACTGGAGCACAGATCCTCTGAGGAGAGGCTGAGGGAGCTGGGGCTGTTCAGCCTGGAGAAGAGGAGGCTCAGGGGAGACCTCATCACTCTCTACAACTCCCTGAAAGGAGGTTGGAGCCAGGGGGCGGTTGGTCTCTTTTCCCAGACGACTTTCAACAAGACAAGAGGACACAGTCTTAAATTGTGCCGGGGGAAGTTCAGATTGGATATTAGAAAGAATTTCTTTATGGAGAGGGTGATCAGGCATTGGAATGGGCTGCCCAGGGAAGTGGTGGATTCTCCATCCCTGGAGACATTTAAAAAGAGACTGGATGTGGCACTCAGTGCCATGGGCTGGGAACCACGGGGGGAGTGGATCAAGGGTTGGAGTTGATGATCTCTGAGGTCCCTTCCAACCCGGCCAATTCTATGATTCTATGAGAGTTCAGGCTGACTTCATGTGAAGGGGCAGAGAAACACGGAATGCAGACCAGTGAGAAACCAGTCCTTGGCAGTGCTGCTGGTTGAAAAAAACCCAAACCCCAAACCCCTTCTCACTTCCACTGTGCTTTGTTTCAAAGACATTTTCTAATGTTTCCTCTTTGCCTTAAAAGGTAGAAAATGTTAACAGAAGCTACTGAACTGAAGAGGTGGGGAGGGTTCTTCAAAGTTTTTGTTGTTTTTAAGACCAGGAATTTCAGAGGAACTGAAATGGATCTTGGCAAAGCTTATCCTTGGTGTTAAATGTCGTGTGGGAAGACTGATAAAACACTGAGCAAGCGTGGAGATGTATCAACTCAGATCTGTTTTTCATATTCTTCCTTTCTGAGTCTTTCTATATTCTCTAGTTCTGCCAGACTTTGTTCCCCTTCAGCCTCCTTTCCTCTGGTGCCCAGGTGGCCATTAAATGAATATTCTTTGTGCATTGCTCGGGACAACCAGAAATGGTTAATTTAAAAACCACAGGAAATGTGAGATAAAAATCCCACTTATGCTTTCTAGTGTGTGTGACTGTTCATTTATCAAAACTGGGTTTGTGTACCATGGTGCTGCTCAGCTTGCTTTGCTCTCATTTTCTCCCTTTTAGAGTTTTCCAGTCTTACACTCTCTTAAGATGGTTTAGACTGGCCACGTGCAGAGTTGAAAGTCTCTCTCTTCAGCTTTCCCATTGCTAGAGCTTTCTGGAGCCTGTTTCTAATCCATGTCAGGAATTTACCACTCATTTTCTTACTGTCCTCTCCTAACAGCCTCTGAGAGCCCACGTAGAAGATGAACCAAACTGCATTTGTAGCTTCTTATTTGCTACCTTAATGGATTTAGACACTCATTTGAAGACTCTGCATTCTGTTTTTGTCTATCCTGCCCTTGTGATAGTCCTGGAATTGTTAGGCTTGGAGTACCCTGCTGCCAAAAGAGGTATTGAGAAGACAGAACCCATCTCTTCGTGGTGGGAGGAGAATAAACCAGATGTATACATGGAAACAAGAGTGCTTCTGACCTCTAAGAAGCTGTTTTGCCATCAGGTCTGTCAGGCATTGAAAGAAACAGGTTGCTCAGAGGGGCTGTGCTCTTTCCATCCTTGGAAGTGGTGTTTGTAAAAGCAAATTTTTATCTCTGGAAGGAAGATGGGCAAATGGAGGACTTCTGCATGATTCTCTTCTGGTCTTTGAGAAGTTGCTCTCTGAAGGATGTCCTGCTCAGTGGACATATTCCTTTTTTTTTTAATTTTTTTTTTTATTTTTAATTTTTTTTTAAATTTTTTTTTTAATAGAAAAACTGAATGAAAAGGGAAAGAAGAACTTTGTGGTGTTGTTTTGTTTTGTTTGTTTGTTTTTTTGATTTTTTTTTTTTTTTTTTTTCTGAGTAATATGTAGCTAAATATTTTCTGAAAGACATTTGGTTGTATCAAACCTAAGTGTCTTTTCATTACAAACTTCATGCACCTGCCCTCTCAAGAGGGCTTAGTTAGGGTGGCTGGTAATAAATGCTCTTTCCAGTAATGATTTTCTTTTTTTTTTTTTTTTTTTTTTTTTTTTTTTTTTTTTTTTTTTTTTTTCTTTCAAAATGCAAAACTAATGGGCAGATTGCCAGCTCTGCAGGCTAGAGGCTGTTTGATTAATTTGTCCATATTGTATTTCTAATTTCTCAGGCTAATCTTGTTGAGGCTCCAGGTGTCTGCTTTACCTAATAAGTGTTGTTTACAGCTTTGGGTGCTGCCTCCTTGCTGTAATCTTAGTATCACTCTTCTTTTTGTTGTTTTGTTTTGGTTTTTTTTTTCTATGAAACAACTGCATTGGAGAGAGGGGAAAAAGGGCCTGGATTTTGATCTTTTGACCAGCAAGGACAGAAGAGTTAGAGAAAAACATTGAATAGCAGCTGAGTTGCACATATCCTTATGTACCAACCTGTAGTAAACATAAGTGATTAAAAGTGCTGATTGTTTTTCAAGAGTTGTCACCATGGGAAGCTCTTGCCTTTGCTCTGATACTGCTAGTTGGATGGTCTTTGAAGTGTTAAGCTTCTATTATGGATCTGAAACCTCTGGAACTATTGTTAAGTGCAGAAGTTCTTCAGTACCCTTAGCTCCTCTGTTGTCAAACTGTCCCTGCATTTATTCCAAGCCTTTTGGACCTTGGAAAGCATATTAGGTGGATGCTTTCTTTTTCATCTGATTTTAGGAGCACAAGTAGAGAATAAATACTAAGGGTTAAGCAAATGGTTTTGCACACTTTTTGTTTTTATTTTTTTTAATAGTCATCAGGTTAGTCTTTACCTGAACTACAGAAAATAGTGTCTCTCTCTACCAGTGGCTCCCAAAACTATTTTCATTGGTTTTGTGGCCTTTTTAAAAAGGTGGTAGAATAAGTTTCCTTTGGGTTTGCAGAAGGGTGTGGGATGGATAAGAATCTCTGTGTCTTCCTTGCCTGGAAAAGAGCTGAAATACATGCAGAGAATGTTCTTTTGCTTCCACTACTGCCTGCCTGCTCTGCATTTGAAAATAAAACCCTGTCCTGGTGAGAGGTTCTCCCACCCTTTCAGTCCACACATCAGTCTGAAAATGTAAAAGTGAAATGGAATGGTTTGGTGTGAACTGGAGTCAGTGTGCTGAAACTTTTCTTCTGGAAGGTAACTCTTCTATTCACTGAGCACAGTCACAGATTTTGGGCAGCAGACACATCTTGGATGTAACTTAAGAGTTTTCTTTGTCTGTCTGCTTCCCTTTCTTCCTGAAAACCTTGTTTGAAATGTCAAAGAAGCTGGATTTGCCTTTTTGTGTTTGTGTGTATGGGGGGAGGATGTGAGCTGGGTGTTGTCTTGCACTTGCAGTACATGGAAATGGTTCAATAATAATCATTGGTTACTTTATACTCTTGTAAAAGTTAAAATCTGTGCATGAGGGGGAGGAAATACATTGTGCACTTGCACTCTAATATTAGGTATAAATCTCCAAGTCTTTCAAACTCTTCCAAAAGGAGGGGTGGCCAGAAAACTTGACACCAGGTTACTGCATCCCAGAGCCCATCCAAATGGCAAAATGTCCTTTTCCATCGAGGGTCACTCCTTGGGCTGCTGAGGTCCAGCTCAGAGCTTTGTGGATTTTAGCATCCAGTGCTATTTTGTGTCTGTGATGGTGTTAGGTGGAGCAGTCTGGGCACTCTCTGAAGCATTGTACAACCTGCTGTTAGATGTGAGCATGGTAATGAGGCCATTGGCAGGGCAGCTGGTGGTACTCCATTCCCATTATCCTGAGGAGAATACTGCTTGTCAGACACCTATCAGCATCCCCCCTTCACCTCCTGAGAGGACAGAAGAGTTATTTCTGCCTACAGCACCATGGCTTTTTCAGCACAGTTCCCATTACTGACCATCTCTCTAAATTGTCTTGTGATCTGAGCTGGGTTTTAGCACATTCACACAGGGCTTGCTGGAGCTGCCTTCATCTCCTCCTCCTGCAGGAGCACAGGAAAGCATTGGGTGACCTTCCTCAATGTTCCTGCCTGAAAATCTGCCAAGTTTGTCTGCTCTGGGATGCAATGATTTCAATCTCCTGAAGATTAACAATGATTTCAGTCTCCTGAAGAACTTAAAATATTCAGGAAGGGGGGTGGGAGTGGCTATATAAATTTTGGCAACTGCTGTGTATTTATTATCTCTGGATCATGTTTATTTTAGCAGTCTTCTGCCCACTGTGTTCTAACATTCTCCACTGATGAGCTGTGGGGTTTTAATGCCCTGTAGCAGAGATTATCACCAGAGAAAAATGTTACTTTTTTTCTAGAAACAGTTCCACTTTTTTTCTGATCCTTTTTCTAACAAGTTAACTTTTATCCTTTTTTTTAACAGCTTCTTCCCCTTTTACTTTTACTTCCCCAAATCCCTTTTACTTGTAGAACTCCAATTTTTTTTACTGAAACATCATCAAGTTCCCATCTGGGAGCTACCCAATTACACCTTACAATAATTCTATTGAATGATCTATAGCTCCACTTTTATTCCCTATTAGTATTTGGCTGATCAATGGCATCTTAAGGTCAAATATCTTTATTGGCTGATGCCTGAGTCTTTTTTCATGATAACTCTGCAGACTGTTCCATGGTCTGTTGGAGTCCTTCTCCCCATATTTGCACACCAGAACAACTCCCTTGGTGATGCAGATGGTGGTGAACAAGATATTTATGCAACATTTTGTGTGTCCTTGGGTGCAGTGTTAAAAAATGGCTGTGAAATACTGAGGAATCTGGGTTTAGCAGAACTGCAGTAATAAACACCTGGTTCCCAGGTTGTTCTGTGAATAAAGTCACTGTGATGTGAAAGAAATTCTTTGCTTTTGTAACAGCTTAATAATTTCTAGGTGTAGAAGGGAGGAACCTCTCTCATTGTGGCTTGTGGTGCTTCCTGAGGTGTGGGGGAGATGGATGTGTTGCTACAGAAACAAGAGCCTTGTGATTGCTGGGTATTTCACTGAAGTTTTTTCCTCCTCTGGCACTATTAGTTCACAGTGCCTAGCTGCTATTTGTTTTAATTTGTTTTAAATTGATTTATTTGTTTGGAAATGTACAAGTGTGTTACAACAACTCCCTGTGTCTTCACTTGGCCTCAGAGAAGAAAACACTTGGTGCAGTGTCCATGGTCAGTTGGTATAATCCCAATAAAATGCTTTTTTGCTTTTTCATTTGAGGTTTGTAACAGTCATTTGTTAAAAGATTCTTTTTTACTGCTGGATTTTCATGTATATTAAGATATTTTTAGACTGGGTTCTCACTTGCTCTTTGTAAGTGTCCCTTCTACTTCTTCCCAACAGGATTTTGTCATCTAAGCATTGGCAGCATCTGGCAGGATGGATATTGATTCATTCAGCTTTATTTAAGGTGCTTATAACTGAATTAGTTGGCCAGGACTCCCAGGTAGTCAATGAAGCTGCTTCATTCATTCATAAAACCATTTAAAAAGTCTATTTCAGGATGAGAGAAACTGCACACTGGACTCCAGTAACTACAGTGGGAGTCTGAGCTGGTGATGTTGGATGATATTTGGAGATAAAACCAACTCCTGGAGAGGAGGTCACTGAGTTGCATGGCTGGTTGTTGCTGGCTTTTTTGTGTCTCTGTTTTTTTTGGACTCTTGATTGCTGCTTGATGTAAGTAACTGGCTCCACAAAGGAGTTGGAGGCTCTCTCAGTTTTCTAATCACTGGTCACCCTCTGGGGTACCTTACCTTAATTTGTCAAAAAACCATCCTAAAAACCCCACAGCCAAATAAAATGAGGGTGATTATAGCACTTTGCTGGAGTAGATGTGATGTGTGTCCTCCAAGCTGTCCATCTTAGGAGGGTCTGAAGTCCAGATGTTTCATTTTCTGGGCAAATGCTGTCGTTAGTAGCTTGCTGGGAAAGAGGGAGCAGACATTTCCCCTCTCTGCTCAGTATCTTTGGTTCTGACTGCCAGCACTGGTTGAATGCTGTCTCTATGCATAAATACTTAATAGAAATTAAACCTCCAAGGAGTCTACTTGTTGTCTTGCAGTTGCTTCATGTCTTATGTTTCCTGAAAATGAAGTTCTCTGTTTTTTAGCTCCATAAGCAAGTGTTCTTGTTTCTGCTTTGAGGGTAGATGAAGAGCTGTATTACCTTATAGAATTTAGCACTTATATTGTGCTCAAGTGAGATCACAGATGTCTTCTAGCTCTGTGGTTCTGTAGAGTGGAATTTGAGGCAGATGCTTTGTACAAGGGAGGTGATTCTTCCCCTCTACTCCACTCTTAGTGAGATGCTGGGGCCAGCTCTGGGGTCCCCAACCCAAGAAGGACACAAAGCTCTTGGTGTGAGTCCAGAGGAGATGCCATGGAGATGATCTGAGGTCTGGAACAGCTTTGCTCTGGAGTTAAGTAGAGAGATTTGAGGTTCTTCAGTATGGAGAAGGCTCTAAGAAGACCTTGCAACACCTTCCAGTACCTGAAGAGGCTCCAAGCAAGCTGGGGATGAACTTCTTACAAGGTGGTGGAGTGATGGGACAAGGGGCAATGGTTCTAAACCAGAAGAAGGGAGATTTAGGCTTGTTATTAGAGATTCTTTGAGGCTGGTGCCCAGGTTGCCCAAGGAAGTTGTGGCTGCCCCATCCCTGGCAGTGTCTCAGGTCAGGCTGGATGGGGCTTGGAGCCCCCTGGGCTGGTGGGAGGTGTCCCTGCCCATGCAGGGGGTGGGGACTGGATGAACTTTAAGGTCCCTTCCAACCCAAACCATTCTGTGAATGATCTTTATGCCAGTAGCAACTCAGTTTTATTCCAGACTGGCAAATCTAGATTAGGATTTATATTTAAATCAGTTTGGATATAGTTACTTCATTTTTAATGTCTTTCTGCTGCAATATTCTGTAGTCATTTTCTTTTCCAGCTAAAGCAAAACTCAGTCTTCTTGATTCCTACAAATATTTGATGTGAAGTCACCAGTTGTTCTACTGAAATTGATATAACTTTTGGTTACCAAGTTTTCCAAGTTGAAAATGTTACTCATTACTAGAGTTATGTGTTGTGCTTTTTTTTTTTTTTGTCTTCTGTAACTCTCTTGAAAGATTTATTTTTTTTTAATTTTTATTTTTTTTTAAATTGCTCCAACATCTATTGAATGAAGTAACAAAAAAACTACCTCTGATCTCCTGGGGTCAGATTTTTGACAAGTATTCAGTTGTCTGTAAGTGCTGAGATAATATTGGAATGGTTCCCAAGAATTGGGAACAGACCTGTTTTTGTTTTTAAAACCTAATTGAATGGATTTTGCTAGTCCTGCAGGTGTCTTTGAAGCTTGTAGGGTTAGTGACTCTCCTACTTGCCTACTTCAGTGTGGAAAAGCTTATTTGTGGACTTGAAGTTGTTTCCTTGCTTTTTCACTTCTTAACTAGACTTTCAACTCATTTGAGATGTAAATGATAAAACTGTTCCTTCCCTTTCTGCTTGTTTGAATAAAATTGGGAGAATTTGAGAATCTTGTTCTAACACTAGAAACTAGAAGTAGGGTCTTTGGGATGCAGCAAGTGCTTTGTTGGGTAAAACAAGCACCTGAAAATACTCAGTTCATTATGCAGGAGGTTATTTTCCTTGGTTCCATATGAATAAAACCCAGCATTTTATGACTTTACTATTGAGGTTTCAGTCCCATCTGTCCTCAGCTGATTTTACTTTATAAAGGCACATTTCCTAAGAAAAATATATTTAATTTAACCAGAGCTCTCTGGTTTTTAACTTTTGAAAGTTTCCACTAATTGAAGCTGGTTTGTTTTTTTGTTTTTTTGTTTTAAGAGTAATTTTAAAGGCTCTCTAGTGTTTTCATGCTAAAATTTGAAAGGTGTTTAAACCACAAGAAAGCACTCCAACTGCCTTATAAAAAAAAAGGAAACAAATAAAAAAGAGTACTGTATTATGCAGGTGTTTCTGTAATTAGGAATATGTTTTGTTAACACTCAGTTTAATTTTCTTTTTTTCTAGTTAATGATGAAGAACTAAAGAAAAGAATAGCTGAAGAACTGGCATTAGAAAGAGCCAGGAGAGACTCTGAAGCCCACAGGAGAAGGTTGGTTTGTTAATAATGGTATTTCAAACATACATGTGCTTACTGTTTCTAGTACTGTTATTTATCTACTTATTATAAGCAGTTGAAATTTTTCCCCCATACAAAATGGTTGTTAAGACCTCTGGGCTATACAGCAAGTTTTGATATCAAATCTGTGGTAAAACAACAAATTAACTCCAATTTCTTCCTAAGAGCTTGATGCAACCTCTTGATCTAAATCCCTTTTGACCTCATAAGCCCTGACTCTCTCCTGCAGTCTTTTAAACTCAGTATTTGTTGATTTCTCCTGAGTCCAAATATTCACTTTGTGGTGCAGTGATAGAAATAGCTGGAGAGCAATGCAGAGGTGGGTTGCTTGTAACCCCTTTGTTTGATCCAAGGGAAATTTTCACAACAGTAGAAATGCTAATTCTTATGATTTCTGTGAATTTTAGCTATTGGTGAGCTGCACTATGTTTCAGACTGCTTAAACTGTACAGCATAGTGCCTTGAATGTGCAAAGTGCTGTATTAGAAGAGTTTACCAGTAGAAAACCCTTTTGATATCCTTTCTTTCTATTAAAACATTAACTTTTAATGCATGTTTTTTTCAGAGCTGGTAGTTACTGTGAAAGACTGAGTGGAATCCAACAGAATAAAGCAGCAGACTTTGGATACAGCATTTTAAAAAAATATGCTTAGTTTAGTATAGTGCTGGAGGATTATTTGCAATTCAAAAAAATCCTGTTTGAATCTGTAAAAAAAAAGAAAAAAAAATTGGCTGAATGGTGAACTTGGTGGATTTATGTGTTAATTTGTACTTTCAGTGGTTTTTTTTTCATAAATAGGTATAATGACACACTGCATATAAACATTAATCTACACACTGTCCTATTCTGGGAATGGGAAGAAAGGCTCATTATGATGGATTAAAAAAAATTAACATGTAATTAGAACTACTTAAAGGGTTTGCATATATATCAGTTGTTTCCTACACATCACATTATTTTTATTTAATTAAGTTAGCTTGATGGAGTATATAATTAGATAGGACTGTATAAATGTCTCAGAAAAAAAAATACTAAGCTTTTCCTTTGAATCAGCAATAAAGGAAATCAATATGGTACAGTGAAAACTCTTCTCTTGGCCTGGGCTTTGACTGGAAAACTTGAGTCACATTGGAGCTTAATGTTGACTGCTCCAGAGTTCAGCTCAATGTGATTACAGTATGGAAATTTGTATTTTTTATATATATGAAGTTATAAAATAACTTCAGTGTTTGTGTTAAACTTCTCAGTAATTTGCATTAAGTATTCAGAGGTTGTGGATCTGGGAAAGGTAAACCAGGCTTGTGGTATACCTGGTTCTGGGGTTTGTGGGGAAGCATGCTGGCAGTCTTCTCTTTTATTTTGCTAAGGATTAGTTGGCAAGATAATCTTTATAAAAGGGTTCTGCAAAATCTTTTTGCTGGCTTAAAATCAGGTGGAAGAATTGGTGCTTTTGAGATGGAAACAAAAATAAAAATATGGAGAGTAAAGTGACAAGTATCAAGTCTTGTTAGCAGCTTTAATCCTTTTCTAGCTTAGTGTTCATGTGTTTTCCAATCTTCTAGTGAATCATTTAAATATATGTATGTATGAAACTTATGACTCTAATTCCAACTGTCTAATAGCTAATTTCAGTTCTGTTTCTGTATGCAGTGTGTAACCACATTTTGATTTGATGGGGAAATGTATTTTACTCATTTCAGACTGTCAAGGAAATTTTAATTATAACTTGAATTATAATTTATTTATTCTCACATACATCCCCAGTAAAGATGCACTCCTCTTACTATAACAAGTTAAAATCTGTGCTTGTTTCTGGGATTAGTTGTATTTCAGGACCATTACTGTACTCACAACACATGAACTGCACAGCTCTTGTTTTAACAGTCTTTGAACAGTTATACATAGAGTAGTGATTTATACCCAGCCTTAGAACATGAGTCCAAACTGGTGTGGCCAATGCTTTTGCATACTATTTCTGTAAACTTCATGTATTTTCATTCCTTTTTCTTGTTTGTATGTGATTAAATATAGTTACAGACCTCTGTTTCTTTGAGAATATGAAGGTTGCCTAAATTTTTGGCTGAGAATAGGAAACAAGGAGGCTTCATCAACAAATAATGGTGAACTTTTACAGGACTTTATTCCCCCTCCAAATTTCAAAAAATTGAAAAATTTCAAAATTTTTTTAAAATTCCAAAAATATTTCAAAAAATACTCAAAGTGGATGCAGAGATGAACAGCTCTTGTTATGGGAACATGTGGGGCTTTTAGGCCAGGGATGGTAATTTGAGCTTTACACTGGCTGAATTGCTCCACATTTTACTGCTGTGGGCCTGGACAATGCCTCATCTCCTGAAAACACTCCTGGAAGTACTTTAATAAAAATGCCTTTTGGCTGATTTTCCACTGGGGATATACTTGGAGACAATTTCCCTAGAGAAGTTGTGGCTGCCCCATCCCTGGCAGTGTCTCAGGTCAGGTTGGATGGGGCTTGGAACAAACTGGTCTCCTGGGAGGTGTCCCTGCCCATGGCAGGGGGTTGGAGCTGGATGAGCTTTAAGCTCCTTTCCAACCCAAACCATTCCACGATTCTTTGGTTCCCACAATCAAAAGCTCTTTGTCCCCATCCCCTTCATGTCTGAACCATGGGAGATGGGGTGACTGGACAAGAGGGAATGGTTCTAAGCTGAAAGAGGGTAGTTCTCTAGTGTTCTGTGGCAGCCTGGGTCACTTTTGTCATGAAAACAACCTGGAAAAGGTTTCTCTTGTGTAACACAGATGATAGATGTTCAAGCATTGCCTGATAATGAATTTTTGGAGTCTGTTTTACTTGGCTTGCTGGGCTTTGTGTGGCATTTTATTTGTCATAGCTGGATAATTTGCAACCTCTGTATTTCAAAATGCCTTCATCTGCTTAAAGGAAACCTTTCTAAACTCAGTTTTTTAAAATACACACACACTGGTGCAGGAAGGTGGCTCTCAGTGGTGGGTTATGAGATTGCAGCCAATAGATTCTGTGTCATTTTTGGTGGTGGTGTGTTTGGGGGAGGGTCCCTATAACTAAAATTCATTTTAGGGTTTAATTGATGCTCTGAGTGCTTCCCCAAACCTCATTTTGCCATCTCTCAGCAGTAACTTCAATAGATGGCAAGGTCTTAGTAAACTTGTTGGAGTAGGCAGTTTTTTTGCAGAAGAGAAGAGTAAATTCACCAGCAAAAAACATAAAGTGAAAAGAAGAATGAAGAACAGTATTAGAGAAGAACCCTTTGGGAAACTGCACACCAGAAATGTTGCATTAAAATCAATACTAGGACCTGACCTTTTTGTGCTGCTGTATGTTTTAAAACTCACTATTGATTTCTGTTTTAATAACATGTTAAGTTTACTGGCACAGGTCTGAAAAACATAAGGAAAAACTATTATTGATTTATTTATGATATTCACTCTGTATTTTACTGAGGTAAATTTGGTGAGCATGTTAATGTATCTTGAGTTCATACAGGTGGTGTGCTAAATGTGGTGAAAACTTTTTTGAAGTAGATTTTTCTTCTTAAATCCTGATATTTTGCCAGGTAGTTGGCTGTGCTGAATGGGAAGACTGGCTTATTCTTGCAGTATCATTCTCATATGAGACAAAAAGCTGCTTTGCTTGAAAACAGTTGCAGTCTAGTCTTCTGCCACAGAGACCTCTTCAAAACGTGGAAAATTAAGTGTGAAAACAGGAACATTTAGTCTTTTCTTCTGCTGTAAGTAGCATAGAAAGTTAGAAACACTTGTATGAAGCAGTAACAGTGATTATAAATTATTTGGACTTCTCATAGATTAAGAGTCTAATATCTTTTGGCAAGAGTGACCATACTGTTCTCTTAAACAGCTGAAGGTACTACCCATTGATAATCACATTTAGGAATGAAAAAAAATGGTCCAGCAGACTGGTACCAAAGTTTGCCTTCTCTATCTCTGACCAAGTCTCTCTGCTGAGTATTGCAGAGAGATTCAAGCACTGTTCAAAAATATAATGGAGAGAAACTTTTCTTTTTTTTTAAGAGGAAGCTTCTTCATTAGTGTTGTTATCCTTGGAGAAAAAAAAAAAAAAGTAGATACTGTGGTGTGAAAAGGTGTATTTTTGAAGCAGATCTGTCTTGTCAGCACTACCACATTTCTGTATTCTGTGGATTATTCTGTCTTTGTTCACACACCTTTATGCAATGTCACTTGTCTTCTGCAAGTGCTGGGAAGCATTCAGCATATCAGAAGAAAACCTGGGTATTGATTTGAGGGAACAAAACTTGGATATTTTGTAGTGATCAAGAGGATTTGGGGAAAGTAAGCCATAAAATGCATACAAACTGGGAAGATTCATGACATTTGATAAGGGCCTCTCATCTCTGGATGTTACTTGTGTGTGTGCATGACTCTTCTGTGTCTGAAGATATGTAGTGGGTAGAGAGAGGACTCTTCAAATAGTAATTGAGAACATTTGCAGAGTTGGCTTTTCTGGAGTGTAAAAATCAGGTAATGCCAGGCAGTGGTGTGATTTGTTTATGGCTATTTGTTGGCCCAAACAAAATATTCAAGTTTAATGTGTATACCTGGCTTTATACGAATTAAAAATGTAAGACTTGGTTCCTTGGAGAGTTTAAAAGGCTGTTTCAGCCTCAGGTTTGGGAAGACACATGGAGAAAGTGCCAAGTCTTTAGCTAGGTTGAGTTCATCCTGGTCCCCCTCCCTAGGCACACTGTCTCAGATGTTTTTCATCCTCAGTCACAGCAGAAGTTTCTCTCATCTGATCTCCTACCCAACTAGAATTTTAAAAGTGAATTTCTTCTTTGGCAGTTAAAACATTACTGTGGATTATGGGAGAAAGCAGCTCTGTCACAGGAAAAGAGGAAATGGGGAGGGTCAGGCTGGGTCAAGACTGTCCCTTTGCAGGCAAGGGAAGAAATGAAGATAAAGTGTGAAGAGATTTGAGGTTTGAACACATTTACCTTTAAAACAAGTACTGGAGTGAGGTGAGCTGTTGTAACTGATGTCTCTTTGGACAGCCAGCTGTTGAAAACAGTTCTGTTATGGAAGAGTAAGTCACCCTCTGGATGGGGTTGCCTTGTACTTTGTTTAAAACCTTCTTTTAAACAAATCTTTCCTGCAGAATGCCAAGGAAACTTCTTTGCAGCCATGCTGCTGATGAGGTTGAGGATTTTCAGATATTCAGCTATCTTAGAAGCCTGATTGACTTGCCTTATTGTTTTCTGGAAAGGAAATATAATATTTGGCAATGGTAGGGTTCCTCTCCAAGATTTCTGTTACTGGTCTGACTCTCCATTAATACCATTTTGACTGATTCATGGGATATAGGGAGATGAATCTTTGAGATGGGAAGTGGAAATTAGAGAAAGCAGCTCTATAATTCACTCCTACCTTTATGAACTCCAGTTTCTGAGGGGTTATTTTTCACTTTGATTTTAAAAATTGGCATCTCAAATGACAACTTTTATACCAAGCTTCATCTTGATCAGTTTATTTCTGGGAGAGATGGGAAAATGACTTGAAGCCAGTGAGTTTATTTGGAGAAAGCATCAACAAAGATAATGCTGCTTCCTAGTTTTAGATTCCAGTAGGAGGAGAGAAACTGTATCCCCCTGGCAATTTTAAATAAACTTTTGATTTCAAACTGCTGGGCTCGTTCATTTTGAAGAGTAGCAAATGAGTAGACATAGCAGAGAAATAGTTTAAAATAATAATAGATAAAAATTCGTAACTGCCACTTGATTGTAATGGATAATTAATGTTGTTGTAATTTTATGACTATCTTTGCATATCCCAAGAGGAGAGATATTAAGTTGGAAAGTAATTTCAAGTGGAGTTATGTGGATACTGGGGAAAAGTCTTAGCTAAATAGATATCTAAATTATGTAAAACAGTTTTACTATTCTGACTTAGGTTCTCTGCATGCCTCTGGCATAAAGGTAGAAATGTGTTCATCTCTTCAGTTTTCATTTAATACTGATCTATATGCACATATTTTAAAAACAGTGGCTCTCTGAATTATCATGATGGAATCCCCCTAACCAACCTCTCCTTTCTCCCAGCACCTCACCCAAGTATTTTGATAAAGAAAGTCAACTCAACCATGTTCTGTAAGGGGTGAGCAGTGTCCATATTGCAGTGCCTGTTAACAAGCTGTCCATGGAATTATTGCTGCTCAATTGAAGAGTTGGGAATAATTACAAGTTTTGAAATCAGTGCCTTTGATCTTTGGGTCAAGGAGTGGCACATACAATAACGTGGCCATTAGAAAAAGATTTTTCTATTGACAAAGTTAAGCTGAGGCTGGAAGGCAGCTGGAAAAAGGAAATGAATATGTTCACTTGCATGTTTTTTACTTGGATTCATTATGGGTGAGTTGAGAAGCATGGGAAGTAATGGGTAAGTAAGAGGAAAAGTTGGGCAAGGCAGGGCCATGGTCTTAACCAGCATAATCAGGGATCAGTGTTGGGCCCAGTACTGTTTAATATCTTTATTGACGACTTAGATTAAGGGATTGAGTCCATCATCAGCAAATTTGCAGATGACACTAAGCTGGGAGGAAGTGTGGATCAGCCGGAAGGCAGGAGGGCTCTGCAGAGGGACCTGGACAGACTGGAGAGTTGGGCTGATCCCAACGGGATGAGGTTCAACACAACAACCCCATGGGGAGCTCCAGGCTGGGCACAGAGTGGCTGGAGAGCAGCCAGACAGAGAGGGACCTGGGGGTTTGGATTGACAGGAAGCTGAACATGAGCCAGCAGTGTGCCCAGGTGGCCAAGAAGGCCAATGGCATCCTGGCCTGGATCAGGAACAGCGTGGCCAGCAGGTCCAAGGAGGTGATTCTGCCCCTGTACTCAGCCCTGGTGAGGCCACACCTCGAGTCCTGTGTCCAGTTCTGGGCCCTGAGGTCAGGAGGGAGATGGAGGTGCTGGAGCAGGTCCAAAGGAGGGCAACCAGGCTGGTGAAGGGACTGGAGCACAGATCCTATGAGGAGAGGCTGAGGGAGCTGGGGCTGTTCAGGCTGGAGAAGAGGAGGCTCAGGGGAGACCTCATCACTCTCTACAACTCCCTGAAAGGAGGTTGGAGCCAGGGGGGGGTTGGTCTCTTTTCCCAGGCACCTCTCAGCAAGACAAGAGGACACGGTCTTAAGTTGTGCCAGGGGAGGTTTAGGTTGGATATTAGAAAGAATTTCTTTATGGAGAGGGTGATCAGGCATTGGAATGGGCTGCCCAGGGAAGTGGTGGATTCTCTGTCCCTGGAGATATTTAAAAAGAGACTGGATGTGGCACTCAGTGCCATGGGCTGGGAACCGCAGCGGTGGGTCAAGGGTTGGACTTGATGATCTCTGAGGTCCCTTCCAACCCAGCCAATTCTATGATTCTATGATAACTTGTATGAATTCACTTATTTCTTGGGTTGGGTAACTGACCTCAACCTGAAGAAAGAGTAAAGAAAAGCACTTTGAGTTCAGTTTTGGTCCCCTCTGTACAAAAAGGATGTGGACATGCTGGAGAGGGTTCAGAGAAGAGCCATGAGGATGATCAGAGGACTGGAACATCTTCCATGTGAGGAGATGCTGAGAAAACTGGGTCTGTTCAGTTTCCTGAAATCATTTAAGAAGTGCTTTGTGTTGTCATCCTGTTACTTTTGTTGAGAAAAAAATGTTGCCTTCCAGATAATTAAGGACTGAGTTATACAAACAAATTATGTTTTGCAGGGGCAGGTGAACTTCAAATCATTTATTTGACCTTGCAGTCAGGTGAATCGTCAGTTCCTAGAAATTTGAGGAGGAGAAAATACCCCTTTCAGACTCAATTCAGGTTTAAAGTTGTGTTTTCCTGATCCCTCTTGCATCTTTTCAAATCTCTTGTCAGCACAGTGATTTTCAACCACAGCTTTCGATGGCACATGCAGCGTGCACTCATTAAATATTGAAACTCAGCACTCAAAAACATTATTCAGCCATTAATATTGCATCATGGCCTAAACTGCATTGTTCGAAACAGTTTTGGATCTTCTGCAAGTCTGTCAGAATGCTTTAAGAAACTTGCTGGTGTCAAACTAAGGAAAAAAAACCTCCAACAGTTTCCACTGTGAGCACATACTTTTATTTTTAGGCAATGGAAGCTTTTTGAGCTGGGTGTTGGGTAGAAATAGAAGTGTTCAGAGATGCAGGAAGGTGGATAAAATTAACATTAATTGAAAAAAAAAACAAACCTAATTGCAAGAAAGCATACTGTTACTTTAAATTTTTCTTTATTTTTTTAATCTTTAAGTAATTTTCTATCTTCTTACATCAAGCTCATATTCAAGGATCATTTCCAAATTTGAGGACCTCTAGATTCTCCTGCATTTTATATAAAAGAGGAAAGGATTTTTTGTCTGATGTGGACTTGGAAACGGGGAGTATTTTGATTTTCTTTGGTTGGAGGTAATGAAAAATGATAAAGTTCATGCTTTGGACTTGAATGAGTTTATCTTGGATCACCACAGATCCATCAGATTGTGTAGCTTGGAGACTGTAATAAAGATATAACAACTGGCAAGTAATCATTTCCCTGAAAAGTAACTAAAAAGAAAATGTTTTTGATAGTGTAATAAATTTTCAATAGCTGTAAGGAGGGCTGAAAATGATATATCACTATATCTGCTTTTAATATGGTATCATGTGCCAATTTTAGATTTCCTATGGATTCTGGATTAATTTACAATAAAACATGTAGTGACCATCAAAGCACAAACCCCATTTTTTTAGCTTTTCTCAGTGTGTTGCTGTTGTCTGTGAATTAAAAGGTGCTTTTTTTCCTTAATGATAAGCTTTAATATCTGCAGGTGTTTTTCAAGGATGACAGAAATGGATCCCTTGAATTTACTCTGTTATTTACTTCTTCAGCACTGAGAATTAAATTATTCATCTTATTTCGTGCTGTGCAAGATTACAGTGCCAGGTTGTAAATTCACCTGGTGAAATTAACAGGTTTTTTTTTTCTCTTGAACTCATTGTAAAAAATGGATCTCATCAGGACTGATTTAATTTCTTTTCAGAGTGCAGCAAAGTTTTGTCATGCTTTTTTTAAAAAATTTTTTTCTTTTTTTTTTTTTTTCTTCCCCAATGTATTTTTGTATTTTTTAGGAGAGATGCAGAAAACAAACTTCTTGTCTTACCAGAGGTGCTTCTCTGTTTGTTTCTTAAATTTCTAATTCTGCTGCACAGCTATTGGAGAGTGGAGCTAGCTGCCTATTTTGACTTCAATTATTTTGTTGGACCCTTTACAGTAGTTTAATTATTAATTCTAAGTCAGTCCATGATAGAGGGATTATTTTTCGTAGTTTTGTTTCATGATTTTTATTTTATTAATGCTAGTTAATGAATAGAAATAATTACTTTCAGCTGATATATCCAGCAAACAAAACTTTTAGGACCTAATGAGCTACTCCCTGCATAAGTTTTTAAAAAATCAATGTATTCAATCTGCTTATTCCTTAATAAGCATTCATTTAGGCAAATATCCTTTTCCTTTGAGGTCAACTGAAGTAAATACCCAAGATAAACTAAGAACTGAGATTATTATTATTTTTTTTAATGGTGATTGTGATACTCAACCATAGTTGATGAGACTGTTGTGTGCAAGCTGGGTGCTCTCCCCTGTTTCTTTGGTGGCAGTAGATGATACAGAATCATTGCAGTGAAATTCTGCCTATTTTTATTTCAAGCCTGGGCTCAATCAGTATTGCCAGCTCGGGGAAATGCCATAATTGAATTAATTTGGGCTCTTCCATAGCTGCAAAGAGGTTTTCCTGCCAGAAATTTGTGGTTAGTATTTCAGGCTGTCTTAGATAATGTTCTGAAATGTACAGCATGCTCACACCCAGATTCCCTTTCACTTCAGAAATAAAGTTTAAGCAGACCATGAGGACACTCAGACACGGGAATGGTCTCCCAGGGGGAGTGGTGGATTTCCCCCATTTGGGAAGTTTTAAGTCTCCGTGGGGTCCTGAGACATCTCATATAAAAAATAACATAAGAAGGGCTGGAGCAGATGATCCTTGAGGTCCCTTCCAACCTGACATTCTGTGATTCTATGCAGTAGAAAGCCAAACAAGCTTCACAAATTCAGGGAGCTTTGCTCCCTAGCACTCTCAATATTGGGGCAGTACACAAAAGGTTGGGTAAAATTTGCATCTTTTAGTAACTCACAAAATAGAAGTTTTTTTTTGGTTTTGTTTTGGGTTTTGTCATTATTATAATAAGTATTTGGCAGCTATATTTTCCTGAGGTAGTCTGTTGACTGGGATGAAACTACTTGGAGAGTTGGGCCTGTTCAGCCTGGAGAAGAGAAGATTCCAAAGGAGAACTTACAGCAACCTCCCAATCCATGGAAGTGGCTTCAGAGAAGCTGGGAGGGAGCTTTTACAAAGGCTGGAGTGATAAGATGAGGGGGGACAGTTTTAAGCTGAAAGAAGGGGAATCTAGCTTAAACATTAGGAAGAAATTCTTTGGGATTGAGGGTGCTGAGCCCCTGGCCCAGGTTGCCCAAGGGAGATTGGGGCTGCCCCATCCCTGGCAGTGTCTCAGGTCAGGTTGGATGGGGCTTGGAGCAGCCTGGGCTGGTGGGAGGTGTCCCTGCCCATGGATGAGCTTTAAAGTCCCTTCCAACCCAACTCATTCCATGATTTTGTGATTCATATTGTGTGAAGTAGCATTTGTTATTATAGCAGCTATGAACATGACATTTCACATTTATATCTCCTATTTTGTTTTTATAACAGCAGCAAATAGAAGAGAGGAAAGCAGAATTAAAAAGATATTCAGATATTTCAGATATAATCAGATATTTCCCTTTTGGCCTTGGTCTGAGGATTTACTGCAGGAGTCACTTGAAGCAGATGTTTGGATCCCATGTCTCACTTGTCTTCATCTTGCCTCTACTCCTCCTGCCCACTCCTCAAAAAAAAAAAAACCAAAACAAATCTTAGGAGGACCTAAGAACCAATTGGCTTATATAAATGAGTGTTTTTCAGACTTTTCATCTGTCTGTTGGTGTGAGATTGCTCCTTGAGAATAATGTGGTAGATTTGTGTTCAGTTTTAGCAGAATCTGATTTAGGCAAAATGTTATTTTGATAGAAGAGACTTCAGGAATGAAACAGTTCAAAATTTGTCTTACAGTGGAACCTAAATACGGTAATATGATAACAAAAAAACAACAAAATTCTTATTATGCCTCTGTTTGTTCTGAAATCCATAACTCTTTGGTGGTTAGTGTATCAGGATTTACTGAGTCTCTTGGCAGCTTCTTCCAGGATTTGTTTTTTTTTTGTATTTTCCCTCAGTGGTAGCAGTGTTCACTCATCTTTCTGGTCATGCTTTATTAAAAAATAAAATATCCAAACTTAATATTTTTACCTACTTCTTGTGTTCAGTAAATTGTGCCATAGAATACTGTTCTGAGTGACTCCAAGGAGCTGCTGTCCCCAGTGAGATGGGAATTATTTGAATGTAGAGGGATCTTTCTTTCTGCAGAGGAATGTGGGTTCAAGTTTTTCATTCAGCTAGGTAAGCTTTATAACTGTCACAATGTTCATTTACAGAGAAAATTGAATAATTTTCTTCTCCTCTAGCTAAGCTCCAGTCTTTAAAGACGATAAGAGCCTCAGGTAGAGCATTTTTATTCTCTGGTTTGAGACAAGCAGGGTTTTTGCTGTGCTTTGAGGGCTATATGTTATAAAGCCCAAATATTGTCAATATTTAGAATATTTGTATTGAGGAGATGGTCCAGCTTTCTACTTAGAATGCATTCTTTTGTTAAAAAAATATTAACAAATGTATCTTTGCATCTTAGCACAAAAAAAAAAAACCCAAACAAAAAAACCACTGGAAGTTTTCTTGGTATTCACTTAATACTCCTTTCATTTTTAACATTAACAAGTTGGGGTTGTACTGAAAACAAATTTCCACAACAGGGATGGGAACTGAAGGAGTGTTGGTGTTTTGAAATATCCTAGTTACAAGAAGTGTGTCCAGTAAGTTATTGGTGTCAGTCATTGACTCTAAGGATGTATTCTTGCTTCTGGGGTGGATCTAGATTAAAAGTCCCATTGCATAAGCTAAAAATTGAGCTTTGTGGGTACTTGAATGTTCCAAGACAAATTTCAGTAAGATATTCTCACTTTTTCCTGTCTTCAGGCTAGAAACAATTTTAACATAAACAGCAGAATGAAAGGTTTTGCTCAATATTATTATTGCTTTACTTTATTTAAAGATTTATCAGTAGATATATGTACAGAGAGATGGAGGTGGCTGTTTAGCCATGAGTGTCAGAATACAGGGTTAAAATTCAAAGCAAAAAACAACTGGAGGAAGTGTGGACCCACTGCTGAATGGAGCAGGGACACTGGTGACAAAATAGAGAAAGGTAGGGAGATACTCTACAGCCACCTTTGCCTTTTCTTCCTCCATCTTTACTCTTAAGGCCAAGTGTCAGGAATCCCAGCATCCTGAGACCAGAGGGAAGGTCTGGAGAACAATTTACCCACGGTGGAGGAGAATCAGGTTAGGAACATAGAAACAAACTGAGCAGAGGCATCTTCCATGGGGAGTGATGAGCTGTCAGGTGTCACTGTGAGGCCACTCTCAGTTATCTTCAAGAGGTCATGGTGATCAGGAGAGGTTCCTGAGGACTAAGAAAGCAAATGTCATTCATGTTTTCAAGAAGGTGAAATAGGGAGATCTGGGGATTAGGGCAAGAGGCAAACTGAAACACATGAAATTCTGTCTAAACACAAGAAAACACTGTGAAGGTGACCAAACCTTCAGTACCTGAAGGGAACCTACAGGAAGGATGGAGAAGGACTTTTCAGAAGAGTGTCCAGTGAGAGAAGAAGGGGAAATGGTTTGAAAGTGCAGGAGAAGAGGTTCAGAGTGGATCTGGGAAGAAGTTCTTCAGGAGGAGGGTGCTGAGACTCTGGAACAGATTGCCCAGAGAAGTTGTGGCTGCCCCCTCCCTGGCGGTGTTCAAGGCCAGGTTGGATGAGGCTTGGAGCAACCTGGGCTGGATGAGAGGTGTCCCTGCCCATGGAGCTTGGAGGAGATGAGCTCTCAGCTCCCTTCCCACCTCAGCCATTCTGTGATTCAAACACTGGGTTGAGTTCCTTCTGATGAAATCTTCATCTGTGGAGTTACAGAAAACCCAACTGCACATGGTCCTGGGTCACCTCCTCTGGCTGTGTCTGCATGAGCAGGGACTGATCCTGATGATCCCAGGAGGTCCCATCCAGCCTGAAGGATTGCAGGGTTCTGGGAGAGCTGTGGACAACACCATTTCATGAAGAAACAATCCTCAGGCATTGAAGGGAGGGGGGAAAGCAGTTGCAATGTAGACTTGGAGTGCTGGAGGCTTTAGGAGTAATGAGATAAGTGACTTAATGGTTGGCTGTTTGTTTACTAAATTGCCAAAAGAACAAGTACATGAATTTTCTTGATAGAATTGACACAAGAATGCTGAAGTCCTAAAAGATGGTGCTGTAGAAGGACAGGAGTTGTTGCTTTTTGTGTATGGTTGTGTGCTAGAAAAGAGTTGAGAGGATGAAATAGTATCAAGTGTTAAACCAAACTTCAGCACATGGAGGTTTTTTTTTACTGCTTTGTGTGTGTTTTCAAGTAGCACTGTGGTGTAGTGGTAGCATTGCATACTGGATTTCATTTAAATCAACTCCTGTAACTTAATAGCTGTACACTCCTTGAAACAGTCTTTCATAATTATTTAGAAGTGGGTTTTTTTCCAACTATCAACTCTGTAGAAAAATGTATAGTCAGCAGCCTTCTCTGCTGTTTCAGCACCTTTTTAACAAACATCTTCTTTCTCTAGAAATGATTAGGGTAATGCTTAATGTCTCTTGTCTGTTGACTAGAATGTTGAGCTTAAATGTGAGACTCATTATATTGGCCCTTTATACTTGTGGTAATTAAAAATGTCATTTGAAATGGTCTATTAATGTGGAATTCTTGCTGTAGTGACCTGGACTGCCAACTTGTGCTCTTTAGCTCCTTATAAATTGGAGATGGGTACCTATTTATTTATTTTTTTTACTTTGGGCTAGATAATAATATAATTTATTACTGTAGATTTAGCTGATGTTTGCCTTTATTCAGCAGCAGCTCATGCTGAATGCCAGTAAAATGAATTTGTAATGTCAAGAAAAAAACTGCTGTAAGTTGATGCAAGCAAATGTTTGCCATCAGCACGTATCTGCCTTGTGTTTGTTTCATTAAGCTCCTACAGACCACCCAATTATGTAACTCAAATAAATGAAAATTACTTCAAAATCCTGCTTATTTTGAGAAAACTCTGGTGAATTTCAATCAGTTGAGCTGGGTATTTAGGAACTTTTTTTTTTTTTTTGTGTTGCCCAAAGTTGAGGGGTTGCTTCAGGGAAAGTCAGTGGTTATGTTTTGTCCTGTAGCCATCACTTCTGTCACTGGTGTGGCCATACCCACACTGCCTGCTCATCTCAGAGCTGCTGTTGGAAAGCTTTTTATCAGCTGGTTTTGGGGTGGGGAATCAGATGCCTCAGTAGCCAAGATTCTGGGTGGTGATGGCCTTGTAGCATCTTCGTGGCAAAGGACGTGGAGTTTTGGCAAAAGTAGAAAAGAATATCCTGCCTCTGTCATGTACAAGTCAGGTTGGGCCATCAAAGGGCTTATCTTGGCATTAGGAGCCCATTTTTTTAAAGTGTTGGGCAAACTGACTTCCTCCTTGTTGCAAGAGAGGTTGGGAAGAGCCCTGGTGGAGGTTGGTAATTCAACAGGCAAGGAGGAGACTTGAAGACTTGGCTTGTTTCAAGTATGGGAATAATTTGCCCAAAAGTAGGTGTAAACATCTAGGTGTTTTAATTTTGGAGAGTTTGTAATGTAGAAACTTCTGGCAGGCCTTTTCAGATATTATCTGATTTCCTATATTTTATTACTCTGCTTAGTTGCAGCATGAAGAAGAGACTTTTTTTTTTTCTGGGGGAAACTACTTGTGGGAAGTAAAATCCAGCAAGGAAGGAGCTTAATTCATCTTTGGCAATACTAAATACTTTCTGTGGTGTTTCTCACCAAGCAAAGATGCTGCAATTTTATTTTGACACTTTTTTCTTTTTCAAGCAAACATAATTTCTCCAATCAAAAAGACAAGCAGCGTGTTTTGACTGCACCGTGTTTTGATTGTGTGAAGCATTTGTTGTACCAACGCTGCTGGAATAATTTGGGGGACCTTGGGAAATCACTTAATGGAATTGGGTCCATGTCTGCATAATTTTTTTTAATTTTTTTTTTTTTTTTTTTTTCCAGAGTAATTGAAGATGCTGCTTAATAAACTTTTTATAAAGATTCCCAGTTGGTTGCTGTGTTTCAGAGGGTTCTGTCTGAGCACAGAAGTAATACATCTTGTAATTGTCTTTTTTCCTCCCCACCTCACTTAAGAATTTTCCCTGGGGAAGAATCTAATGTACTGTAATGCTGGTACCTTTTACAAAGTGACCCTACTCATTATGATTTGTTCTCTCAAGCTCCCTTGACAATGTCTAAATGCACTGAGAATACTTGAGCTTCCTCTCCATCGCTCTTTCAAAAATCTATTTGAAAACCCCTGTTTGATACTGCCTTTACTGTTCTGAGTTCCCTAATGCTGACTCTGTGTTCAGTCCCAGGCAACAGAAAGATTTTATTAGCTAAATAAAGAATATCAAGGTATTTTCATGAAAATCTGAGGTGGTTATATCAAGTATTATACGGAAGATTTCCAATATATTTCTGCTTTGTGACATGCAAATGTTGAGAATTTTCTGGGGCTGGAAATGCCTTTATTAACTCTGTTGCAACAAGTTCAGTAGTTATTTTAATCTCATCCTCTCAAATCACCGTTTGGCTGTTTGGTCTTTTTGCAGCTTGGAAAATAGATGCAGCATTTAGGTTTCTAGCATGCCTGGAGATGGGAACATATTTACCACGTTGCATTAGAAGTCAGGGCTTTTAGCTGGAAGTGGGGTGCACACTGGCAGGCAGAGAGCAGAATTTTCCTGGAAAAATATTCCTTAAAAACAGAACAAAAAGTAACCAAATAGATAAACAAAAAAAGCTTTGTGCATTTTCTTGTGACTTAAAGATACGCTTTCAGAAAGCTATTGAATGAATTGTGTTTGGTGTGATTTAATAAATATTATTTTAATAATATTTCACTATACAAACGTATGAAACGATATACAATGGTAATAATTTCTACATTAATAATAAATTTAAGCAAATATTCATTTTCAGGTGCCCTTAAGCCAATCATCATTTATTCACGTGTTATCTTCGAAAATGTCTGTGCCTGTGTCCTTTTCAACTCTGTTTGGCAACTGTATCTTCACTCTCCATCTCCCTCCCCTTCCTGTAGGCTGAAACAAGAACAAATGTATGTACGTGATGAGTTTGGCAAACTTCTGGAAAGGGAGAGGATTTCATCAAATGAACATTTGACTCGAGTCATCCTTCGGGAGAGAGCTGCGACGGAAGAGGAGCGGCAGAAGGCTCAGCGCTTTGTAAGTGCAGAAACTTTTGCAGAACTCTCAAATCCTGCAAACCACTCTGTCTTCAGACTTGTTGAAACTGTTGGTGGAAGAGGAAAGCAGATTTTGGTGCTTTTTTTCTTTTTTTTACTTGCTAATATTATGCAGTTTTATTTTCTTTTTTTCGTATGTTGTTCGCTTAAGAAGAGTTGATTAGAAAGAACCTGATCCTTCTGAAGTTTGCAAATATAATAATGTTGTCTTATGTCTGGGGATAATATTAAACACCTTAAAACAACACACACACACATAACGGGGGGAAAACCCACAAAAGTTTTCAGTAATAAAAGCAAATAGATTTGTGAATAAATACTGATTTCACGGGAAGTCAGACAAACCCTTCCAAAAACACACTCTGGCACCAACTTCCCCTCCCCGTACCAGGAGCAGCCACCATCACTTTATGGCCAAATCCAAATTATTCTGTGACTCTACAGCTGCATTTGCATGCTTGGCAGAAGGCTCAGTGCTTTGTAAGTGCAGAAACTTTTACAGGAGTCTCAGATTTTTCAAACCACCCTGTCTTCAGACTTGTTGAAACTATTGGTAGAAGAGGAAAGCAGATTTTGTTTCTTTTTTTCTTTGTTTTACTTGTAAATATCATGCAGTTTTATTTATTTCTGTTTTTTTTCTTTATATATCCCTGGCTTAAGAACAGTTGATGGGAGAGAGCCTCATCTTTCTGAAGATAGCAAATATAATATGTTGTCTTATGTCTGTGGATAATATTAAACACCTTTTTTTTCCAAGGTTGGAAGAGTAATAGAAGAGTCTAGGTCTGTTAGCTAGACATGGTTATTACAGAAGAAGTTACAAAACACAAAACAATTTTCTAAAAATTAATTACTTTTTATTTAAAGGAAAACTGCCATGTTCCTGGGCTAGAAATCTGGCTGGCAGTAAGAATTACAAAAGCATCAGTTTTGAAGCCTTTTATATGCTTGAGACCAACAAAAAAAATGTCCAACTTTTGAGGATTTTCTCAAACCTTGGAACGTGCTTAATGAAAAATTCTGTACCAAAGAATCATGTTTCATTAGAGCTGTTTCTTGTATAAAAACTTCCTGAGAAGGAAGCTGTAAATATGGCTGTCTGATCTTCTCTGAAAACTGGCACTCTGTATTTCAGGCCATTTCAGATGTCTGACAGATTTATAACTTTTTATACATAGTGGTTGCTGCCTCTATTGAGTCTGTATTGACTCTATAACTATGATCATTGTCCTTGGAGGTAGGATTATAATAATATATATTATATAAAAAGCATAAAGAAGAAAATATTTGACTATAAATAGTTTGAAAATTGGTATTTTCAAGAAGAAAACCCTTAACATTCTGGGTATGAGCATTCCTGTTAAAACAAATGGGATTCCTTACATCAGCTTCTGTGTAAATATTTTTCTGTCCCTCTATATCTGAAATAAAATCAAAGCTTTCTAAGGTTGATTGATTGGTAACATGGTGAAGTGATGACTTGAAGAAGCAATACCCTGATCTATGCTGTGTGAGTAAAAACTTATTGTCTGTGTTATTTTTCTGAATCTCAATTTAAAACTAAACCAATCATTTCACCTCAATAATACCTGAGAACTGGTGTCTTTTGCAGACATTTCCCAGTGCTTTTTGCACCTTGGTGGTAATGCTATTGTTGAAGAATAATTACAGGATGATAAACAAAGGTTTAATATTATTTTCCTTTTTAAATATGGGAACAAAGGGAAATGGAGGTGAGTTCTGGCTCTGGTACAGTCTTAGTCTATGCCTTAGACTCTAGGATTGTTAATATTGTGCAGGAGAAGAGGTTGAGAGTGGATCTGAGGAAGAAGTTCTTCAGGAGGAGGGTGCTGAGACTCTGGAACAGATTGCCCAGAGAAGTTGTGGCTGCCCCCTCCCTGGCGGTGTTCAAGGCCAGGTTGGATGGGGCTTGGAGCAGCCTGGGCTGGTGGGAGGTGTCCCTGCCCATGGATGAGCTTTAAAGTCCCTTCCAACCCAACCCATCCCATGATTTTGTGATTCATATTGTGTGAAGTAGCATTTGTTATTATAGCAGCTATGAACATGACATTTCACATTTATATCTCCTATTTTGTTTTTATAACAGCAGCAAATAGAAGAGAGGAAAGCAGAATTANATAAGAGACAGGAGCGGCAGAAGGCTCAGCGCTTTGTAAGTGCAGAAACTTTTCCAGAAATCTCAAATCCTGCAAACCACTCTGTCTTCAGACTTGTTGAAACTGTTGGTGGAAGAGGAAAGCAGATTTTGGTGCTTTTTTTCTTTTTTTTACTTGCTAATATTATGCAGTTTTATTTATTTTTTTTCGTATGTTGTTCGCTTAAGAAGAGTTGATTAGAAAGAACCTGATCCTTCTGAAGTTTGCAAATATAATAATGTTGTCTTATGTCTGGGGATAATATTAAACACCTTAAAACAACACACACACACATAACGGGGGGAAAACCCACAAAAGTTTTCAGTAATAAAAGCAAATAGATTTGTGAATAAATACTGATTTCACGGGAAGTCAGACAAACCCTTCCAAAAACACACTCTGGCACCAACTTCCCCTCCCCGTACCAGGAGCAGCCACCATCACTTTATGGCCAAATCCAAATTATTCTGTGACTCTACAGCTGCATTTGCATGCTTGGCAGAAGGCTCAGTGCTTTGTAAGTGCAGAAACTTTTACAGGAGTCTCAGATTTTTCAAACCACCCTGTCTTCAGACTTGTTGAAACTATTGGTAGAAGAGGAAAGCAGATTTTGTTTCTTTTTTTCTTTGTTTTACTTGTAAATATCATGCAGTTTTATTTATTTCTGTTTTTTTTCTTTATATATCCCTGGCTTAAGAACAGTTGATGGGAGAGAGCCTCATCTTTCTGAAGATAGCAAATATAATATGTTGTCTTATGTCTGTGGATAATATTAAACACCTTTTTTTTCCAAGGTTGGAAGAGTAATAGAAGAGTCTAGGTCTGTTAGCTAGACATGGTTATTACAGAAGAAGTTACAAAACACAAAACAATTTTCTAAAAATTAATTACTTTTTATTTAAAGGAAAACTGCCATGTTCCTGGGCTAGAAATCTGGCTGGCAGTAAGAATTACAAAAGCATCAGTTTTGAAGCCTTTTATATGCTTGAGACCAACAAAAAAAATGTCCAACTTTTGAGGATTTTCTCAAACCTTGGAACGTGCTTAATGAAAAATTCTGTACCAAAGAATCATGTTTCATTAGAGCTGTTTCTTGTATAAAAACTTCCTGAGAAGGAAGCTGTAAATATGGCTGTCTGATCTTCTCTGAAAACTGGCACTCTGTATTTCAGGCCATTTCAGATGTCTGACAGATTTATAACTTTTTATACATAGTGGTTGCTGCCTCTATTGAGTCTGTATTGACTCTATAACTATGATCATTGTCCTTGGAGGTAGGATTATAATAATATATATTATATAAAAAAAGCATAAAGAAGAAAATACTTGACTACAAACAGTTTGAAATTGGTGTTTTCAAGAAGAAAACCCTTAACATTCTGGGTATGAGCATTCCTGTTAAAACAAATGGGATTCCTTACATCAGCTTCTGTGTAAATATTTTTCTGTCCCTCTATATCTGAAATAAAATCAAAGCTTTCTAAGGTTGATTGATTGGTAACATGGTGAAGTGATGACTTGAAGAAGCAATACCCTGATCTATGCTGTGTGAGTAAAAACTTATTGTCTGTGTTATTTTTCTGAATCTCAATTTAAAACTAAACCAATCATTTCACCTCAATAATACCTGAGAACTGGTGTCTTTTGCAGACATTTCCCAGTGCTTTTTGCACCTTGGTGGTAATGCTATTGTTGAAGAATAATTACAGGATGATAAACAAAGGTTTAATATTATTTTCCTTTTTAAATATGGGAACAAAGGGAAATGGAGGTGAGTTCTGGCTCTGGTACAGTCTTAGTCTATGCCTTAGACTCTAGGATTGTTAATATTGTGCAGGAGAGATAAGAGTCTAGTGGCTTCAACCTAATGAGGAGCTGAAGATTTATAATGGGGGAATATTATTTGCATAATTACCAGGGGTTTTGCATCTTTCGCTAACCACTGTAGTTAGCTCTGTGCTTTGGAGAAGCACCTGATGCCTTTCATCAGCCAAATGCTTGAGAGACTTCTTATTCCTGATCTCAGAGTGGTTTCTTTAGCCATTATGTCAATGTTGTTCTTTTTTTTTTTTACTCACTCCAGGATGGTTGAGTTAGCACTGCCTACAGGAAGCATTTAGGGATTGCTGGGAACTCATTTCAAACCTTATCAGCCTGGGGAGTGGAAGCACCAGCATGCCAGGACATGGCTATTTATTGCACATCAGAAGACAAGCAAGGTGTCTGAGCTCTGCTTGTGATCTATGTATCCTGGCCTCCTCATCTCCTTCCTGACCAACTTCCTGTTTTCATCTGTGAAATTCTAGAACTTGAGCTTCTCTGGTGGAAACTGCTCTGCACATTTGCTGTTATCACTGCAAAGTTGTCAGTTCCACTCCAGTTTGTTCATTCTTTGAAGTAAGACCAGCTAAGTAGCAATTAAGCTCTGTGTTTGTTTCCTTAAAAATGGGTCTAAATTCAGTAATTCACACCTTCCTTGCAAGTTTTGCTGTAAGTGACCTCCTTTATTTCCTTTTACCTGGGCACTTTTGATTCCTTTGGCCTCATCACTTGTGCTAGGTTTTTATTTGGTTCATGAACCCAAGCTGAATTTATAATATCTGCAGGGTGTGGGGGATATATCCATGTGTCCCATTTGCCAGGGAGAATGAGTAATTCTGTGTTCTAGTAAACTACTAGAGTAGGTTTATATTTTATGTAGCCTGGATTTCATCTGGCCTGTCAGATTCTTTTTGGGGAAAAAGTGTTTTTGAAATGTCTGTAGCATTACCTCCAAAATTAATTCCTTTCCTGCTTCACTGTTTAGATGGAAAAGAAATTATGGTTGGAATGGGATGATATTTTTTTTTTTTTTTACTTTATAAAGGTTGCTAATTCAAGTTTAATAAACAGACAAAAAATTCTTAGATTGCATTAAGATTTCCCATACGTAAACAATTTTAACACCAGCTGCTGCTTACTGTTTCAGAGAGCAGAAACTTGCCAGTGTTAACAACCTAAAAGTAAGCATACATGCAAAAAAACTTCATAAAATTAAGCTAAAATGAAAAACTACAAAAGTGAAGGCTTTGCAGGTGCCAAGAATTACAGAAAAATGTCATTTGTCTCTAAGTGAAAGTATTCCAGGTTGCAGAAAAATCCAAAGTCAGCAGAGCCTGGGCAGCAAAGGAGGGCAGCATCCTTGAAAAAAAAAATAAATTAAAAAACTTCTTAAGTGAGCAGATTGAGGAGGATTGTGACACTTCTTAGGTTAAATATTGAAAAAATCAACCCCTCAAAAACCATCCTATACAACAAAAAGGCTCTTAAAGAATAATAACAAAAGATGTAGAGGCTAACACACACACACACATGCACTCAGGAGGAGATCAGGGATTACAAGCAGCCTGCAGAAGAGATGAAGAAGGCCATAGCACCAGAATACCCTAAAATAATTATTTCACCTGTTTCTTCAGAGCAGAGGAACTTCTGAACCTTCCTATGGCTAATATTTGCATCTCAAACGAGGTCTAAGATATGAAGCTTCTGTAGAAAATGAGGGAAATCAAGAGTTTTACCACTAACAGCTCTTCAAGCCTGGATGATGCTCATAAAAGCTCTGAACTTGGAGATGATTGATGAGCTAATGATAGCTGAACGGTTATCACTGAATGATCAATGAACTACTTTCATTGAAATACCTGTTAGAGAATGAAATCTGTTGCTGAGGTGGTTTTTTTGTTTTTTTGTAAATAATTTTCTACACAAAAAAGTTTATTAATACGATGCTGTGTAACCTGTTCAGGAAAACTCCCTCACTCCAAGTGTGAAAAAGCAGCTGAGGGGATGCCAACTTCTTCCAAAACAATTCTGGGGGAGTTTCAGAGCTTTACAAACCGCTCATTCTGATGTTTGTAGCAACCAAGGTAGAAATTACAATTCTAAGTGGAATAGCCAGAGCCTGACCAAAGCCCTGGAAATCCCTCCTGGAGTCAATGTGAGGATTTATTCAAGGGGATGAGGTTCAACACGGCCAAGGGCCGGGTCCTGCACTTTGGCCACAACAACCCCATGGGGAGCTCCAGGCTGGGCACAGAGTGGCTGGAGAGCAGCCAGACAGAGAGGGACCTGGGGGTTTGGATTGACAGGAAGCTGAACATGAGCCAGCAGTGTGCCCAGGTGGCCAAGAAGGCCAATGGCATCCTGGCCTGGATCAGGAACAGCGTGGCCAGCAGGTCCAAGGAGGTGATTCTGCCCCTGTACTCAGCCCTGGTGAGGCCACACCTCGAGTCCTGTGTCCAGTTCTGGGCCCCTCAGGTCAGGAAGGAGATTGAGGTGCTGGAGCAGGTCCAAAGGAGGGCAAGCAGGCTGGTGAAGGGACTGGAGCACAGATCCTATGAGGAGAGGCTGAGGGAGCTGGGGCTGTTCAGCCTGGAGAAGAGGAGGCTCAGGGGAGACCTCATCACTCTCTACAACTCCCTGAAAGGAGGTTGGAGCCAGGGGGGGGTTGGTCTCTTTTCCCAGGCAGAGACAAGAGGCCATGGGCTTAAGAATTTCTTCCTAATATCCAACCTAAACCTCCCATGGCAGAGCTTCAGAGGTTTAGGTTGGATATTAGGAAAAAATTCTTTGCAGAGAGGCTGATCAGGCATTGGAATGGGCTGCCCAGGGAAGTGGTGGATTCCCCATCCCTGGAAACATTTAAAAAGAGACTGGATGTGGCACTCAGTGCCATGGGCTGGGAACCACGGGGGGAGTGGATCAGGGGTTGGACTTGATGATCTTTGAGGTCCCTTCCAACCCAGCCAATTCTATGATTCTATGATTTCAACAAAAATAAATCCAGCTGCTGCTGATAGCTTTAGTAATGTCTTCAGATATTACTGACATGGAGGAGTATTTTAGACAGAGCCTGACTTGCCTTATGCTCCAGCACTTGGTTCTGATCTTTAAAATGCAATGGCAGTGAGATGCAGTTTACTGATGAGATCTTTCATCTCCTCTGCCTTCTCACCCATCTCTGCCTGTGTGATCCATGGGACAGCAAGAAGGCCAATGGTATCCTGGGATGGATTAAGAAGAATGTGTCCAGCAGGTCTGGGGAGGTTCTCCTCCCCCTCTACCCTGATGAGACCACATCTGGAGTCATTTGTCCAATTCTGGGCTCCCCAGTTCAAGAGGATGTACTAGAGAGAGTCCAACACGGGGCTGTGAGGATGATCAGGACACTGGAACATCTGTCATGAGGAAAGGCTGAGAGACCTGGGGCTGTTTAGTCTGGGGAAGAGGTTTGGTGTTGAGAAGAAGGGGCCAGTCCCTTTTCAGTGGTGCCCTGTGACAGGACAAGGGAGAATGAACATAAACTGGAACACCAGTTTTCCTCAATATGAGGAATCATTTTGCTGTAAGGGGATGGAGCACTGGTTCAGGCTGCCCAGAGAGCTTGTGGAGTCTTTTCTAGAGACTCTCCAGGCCTGTTTTGGGTACATTTCTGTGTCACCTGCCCTAGGTGATCCTGCTTTGCTAAGGGGGTTGGACTCAGTCTCCATAAGTTCCTTCCAAGCCCTACCATACTATGATCCTGCTGTCTCCATTGCAGTGGAGCTGATACTTGGATTTAGTGTCTTTTTTTATTTTCCTTTTGTCTGGCAAGTGATGTGAACTACCTTATTTTGAAGGGCCAGATGTACTTCAGTTCGGTGTAAGGGATGAGGAAAAATTTCTTTACCTTTTTTCTACCTGTTTCCATCTCTGTTCTGGAGTTCACCTCATTTTCTGGTGTCGGGGGAGATGTGGACTGAAGGAAATGCATTACAAGTCCATCCTGGAGGCCTTTTTCAAATACAGACCTGCCCCAAATCTGCTTTGTAGTTTGAGTTCAAAAATAGCTTAATTGAGGAGATGGCAAACTGGTTATGGAGGGCAGGTAACTGGGGGAAGAAAATAAGAACTTGAACTGGTTCTGCAACCAAAGAGAATCTTTCTGTACCTTTAGCTTTACTTATAGTCACTTTTGAGGTGAATTTTGCCATCTGAGTGTTTTCACCAAAGGACAAAGTTCACTCTGGGGTTGTACTTGAACTTCCTGTAGATGTGCAGCTGATAAAAGCATTTCTTTCTGCCATTCCTGGAGCATGTAAATGAAATTATTTTCTTCCCATCCTTCTTGAAAAAGGACTTCATACTAAATTCTTTAATTTCAGTCGAGCTGTCAAGAAGTTCAGTGTTGCTGTGATCCTCTTTAGCAAAGACCAGTGCAGTAGAAGGCCCCAGATTTCTGACCTCTCCAAGAATGCCTTTATTGTGTTTTATGCACATGAACAGGAGACTTTACCAGTATTTATTACTATGTAGCTTTGCTGCACATCTCAAAACTGTGGGTAACTGAGTTGGGCATCATTTTGTTGAGTGGTTTGAAGTGTGGTAGCTTTGCCATAAATAGGTTATTGATGTTCCATCATAGAGTCATTATGTGAGTCAGGGTGAGATGCAGAGAATATGGAGTAAAAAAAAAATAAAAAATCAATAGTTATCCAAAGTGCAGAGGACCTGTTGTATTTCCATCTCCTTATAATGAGCTGGAGTTTACTGTTAACATATTTGCTTCACTGTCTGGACTGAAATGAGTTGTCATTAAGACCCTATATGTTAGAAAATGGTTTTATTGAGCTGCCAATGACATTAAAGTCTCGTTTTCCTTTGAAGAGGCACAGAAATATAGTTCTGTTCATTTATTGAAACCATAACATTAAAATTTGATTATTACTATCATTAGAAATCCATATCCATACTAGTACAATTAAATATATTTCCCCTTGTATTGTTCTGGGCTTTCACTGAAGTACCTGCTGGAGAATGAAATCTGTTGTTGCTGAGGTCTGTTTTTTTGTGAATCATTTTCTACACAAAAAAGTCTTATTAATAAATTCTGTGTTTTAAAAAAAATCAATTTAGGAGAAGCATCCTTACATTAAAAAAGCACTTTCTGCACCTGAGGTGCAAATCATATTTTTTTCTGAGTAAAACTGTACTTGAGATTTGTAATATGTATTAGAGCTGAAGTGTGCTGAGTTCTGTTAGGAGTGAATTTGATCTATTGGATCAAATTGAATACCTAGTGTTAAAATAGAGTGCTGCACCCTGCTCTGTCTCAACTGTCCAGATGTCCCTGGACATCATCCTTGGGTGTCTGGTCCAAGTTGCGACGTACATCTGCTGTGCTGTGACCTTTGTTTTAGTGCTGCCTTTATTTTTCCTGTCCTCAATTCATTAGCTTTTGTCAAGAGCAGGTCCTCTCTTTTCCATAAGCAGATTATATCCTGACCCTTCCTGCTCTTTCCAAGGAGTCCTGTGCTAACTATATTTTAAGGATGACTTCACTAGAAAATACCAGGGGGAAGAATTACTAAATGAGTTAAAGCATTAGATCTCTAGAGAAGAGAGGTCTGTTTACAAACCTACAGTATTTATTACATACCTCATTTAGCTCATTCATCATTTTAATAGAAAAATGAATCTTTTTAGATGATTCTGAAATAATTTGAAGTAAACTACATAGCCTGAGGCAAAACATGATTGCTTACTGTAGGGACGGCCAAGCTGTTTCTAAAAGTACAATAAGATTGGTGACTGTGATTTACAATTTGTGATAGTAAAAATAGTAAAGGCTGATATTAGAAAGTTAGACTTAAGATTCAGAAGCCACATGGTATAAAATTAAAATTACATCTAGTGACAGTTCCTTTGTCTCTTCTTCAGTTTTATAAATTGGCAAGTAGGAATTTCTCTTGAAATCGCCTTGAAAGTCTTTTTTTTTTGAGATTCAGTCATAAGTTTTCATTCAGGTTTATGTGCATGGTTTTTTTGCCATGCACTGGTGTTACTGCTCATTATAAAGAGCAGTGTTGGTGAAGCAAGTAGTCTTTTTGCATTAGTACTTTTGTACTAGGGGCAAAAGGAACTTGTGTGTTTTTTCCTTCTGTTGTAGAAGACAAGAATGGAGGACGCAGTTAAGTTAAAATATCAAGGATGGGATCTGTCTTGTTTCCCTTGAGGGAGAGGGTTCTGGTTGCTTTATGGAGAAAGAAGTGAGATGCAATGAAGAAGTTGAAGTCATTTACATTTGGAAAATATTAAACTCCATTTCTCTGTACTTGCTCATCTCCATTTTAATAAAGAGAGTATCACAGATGTGGCTGATGTCTCTCCTGGCACACATTTTCTCCATTTCTCCCTATCTGGCATTTCTATTGCAGTGGTAAGGTGTTTGGGACAGGAATTTGGCTTTTTCTCTTTTCTGGGATGTTAAATAGATGATGTTTAACTCCAGTGTATGAATAAGCTGCTCCTATGGAAACAGAGATTAATAATATATTTTCCCAGCGATGCAAGAAATGGGACATGGTATCAAATATTTGTGAATCATGAATGGTTTTCTTATCTGGACAAATAGATGTACCTTGAAGAAATGGCAAAGACCCACTTGCGTGTCTAAAATTATTTATTAATAAGACTCAACAGTTCCACACACACCCTTGGTATAGTTAAACAGAAAAAATAATAGCCTGTGAGTGATAGAACTCTTCATGCTGCAGGTTGTAATCCCAGTACCATCTCTGTGGTGTGAACTGTTAAGCAAACGTTTTATTTTGTCTCTGAAAGTGTCATTAAATGCCTATAAACTAGAAGGTTCTTACCTGTATCTTTCTACTGTCCCTTTACAGTGTCCATTCAGACATTTAGAATATTTATTCTCTTTCCTTCAGTTTTTCACTTGCTGGCATATTATAGATACTGGGTTTTTTTCTATTAGTATTTGTAATGGTTAATTGGTTTTTCCTCTACTTCAAAGTCTGTCAGAAAGGAAAAAGACAGTAAAAATAGAAAAATTGGAAGGCAAGTAACATAGTGGGCTTTCATTCTCTTTAAATATGTTTTTGAATGGTGAGAGGAATGTGTTTTGATGGTCAGACAGCATTTAAAAGCATACTTTTCTTAATTTTTATATAGCAAAACCCAAGATATTTGACAGAAGCAAAATCAATCAGTGTTATCTCAGCATCCAGATGAAGATCTACTGCTTTACAAAGCCTGCTGCTCCATCAATTTGTTCTTCTGCTTGAATTGAGTTCATTTTTATAGATTCACTGCATAATGCTCTGCTCTCTCCTCCCTCATTCATTAACCAATTTGTTCTTGCGACTCCCTTTCTATTGAATGGCTAACAAAATTGCCATGCTATCTTTGCAAATGAATATCATCATTCCTTGTCATGCATGGGCAAAAAATAAGCATATTCTATACCTTCCCTTCATCCAGAGGGGAAGACCCATTTCTGCCCTCAAGATATCTGGAAAAAAGATGTTTTAAATACTCATGAAGCTTTGAGCACAATGCTCGTATAAAAATATTCCTACCCAGACTCGTTTTGATTAATTCTGGGCCTTTGGAGCATGTATACCCTGCCAGCTGTGTGGCACAACAACAGATTTGTCCTTAAACATGACATGTCCCCACTGCCTCATTCCACAACTACCTGAAAGAAGGATGGAGCAAGGTGGTGGTTGGTCTCTTCTCCCAAGTAAGATGTCATAGAAAAGTGGAAATGGCCTCAAATTGCATCAGGGGTTTAGATTGGATACTAACAACAATTTCTTTACTGAAGGAGTTATCAAGCCCAGGTGGAGTCCCCATCCCTGGAGGTGTTTAAAAGCTGTGGAGATGTTGGTGCTGAGGGCCATGGGATAGTGGTGGCCTTGGCAGTGCTGGCTGAATGGTAGGACTTGGTGATCTTAAAAGTCTTTTCCAACCAAAACATTTGGGTGAATCTGTGGCACAAGGTTTAATGGATGGGGAGTGTTAATATACCATTTTATTTCAGTAATAAAAGTTATTATCTTGCTAGTACAATCCTCTGAAGACTGGGGGCTGTTTAAAATCTCCCTGCTGCCAGGAGCACAGTGTGTCACCTCTGTCCTAAAAAGTGCACTGGAGTTTGTAGCTGAGAATTCAGTCTCCTTCCAAGAAATGCAGTAGCTTTTTTATGTACAATTGTTTGTGTGGGGGTGTTTTTCTGAGGTTGTGCACTTGAGGAATCTGATATATGGGTGGTTGTGTTGCTCCCAGTAACAAATAAAAAAGAAATTAAAAAAAAAAAAAAAAAAAAAACGTGGGTGGTTGTGTTGCTCCCAGTAATAAATAAAAAAAAAAAAGAAAAAATTTAAAAATCAAACTGGTTTTACAAGTAATGGAGAGGATTGAAGCCAAGCTATTTCCAGTAGGTAACTTCCCCTTCCAAATATGCTGATTTCAAACTGTAGCCTGCAAAACTACTTATTTCTTCATAATGACTTCTAGACTGGTTTCAGCTGTCACATCTGCTGTTTAGAAACTTTTATCGGAAATATGGAAGAAGTTTGTCAACATTCAGTTTTGGCAGGCCATGGCAAAAGCTGCTGCTGAGGCTTGCTTGTCACATTACTTCTTGGTTAATATGGCTGATATGATACTTCTGCTTTAGCTGTGAACTTGGAAGAACCATCAGTCTGTTAGGCCAGGGAAGATGCTGCTTTGTCTTTTCCTGTAGACGGTTGAATTCCCATCACGTTTGCAAATAAATAAATAAAAATTCCCCATTTCTCATTTTCCTAATTATCAGGGAGATAAACAGTGGGGATTGTGACATTAGGATAAGTAAGTGGCTTATGATTTTGCCTCAGAGAAAGCAACTCGTGCTGTTCCCCCTCTTCCCCCCCTCGGGCTATGCAGCAGTAATAAATGAGCAAGTCCAGAGTACTTTATGATAGATAGTTAATGGTGCTGTGCCTGAGCCAACAGGCTTGTTTCTGCAGCAGCTGTCACAATTCATAGTCATTAGCATACCTTTAATGCTTGCTTTTCAAAATAATTTCTACCAGGGCATTTAGCATACGTGAAGGAAAAAAGCCACGACACTGAAAAAGGAGTTGTAGGTGCAGGTGAGTGTTGTGCCTGAAGTGTATTGTTGAAGTGGGTATACTCAAAGGTTCTAAGAGTGAGCTGAAAATGATTAAATTAATTCTGGAGTTGAGCAGAGGATGACTTTCCAAGTCCATTTGTTGAGCACGTGTCTGTCTTCAAGCCCGTGAATCACCCAACAAAGAGCCTCCTGCACCTCTTTTCTCTGCTGGTTCTTGCATTCAGAGTCTAGAAAGGCTGCTTGGAAATCTCAGAAGGAAGAGAATTGCTGGATGAGAGAGTGAAAGCAGAGTCATGGCCACCACGTAAGCATCACCAGATATTCAAGTGATGACAACAGACTCACAGCAATGGCTTAACACACCTTGTATTTTGGTGCAAGAGAAACAAATGCTTCTCTAGAGTATCTCAGATTTTTTTTTAATGCTTCTGAAGGTAGGCAAGAGGATGCTGGAAGGCAGGATAATGTGTGGGTGCTATTTCCCCATTTGTAATAGGAGACCTTTTTCGAGGTACTTGGATAACTAGGTTAGTGGGATCTTGGTTTCACACTGGAGTAACTCATGTAGTATTTTAATTTTCCTTCTCTCTTTTATCTGCCTGTCTGAAGTTTGTGGGGGGGGAAGATCACAATTCTTTCTTTTCAGAGTAATGATGTGGAAAAAAGATGCTGAACTTTTCTGAATGTGCTACCTGCAAGTGAGCAGAAAAGTACAGCAGAAAAGTAATGCCTTTCTACTTTTTTTTTTGTTTTCTATTGCAATTTGGTATGTCTGGCAAATTAATTTTAAATTTTTATCTGAGCAGATTTGATTTAAAGGAGAAGAAGGAGGTGTTAAGCCAAGCCTTCATTTATTTTAAGCAGATTTTCTTGCTAGATTATGTTATTTTTCAGTGCTGCCAGTTGTATTCCCATATTCTTATTTGCTTTGGGCACTCATTGAAAAATTAAGCTGCCCTTTCTAGAAATGGAACTTTATCTTCCTGCAGTAGAAAAACTGCTAGTCAAGAGTCATGGACTAGAAATGCAGTTAAATAGTTTTCAGCAAGAAAGAGAGAATGAGCACTGAGTTGCTGTGAGGCAGGATGGCAGGAGTCTTTGCTTCCCTCAAAGTGAGAGTGAGATCCATTAAAGGATCTTTTAAAATCTGTCAAATGTTTCACATCTTTATTTTGTTGGTGGTGTTTGGGGTTTTTTTGGGGTTTTTTTTGCTGTTGCTTATGGTCAGTTCTGGCATGTTGGGGGAACAGATCCATTTAGCACTGAGAAATAAAAGATGTCCTCCTGGAAGTAGAAAATACACATATGAGACTGTGTGATATGGATTAATAGTTAGCAAATGTGGGTCAAGATTTCCATCAATGTTTTATTGGACAAAGCAGATTCTGAAAAAAAAAAAGGTGATGCTCTTTATGGAAAGTGGTTACACAGCTGTTAGATTGGGTGTTAGGAATTTTTGTCTTGTCATTATTGCCCACTTTGGAAATCTGCTGGGTGCAATGTGCTCAGCCACCTGGTGACTTTTGACTACTTGAGTTTTGGAGAATTCATGTCCTGTTTATTTTTTGTGGATGCAACAGCACTTCTCACTGCCTCAGCAAGTAAATCTGTCAGTCTGGCACAAATATTAAAGTTTTAACATCTCCTAAAGGTGGTTAGTGTTACATTTGGAGACTGAGAAAAAAAAATCACGTAGGTGTGGTGAGAAATTAGTGATTTTTATTTGACTATCCACATCCCATGAACTCATTTTTGTGTTGGTCTTGATTTCTCTGCTCTGAACTCTCTTTGTGGGGATATGGTGTGAAGCAGTAATTTATCTGCAAGCACTAGAAATTGTTCTTTTTCATTCTTTCCTTCAGTATTTGAGTAGGTACATTTTAAGAGGCCTTTAGCATCCATTGGCTGTGGAATAGAAAAGCTGTGTATCATTACCTAATCACAGAGTGCTGTGAGTCTGATGCCCAAGCAAGTGTAAAGGTGATAAATTTGTTAAAAAATTGCATAAACACAGAATTGGGAGTTCAACAGATAAGCAATGCCAGAGAAAATAACTTCTGAAATAATGATTTTACTGTGTTACTGCTGTTTTGATGTAGCTGACTGTAATTTCCTCTGTTTTAAAAACCAAATTTTCTTCCATCTCCATCTTTTTAAAGTGCCATGAAAGGAAAGATGCTTCTGTTCATGTAAGATCTTAAATACTGAGGAGATTGATATAACTACTATTCCACGTGAGCTTCTGGAGAAAGCCAGGATGTTCAGCTTGTCATGGCTTCTGTAAGCTTTGTAAGTCACCCTCAAAACAAAATGTAGATTTGAGAATTGTAAGTAAGGATCATATTTGGGTTTTAATAATTTTGTATTTTTGGAATTCTTACCCAAATTCTGTCCTTAGATTGTTAGACATATTTTCTATCTGATTTTTCCCAATATCCCATTTCTTTCTCAAATCTTCTGCTTCTTTCCACCTCTACCAACCCCTGTGTCTCTCTTCTGCACTTAGTCACCTCATTCTTCAATTTTATGCCCTTTATTTTCTTCTTCTCCTGATTTCTACTCTTTCTGTTTCCCCTTTCTCCTCTCCCTGCAGGAGACCCATCATGTCCTTTTCATATCTTCAGGACACACTTTTTTTCTATGATACTTGGGAACTATTTCTGTTGCCTGGTGTTACAGCATCTTGGAGCTGGTGGTAGGAATAATTGCTGAAGGAATCCCCTGGAATCCCTGCAGTCCTGGCAGGCTGAATGTTTCAACATTGAGCAAACCTGTGGAGGTTGCTGGGATGTTGCAGCAGAACATGCATATGGCAAATGGAATTAATGCAGAACAGTGTTCCCAGGCTTTTGACAAAAATTTGTGGTCTGAACTGTGGTTTGTTTGGGTTTTTGTTGGGGTTTTTTTGTTGTGTTTTTTCAGAGGGTTGTGGACATGGCAAAACTTAATTAGATTTTACTGGGTTGGTGGCAAGTTGAGTAGGGATGTGGCTTAGTCATGGACATGTCAGTACTGGGTTAAAGGTTGGATGTGATTGTGTTAAAAGTCAATTTTAAGTTTATGAATATGAATCCATGTGCTCTGGCAACCAAAAGGGCCAGTTGTGTTGTGTCCTGGGGTACAAAGCTAACTGGTCGAGGGAGGTGATTGTCCCACTCTACACTGGGACCTTGCCCTGAGCACTGTATGTGGTTTTGGACACCTCAGTATAAGGACATCAAGCCAAGAGTGTGTCCAGTGGAGGGCAAGCAAGATTGTCAGGGTTTAACACTGGCCTGGCAATTAAACTGAATGCCAGATGCTCTCTATTAATCCCCCTCCTGATAAGGAAATGAGAGAGAAAAAGGGAGAGAGACTTATGGGTTGGAAACTAAACTACACAACTTTAATGAAACAGTAATGATAAATAGGTAAAATTACTAAATATATACAAATATACAGGAAAATTGATCCCACGTTCCTCCCCCCTTTCCCCCAATAACTCTCACATCCCCACTGAGGCTGCAGGGCAGCCCTGGGAAAGTCCAGGCTGGAATCCTGGGGTCAGGAGCAGTTGGGAGCTGGAGGCAGGAACACACAGATTCAGGCTGGGATGGATCAGGAGCACAGGCAGAGGAAGGGATGGAATCCTCCCAGGATGCTGAAGCAAACAGGGAGAGGTGAAGAAGGGGAAGCAGGAAGGGGTTTGACCCTGGTGATCCCTCAAATTTATCCTGAGTATGAGGTGTATGGGATGGAATACTCTGTTTGGTCAATTTTGGTCATTTCTCTTGTCCCTTCCTCCCTAAGGGAGGGTTTCAGGTGGGACCTCTTTACTGCTTCTCTCCTTCCAGAGGGCCAAATGTTCCCCAGAGCTGAGCAGTGTCCTTGGCTCTGCAGCCCATTCTCCAGCAGTAACTATAACCATGGAGTGGGATCAGTCCCAGGAGCAGACACTGACTGAGAAACTTGCTGTTCATTTCAGCAAGTGCAGCTCCTGACAAGAGACTGAGCTGAAAGCAAAAATACAAGACCGAAAAGCACCTTTATCCTGGCCTAAACCAGGACAAAGATGGTGAAAGATCTCAAGGGCAAGACTTCAAAAGAGCAGCTGAGATAGTTTGGTTTGTACAGGTGCCCTGTAAGTGGTGTGATGGGCACTGCTCTCCTGGGTGATATCAGATTCCTTGGAAATTATGTGAATGCTCAGATTTCTCAGCTTAGGAACTCGGAAGAGAATGAAGAGATGAAGTGTAAAACATTCTAAAGTCCTTTTTGTCTCCTTTCTGACACAGTAGCTTGAGGCTCTATGGAGTTAAAAATGAATGTAAGGTAATTTTATGTTGTGGAGAGGATGACACAAGGGTTTTGTACAGATGGTGGAACAGTAAGAAGACAATTGCTTCTTTTGATAGCTTTCAATGTAAGTCTGATCAATAAATTGGAAGAAAACTACCAGGTTCATTCAGTTACTTGCTAAAGAGGTTTTATTGCCAGTTCTGGTTTACTTCCATGTCTGTAATGGTTAATTTTGCAGAGGATGAACAAGTCTTAAGTGAGGGTGTCTTCAATCTATACTGCTTTGAAAGCTTAGTATTTAGATTATCTAGTGGGTAGTGATCTTGCTGTCAGCTTTTAGCTGAAGCATGGCTGCACAGTTCATTGGTGAGAAGAGGGACATTTTCTCTGCCTCCCATTTTCAGGTCTAATCAGCTGTGGCAGAACTTTTCACCTCAGGATCTTGTTGGAATTGAACAGAAATTGGTGCTTTCACGATGTGATTTTGGCTCAGATGTCACCTTTCTGATGCAGTGGATTATCTTGTACAAGTGTCCATTTCTCTGCGTATGACTTCCTGGGCTTCAGGGCCTCCAGCTCAAACGTGGTTCTGTTATTGTGTAGACACAGAATCAGAGAATGTTTGGGGTGGGAAGGGAGCTCTGGAGATCCCCCAGTCCAACCCCCCTGCCCCAGCAGGATCCCCCAGGGCAGCCCACACAGGAACACATCCAGGGGGGTTTGGAAAGGCTCTAGAGAAGGAGACTCCAGCACCTCTCTGGGCAGCCGGGGCCAGGGCTCCCTCAGCCTCACCCTCCAGAAGTTTCTCCTCATGGGGAAGTGGAACTTCCTCTCTTCTACCTTCAACTCATTCTTCCTTCTCCTCTCACTGGGCACCCCCAAAAAGAGATTGGCCCCTTCCTCTTGCCCCCCACCCCTCAGCTATTGATGGACATTCAGCAGATCCCCTCTCAGCCTTCTCTTCTCCAGGCTGAACAGCCCCAGGGCTCTCACTCTTTCTTCCCAGCAGAGATGCTCAAGTCCCTTCCTCACCCTCCCAGCTCTCCCTTGGACTCTCTCCAGTAGATCCCAGTCTCTCCTCAACTGGGGAGTCCCAAACTGGATCCAGGATTCCACCTGTGGTCTCCCCAGGGAAGGGCAGGGCAGAGCAGAGGAGGAGGAGAACCTCCCTGGATCTGCTGGACACACTTTTCCTGATGCCCCCCAGGATCCCTCCTGGCCCCAAGGGCACATTGCTGACCCTTGGAGAATTCCCTGTCCCCCAGGACTCCAAGGGCTTTCTCCATGGAGCTGTTTTCCAGCAGGACATCCCCAAATCTGTCCCTGGGGTTGGGGTTATTCCTCCCCAGATGCAGAACTCCACACTTGGGCCTTCTTCAACTTCAGGAGGATCACCAGGCTCCCCAGCCTGTCCAGATCCATGTTCTACCTTCAACCCATTCTTCCTTGTCCTATCACTGGGCACCCCCAAAAGGAGATTGGCCCCTTCCTCTTGACACCCACCACATATTGTTCAAATAAGGTGATTTGCACACAAAACATAAATATTGTAATGGTACCTACATCCATGGCACAAAAAATAAAAAATTAGGAAATGGGTCATAACTATAACTGTTCCCATGATGTGTGTTTTGTTATGAGGGCTCTTCCTTGTCCTTACTTTTTTCTTAGAAAATTTTACCTCATGCAGATATAAAGAGAGTTGCAGTTCTTCATCCCAGAGAAGAGAGAGCTCTGGGGAGATTTTATTGTGGCCTTTAAATATATGAGGGGGCTAATAGGAAAAACTGAGAGAGACTTTGCATCAATCCTGTAGTGACATGACAAGGGTTTTAAACTGTAAGTTTAGATTGAACAAACAAAAGAATTTTTTTTATAATGAAGGTGGTGAGGCCCTGGCCCAGATTGACCAAAAAAGCAGTGGCTGCCCAGTCCCTTGAAATGTTCAGGGCCAGGTTGGATGGGGCTTGGAGCAACCTGGGCTGGTTTGGCAGGAATGTTGGACTAGATGTTCTTCCAAGATCTCTTCTAACCCAAACCATTCTGTGATTCTAGCTCAGAACACATTTATTCCTTTGTGCAGAATGATTCTGAACCATTTGTGAAGAACTGGTGGGAATTTGTGATTTTATATTGGCTTCCTTTTCCCTTTGTGGTGTACACAACATTCTGTTTCTTCATATTTTAACTATTTAATGTCAAAATCCCTTTTATCCCATGGGTAATGCCAAATTTTTGTTCATTCACACCTTGGAGCACGTTTTCCAAAATTTATGGAGCTCATTGATTGTGACCACAGGGGAAGGTGAAAGTTGATCTTAGTGCATTATCCCACAATGGTGATGTTGCCTCTCCAGTGTTAGGCTGTATGCAGGTTTGATACGAAGAATTTCCCAAAATTTCTGGAGACAGTGACAACAATCTGGTGATTTACTCAAATTTCATGCAGTCCAACACTGTGTTCTCTGTGATATTTTAAGAAAATAATAAATAGATGGTCAAAGTAATTCCTTTAAATTAGAGTTTATGTAGAACAATTTTTAAAATGGTTCTATCTGTCATAATTGTAAATGGGTAGAGTATGTTGCTGAGTATGGAGCTGACAGTGAAAAAAATCAGACCTTGTGCAACTAGTGAGAAGAAAAAAAGCTATTTTATACTCCATTAAACTGTTACACTTCATAAATAATTTATGCTCAGCTTGCTCTGTTCTGGAGCAAAGATGATAAACCAGTTGTTTTAGGAGCATTTTAATGAATATAATAGTTTTCCTGACTTTTTCTGTAATGGAAACCTGTTTCTCCAGTAGTCCCTTGGTCATTATATGTGACTGGGTTAAATTAGAAGAGTACATTTGAAAAGTGAGTCCTTGAGGCTTGCTGTATGTATTCCACAGCTATTTAGGAATGGATTAAAAACCTAGATAGTGTTTTGTTGTTTTTTGTGTGTTTGTTTTTGGTGGGTTTTTATTCAGTTTACTTACTATGTTAAGTTTATTAGTTATTTTTCTCATTAGCAAACATGTGTTAACACCTCACAGAATATTCTCAGGCTGTCTTTATTCCTAGACTGGAATATTTGTAATTTTTCCAGTTTAGTATAAACTTAATGCATGGATTTTATCAGTCAGATTTTCAGAGGTATTAGGACTAATGCATATTTTGAATTTTTAAATGGCCTTTGTTTTGTCAGTGAAAGTTTCTGTCTTCATTAATTAAAACAAAACAAAACAACAAGCCCACAAACCCACTGTAAAAGTTGAATTTGCTTAACTGCACAATAAGAAAAAGAATCTTTTCGACTTTGTTTCTAAAATACGGAATTTTAAAGTTGGTTTTGGGTCCCATTTTCAACCTCAGGTATTTTTCTTGTATAGTGTGTGGTGCTTCTGAGCACTTTATTTATGCATTTTCCTGAAATGTGCTGATGTGTTGTGAAAAATCTAACTAGCTAAAGTTGTACTTCACTTAGAGTTGCCTCATTTGCTTTTCATAATGAAGTAGAAAATGCGATATTCCTAACAGGTAGCAGTCTGCTCAGATGAGTGATTCAGGAGAAGAGTTTAGGACTCTTATTTTACCAGCTGGCTATGGGTAGGAATCCTGGGAGTGCTGTTAGTAGAAATTACAGTTCAGGTTCAAGTTTTGATAATGTGGGTTCATCCTTAAACTTGTAATTTAAATACCATGAACTTTTTCTCCCATTCTCAAGCAATGAGGTTAAATATTTATAGAAAGAATCTCCTTTCTGACAATTAATTGTTCTTGCTTATGCTTCTGCAAAGAACACAATGCCTGAATTCAGTGATACTTGAGTGTGATCACATTTTAGTGTATTTACTGCTGAATTTAGCATTAGGGCATAGATTATTGTTGTGTGTGTCCTCTTCAAAGCATTTTTCAGTGGTGATTACTGGGTCTTAGTATTATATCACCTCAAACTTAATTAACATTAAAAAAATAATCAAGTAGTTTACATCTCTGGAGGAGAATGGATGTGCAACTGCATTTTTAGTTTCTTTGTTGATATTGCCCGCTCCTCTAAAAAATGTTCAACTTGCAGATTAGATAAAATATGGCAGAAAGTAATTTTATAGAGAATTAAATTCGTGGTGCTCTGCCAGGAGATTACTTTGACTAGAAACTGCCCTCTGACAAATTAGTGATGGTTCCCTTTATGTAGTACATTGCAGAAACAGCAACCACCATATTAAATCTTAATCAATAACAATGTCTCACTAATTACAGGAGCGAGTTTATATATTGGATAAATTGCTGTTTGTAAATGTTGTATTATATTAACTAAAACAGCTAATTACCAGCAGCAGAATAAACATAAGGTTTGCTAAAAGCTTCCATCCGTAGCTTGGAGCAGTCACTGCTGCCTAATATTTCAGTCAATGTGGAAAATAAGGTAATGACATTATATGTACATTTATAATGCAGGATGATTTCTTCTAAAATGCATGTAAGTGTTATTGCTTTACTATGAAATATGATTTATTTAATGCATTTCAGCCCCCATAATATTAGGATATAATTGAGGTGGGGGGGGGAAAAAATTGCATGCAGTCAGAGTCTGCATGAAAGTGAATCATGGTCTAAATTGCTTGTAATTTTAAAGGCACTTAGGGGAATCATGAAATTTATATAGTGCAGTCTTCAGCTGAAAAAATGTGAAGAAAACAATCGTCCAGTCTTTCAAGTTTGATTTGACTTGAGATATTTTTTTGAATGGTAATGAAAGCCTCACTCAGAATGAATCAAAAGATATGCTAATGCTTTACATCCATATCATGATTAAGAAATGGATCCAGATCTATTGAGGGATGGACATTTATAGTGATTATTTAGTATAATGACAGTACTGTGTAATTTGGATAAATCCACTAATCCAGCCATGTGAAGGGGAATGAGTGATAGCACAAATGATGCCTGTGGTCCTAGACAGGAACCATTTAAATGGTGCTGGGAGTTCTGATGATTATTGCTTTCAAAAGACTGAAAATCACAGGTCTGGGCTTCATGGTTTAATTACCTGCTAAACAATTGCTAGTAATTTCACTAAATCACAATGCTCCCAAACAAGTAACACCAGTAACTGCAGCTATGCCTGAGCAATTCCAATTTTCTTGATAATGGCCAAAACTGTGTTGAGCCTAACAGAAACTGTCAGTTTGAAAGACCCAGTAGTGTACATTATCTTCAAGCATATGTTTTGGTCCAAAGATGTAATATAGAAATCTTAGTAACCCATACTTCTGTGGCAAGATTCAGTCTCTCTCAGTAGGTGATAAAACCAGTGCTTGGAAAATAAAGCTTTTTTTAAGTTTGGTTTTTTTTTTAATGGTATATAATAATTAAACTTCTCTCAAAGAAACGACTTCATGCTTTTTAGAACATCTGTAATTTCTTGTGCCAAACATATTAATAATCCTGGAGAATATAAATCCTCCACCATGGCATGTAATTTTAGTTGGCAGCTGGAACATCCCAGAGTGGAAGGTGAAATGAAAAGTCAATAGACATCTCATCTCTATCATTTCCTGCCTGGGCAAATCCTGGTCCCTTTGTCGAGCATCTTCTTCTAGATCCAATATATTAGCAGAGGAAGTTACAAGCTTCAGCAGCTCCTCTTTGTTTCCCCTTGCTAGAGGTGAGTGTCCCTCACCAGCTGCCTTAGGAGCAACTCATGCAAACGTTTTCCTTAATTTGCTTTGGGCAAAATCGATTTTGCTGAAATAGTTGAAAAGAATGGGGGGAGCAAAACTGATTCCCTTGCTGCTGGATTGACATGAACAACTCCAGAGGCATGGCAGTGGGATCAGTAACCTTTACAGTGGGAGCAGCTGCACCTGGAAGATGCTGTGGAGTCTCATTTGACCCAAATTAATTTAAATCTCTCCCCGAATGATTAGTTACTTTGTTAATAGCACAGGCTGGAAAATTCTATGAGCTTTTCTAATATGAACTCCGGGTTGCTGAATGTAATCACTTTTCTTCATAAAGAAGAACTTGGAGGCTGGCAAACCACATTGGTTTTACTTTGTTTGATTAATTTAAAATGCATGGTAAGGATGAATAATAAACATGAAGAACTGGTAGCTTGACTGAAAAACCACGACTCCCTTGCCTCTGTATGCTTTCTGTAGGCTGCTGCCAAGAGATTTTGGAAGAATTGATTAAAATCCCATGAAATAAAGTACTGTCTATAGAAGTTCGAAGTAATTGGTGTAAGTACTTTGATTAATAAAGAGAGCTTCTATAGAATGAATTCTATCTTGGGGGCTCTCTAAGGGCTATTACAAGTTAAATATATAATTAAGTACATTATCTCACACTATTCACAGAAATATGTTGGGTTTTTTTGTCTTCCTGTGGAAGAACATAACAGCAATTTATGGTGTGAAGATCTGGTATGTGAAATTTTGCTATTAAATAGAATAATACAGCACTAGGATTGTTGAAATTCAGTGAATTAGCAGTTGGGATTGATTTGGGGTCAGGTTTCTGCAGAATCCTGCTCTGAGCAGTCTCATTGTGTGGCCACCAAGTTCTTTGAGCAAGTGGAAGCAGCTGGAGCAGCCCGTGATGGTGGATTAATAATCTGGCTGAATTATTAAGTCAGTGGGAACTGAGGCTGCTTCTGCTGGGGAGCTGAGGTTGCAGCAGAGGAACTGAAAAGTGAAGAACCCTGAAAAATGTTCTGCTCTGCCTTGAAATGTTCACAAAAGGTGGGGTGGTTCAGGGCTAATATACAAATGATTAGTGTAGAGTCCCACAAAAACACATGGGGATTTTTAGTCCATGAAATAAGTAATAATAATTTTTTTACAAAGGCTTTTGAATTGACTATTTTGGGGATTTTTTACAGTTCCTCCTTGTTCTGATGTGTCGCTGGCTCATTCCTCCATTTGTCCAGCCTGGTGATGCCAAATTCTCTGGTAAAGACCAGGAGTGATGGCCCCAGCCTTACTAGGACCTGCCAGTCCTGACTTAATAAATTTGGGATTTGGTGCCTGATGACCTTGTGGAGCCTGCCAGCTGGCCAGACAGGTTGCTGTAAGAGAGGTGACCTCAGGTGATGTCACCTGTGTCACTTTTAGCTGCTCCCTCTCCCTCCTCCTACCCACCCACTGCTGCAGGACTTGATGGGGACAGTCCAGGTGCAGCAGAAGATTTCTTTTCCAAATACCCCAAGGGAAATGCAGTTGGTTGATATCAAGACTCTTTTCTTGGAAACTTCCACCTAATGAGAGAAAAAGTCTATTTAAAGGAAAATTGAAGACACTTTGTATTTCTATACCGAAACAATTTTCTTGGAAATTATTTCAAGTCTTAAAAGCTTTTTTTTTTTCTCTCTCTCTAGCTCAGTGTTTTTAGTGTTCTTCAGACATTCAGCTGGTGGTTGTCGTGACTCCTTGTAGTAAGAAATGGGTTTATTTTCTCACAACACCTACTCACTCAGTAGGAGTCTTGTTTTAAAACGTTTAAATGGGGTTTAACATGGTGTCCCTTAGCAGATGAGTGTCTATATTTGAGCTTCTCACTTTGTCATTCTTGATGCAATACCTAAGTATGGGGGAAAACACAGATTTCTCTCTACGGGGTGAATTCTGTTGTGCTGGATGAAATCATGTTCTAAAACCAGGAGGGTGGTTCCTATGCTGCAAATCCAAGTGCCACGTTGTTACTACAGATAATTTCTTGTATTATGCTGAGGCTCAGCTTTAAACTCCTGGTTTAAAATAACACTTGGAGAAGTGTATTTTCAGAAGGATCCACTTCTGAAATGGTAATACTGTACGATAAGAGGACATTGATATATAAAGATGAAAAAAACAGGGGTTTTATCACTGCCTTCTATCAATGACTTTGCACAATAAACGCTTCTGAATGTTGCTGTTTGATTTATTGGTTGGGCTTATTTTCTTTGTGAGGAGCTGCCACCTGCATGCTGAGCACTGCTGAAGGTGTAATGGAAGTTTAAGGGACTGGGAGTATGAAATGTACAAATTAATACCCAAATTGTTGGCACTAATGGCAGTTAAAGAACAACAACAAAAAAACCCCTTGCTTCTCCATCTCACCCCCACAGTCACTGGCAGTCAAGTGAAACAGAATTGCAATTGCTTAAAAAATGAGATTTCTCAAATGTCATTTAGTTTAGACCTCAGACTTACTGCTAGGTGTGAATAAATGTGGGTTCTTGGAATAATACTGAAAATATTAAGTATGAGCTGTGGAGCTGAAATCTGTGCTGGTGAGCATGTGTACGTTTGTGTGTGGGGGTGTATGTAAATTTTTTATTTTTTTTTTACAGTTGACCTCTGCAAAACAGATTCAAATGCTGACAGCAGATGAAGTTATCGATGTGGAGCATTTTTTTGTTTTTAGTTTTGGTTTTAGTTTTTTTCTTTTTACTTCTAGAAGCAATACAGAAACATAAATTGCATTTAAGGGGAAATTAGAGTGGAAATCTAGTGAGAAATACATAATAAATCTGTATAAATGCAGGTAGTTTGAACTGATATTTAAAAAAGTCAAGCAAATTTCTACCTTTGTTTTGTTGTGGGTTTTTTGTTGTTGGTTTGGGTTGGGTTGGGTTTTTTTCTTCCCTGTCTTTCTTTGTAATTCCCATCAGTTTGGAATCCCCCATGTGGCAATTCCCTGCAGTGCAGCAGCCTTACTGCTTTAGTTTTTGGGATTCATCATTAATATCTTTTGTCAGAAATGGCAATAAGAAGGGATTGAGGGGATATAAACTGACAGGCTTTACTTTGAGAGGAAAGTATTTCAGAAAGCACATAGAGAAAGATTATCTCTTTCTTGCTGGTAGTTGTTTTTTATTTATTTGCTGCTGAGGGGTAGAAGTTCTTTTAAAGCTGGAGGGTATGGTGTGATAACATGCAAAGTAACCCCTGCTCTGTTTAGCTATAATAAATATTTACAAATAAAGATATTTTAGCCATTTTCAAGTTTAAAATACTAAGGTTTTTTTCATTTGAAAATTCAAGTGGATGCAATAAAACCTGAAAAGTAACTTTCCTGAAAACTAATCTCATACTTCCAAAGGAAAGTTTTGGGTTTTTTTTAAGAATAAGAAGTAATTTTGTCTGGCACTGTGGATAACTGAGCCACGTACATGACACTCAACCAGGCAGTCTCACTCTTGCTCTAATATCTCTGCAGTTTCATTTATAGCCACAGCACAGGTGTTTGGTTTTGGTTTTTAGTGCATTCAGGGAGAAAACTACATGGATACAGTTTATTTTGTGAGTCTGGAGCTTTTTGTTCTCAGGGTGCTTCTCATACAGCATAGAAATGTGCAGAATTACCTGGAACTGACAGTTTTCAGGCTTGTTGATTCAGTGACTGTGGATGATGTTTTGTATACAGAACTTCTTTACAATTTCCTCCTCCGCGTTATCATTTGGGTGTAATCTGTGTAACAGTTGTCCATCTGGTGAATAATAATCTTAACACCAACTTCTGTGTTTTGGAATAAAAAGAGAGAAATTCCCATGTTCTGTGTGTATCAAAGTTCTTGCAGAAGTTTTTCCACCACGTCTGCAAGACTTTTGTCTATAGAGATGGCAAACAAAGTTGAGGGAAGAGTAATCAAAAGTATTTGGAGGGTTTCTTAAGCAAGTGGCAAACTTCTGCTGTAGGGCAAGCTGGTCTTGCCCTCCCAAATTTTGCCATCGTTGGCCTGGTCACTAAAAGCTCTTTATTAAGTTGAGTTTCTATAGAGAAAAGTGAATTTTGATGGTGAAGTTCAAGGAGGAACATGTAGTAGGAACTTACCAGACTGATAATTCTGGACCAGATGTTAATGTTCTGTGGTCAGATATTGTTTGTTGACTAATTCTGTTTTAGTTGGGCTTCTAACAGAAGTTGTTAAGTTCTGCTTGCAAGTACAACCTCATTCGTGATGTTTTCTGACCCAGAAGAAAAGTGTTGCAGCATTAGGCAGCAGTGGTGAGTTCTGGACAAAGATGTAGGCTTCCTAAAGATGTAAAATCAAAACTTAAAAGTCGTGAGTTCCTCTTGAAGAGACTTCATTTTTACCAGACCTGAGTAGAGGTCATTTCTCACAGTGTTCTCATTTGTACTTGTGATTTTGGATTTCTTTTACACCTGTAGGACTTGTCCCAAATGCTTACACTGCACTTTGGTGTAGGGATTTAAGTGCCTCAGCTTCTTGAGTGCTCAGAGTAAGTTTGGAAGAGGAATACTTTTCCAAAGGTGGCTACCGAGGCAGATAACCCTAAATTGCCATTTACTTTTTTTTCTCAATTAATTCTCAATTAATGAACCCTGAGCTTGGGGTTCAGGATGTGAAGCACAGGTTGATGCACGCAGCCTCCTCCTGAATGGTTTCACAGCAAACTGAAGAACTGGAAATTCTGCAAAGATTTTTACAACACCCTTTAAAAAAGGTATTGTCAGGGTTTGACACTGGCCCGGCAATTAAACCAAATAACAGATTTTTCTATTAATCCCCCTCTCCTCCCTGATAAGGAAAGGAGAGAGAATAAGGGAAAGAGAATTATGGGTTGGAAACTAAACTACACAACTTTAATGAAACAGTAATGATAAATAGGAAAAATTACTAAATATATTCAAATATACAAATATACAGGAAAAGATTGATCCCACGTTCCTCCCCCCTTTCCCCCAATAACTCTCACATCCCCACTGAGGCTGCAGGGCAGCCCTGGGAAAGTCCAGGCTGGAATCCTGGGGTCAGGAGCAGTTGGGAGCTGGAGGCAGGAACACACAGATTCAGGCTGGGATGGATCAGGAGCACAGGCAGAGGAAGGGATGGAATCCTCCCAGGATGCTGAAGCAAACAGGGAACCGGTGAAGGGAGCAGAAAGGGCAGGAAAGGTGTTTGACCCTGGTGATCCCTGAAATTTATCCTGAGTATGAGGTGTATGGGATGGAATACTCTGTTTGGTCAGTTCTGGCATCTATCTTGTCTCGGGCCTCCCCAGAGGAGGGGTTCAGGTGGGACCTCTTTGCTCCTTCTGCAGGGTAAAATGTTCCTCAGAGCTGAGCAGTGTCCTTGGCTCTGCAGCCCATTCTCCAGCAGTAACTATAACCATGGAGTGGGATCAGTCCCAGGAGCAGACACTGACTGAGAAACTTGCTGTTCATTTCAGCAAGTGCAGCTCCTGACAAGAGACTGAGCTGAAAGCAAAAGTACAAGACAGAAAATCACCTTTATCCTGGCCCAAACCAGGATAGGTATTTTTAAATTTTTTTTTTATGTGTGCAGATATTAAGAATGGAATTATTATCAACGGTTTGACTGTAGGACGTGTGGGTTCTAAAACTCTTTCCAGTTGGAGAAACACCTGATAAATGGCTCTCCTGCAGAAGTAGGTGACAATCACCCTGCAAAGGGTAAATAGTTAAGAAAGCAGTTTATACACTGCAGTCTTGACCACTTTAAATCTTCAATAAATAAATAAAATTTTAAAAAGATTGCTAAGACTGCAAAATCTTTTAGCAGTTAATAGTTACTTGGAAAGAAAACAAAAAAAAATATTTTCATACTATCACAGAATGCTGAGGTTGGATGGGACCTCTGGGGGTGACCTGGGCCAGCTCGTGCTGGGAAAATGAGCTGAGTTAGAGCAGGTTGCTTGATATTCTCAAAATTTATTTTCAGCTGTACTTCTAAGAAGATTTAAGCTGTCAGAAGCTTAGTTCTGAAAAAAAAAAAACAAAACCAAACCAAAAATAAAAAAATAACCACCCCAAAACCAAAAAACCCCAAACAAAAAGAAACCCAAAACAAACCAACCAACCAAAGAAACCAATCAAACAAAAAACCCCAACCCAATTTTGATTTACAATATTTTCATTAGTTTACAATCACAGAATCTGAGATGTCCCAGCACCCACTGAGCTGACACTTAAAATTTTCCAAGGTGGGAGAATCCACCACTTCCCCTGGGAGACCATTCCCATGTCTGAGTGTCTTCAGAGTGAAAAATTTTCCTTTTGTGTCTAATCAGAACCTCTTCAGGACCAACTTGTGCCCATTGCCCTTGTCCATGGGACTCCTTGTGTAACAGGGAATCTCCATCTTCTTGTAGCCCCTTTTATATACTGGAACATGGTATTAAGGTTTCCCCTGAGCCTTCTCTTCTCAGTGCTGATGAACAGACCCAGTTTTCTCAACCTCTCCTCTTAGGGAAGATGCTCCAGTCCTCTGATCATCCTCATGGCTCATCTCTGGACCCTTTCCAGCCTGTCCCATGGAGATCTTAATGTAACCATCAATAAGATGCTACTTGGAGCACCCAAAATGAGTAAAAATGGGATCTGAAAATGCATTTGGGTACCCCAAGGTGGAATGATCAATATATATTACTTTTGATGTATGTCACATTCCCTTGATTGTGTATGAGTGAGTGTTGCTTTGCATTCCTACCCTGGTTTTGTAGCAGCTTGTCAAATACTCTGTTAAAATAGCCCCATGTCATTGGGTCTTTCTAGAAACAGAGATTGAAATGTGGAGAAATGAATTTAAGGTTTCCCTGCTGTACTGGAAAAATGAAAGTCTTGTCCTTCCAATTTTTAATTTTACAACCTAAAAACTCCTGTTTCTGGTTCTGGTTTGATTTAGTTGTTTAATCACCATTGCATTTGAAGCAGCTACAGAAATGATATATTAGGTGCAATGGGTATGTTAAAGCACATTTTTCTTTTCACTATGGTTTTCTTATATGTAATGATTAAAAGTAATTTTGGGAAGTGGGAGCTTGCATTTGAGTAAAGGATCTGGGATGGGGGAAGAGAGCAGAGGGAAATGGTGATTTTTATTTATTTTTCACCCTCCTGAACACACTTCTTCCATGGAATGCTCAGCCCTGCTTTCATCTATTATAAATGATTTTTCATTTGAGCATGTCATTTTGCTTTTTGTTGTTGTTGTTGTTGCAATGAAGATCAAAGTGACACAGGTTCACCCCCAGTGTTCAGCAGCTCTTTTCAGTCCTGGACCTTAATGTAATAGGATTAAGTTAATTTGTTTCTGTCTTAGATCTCTCTCAAAGCATGTGGCACATGGGTGGTTGGTTATTATTGCATGCTGAGTGCTTTGCCTTATTTATTTATTTATAAATCCACACTCCATGCTCGTAAAAATAAAAAATATTTGTGATTTATTTAAAGCATAAAAAAAGATCTGCTAACAAGGCTCACCTACAAATATTAAATAAGAATCTGTCAGGGTTTGACACTGCCCGGCAATTAAACCCAATAACAGATTTTTCTATTAATCCCCCTCTCCTCCCTGATAAGGAAAGGAGAGAGAATAAGGGAAAGAGACTTATGGGTTGGAAACTAAACTACACAACTTTAATGAAACAGTAATGATAAATAGGAAAAATTACTAAATATATACAAATATACAGGAAAAGATTGATCCCACGTTCCTCCCCCTTCTCCCCCAATAACTCTCACATCCCCACTGAGGCTGCAGGGCAGCCCTGGGAAAGTCCAGGCTGGAATCCTGGGGTCAGGAGCAGTTGGGAGCTGGAGGCAGGAACACACAGATTCAGGCTGGGATGGATCAGGAGCACAGGAAGCAGAGGAAGGGATGGAATCCTCCCAGGATGCTGAAGCAAACAGGGAACCGATGAAGGAAGAGCAGGAAGAGCAGGAAGGGAGCAGAAAAAGGGTTGACCCTGGTGATCCCTCAAATTTATACTGAGTATGAGGTGTATGGGATGGAATACTCTGTTTGGTCAGTTCTGGCATCTGTCTTGCCTCAGGCCTCCCCAGAGGAGGGGTTCAGGTGGGACCTCTTTACTCCTTCTGCAGGGTAAAATGTTCCTCAGAGCTGAGCAGTGTCCTTGGCTCTGCACACCAGTCTCTGGCAGGAACTATAAACATCCAGTGTGATCAGTCCTCGAAGCAGACACTGTCTGAGAAACTTGCTGTTAATTTCAGCAAGTGCAGCTACTTACAAGAAACTTAGCTGAAAGCAAGTGTACAAACCAGGAAATCACCTTTATCCTGGCCCAAACCAGGACAGAGTCTTTGGAGCTCAATTCTGTGACATCATTTCCTTCCTTCAGGATGTGTTGAAGGAATCGTGGGTCCACTTCCAAGGATTTCAGACAGGAAGGTGCCTGCACAACTTCATCTCTTAAGCCACAGGTCTAAAGCTTAATGGTTGAGGTTTTTTTCTGAATGTAGGCAACAGGGATATGTAGGTTACTTTTGCTGTGGCTTTATAAATAGGTGAGCATTTTCGGGGAGGAAGTAGCAGGGCAGAGTGGAGTCAAGTTTTCAGATTATGGGTTTGTTTGGTTCCCTGCCCTAAGAAATTATAGCAGAGGGTGTTTGCATTAAGCCACGAGTCTGAATAGTGGAAATAGTTTAAAAATACATGGGGAGGTAGTTTCACTCTGCACTGTGTTTTTCATATGATAGTGTTAAGCAGATCGTTAGTTGTTTTTTCTTTTTAATTTGATTTTTAGAACATTGGGTAAGGTTGTAGACATCATTTCTCTTTTAAATCTAAATTTCTTTGCCATTATGACTTAATGACTGTAGAAACTTTAGTTATTAGATAATACAAAGTATTAGCCTATTTCAATTAACTTAGTCTCTTAGATGTTTTCATTCCTTTTTATCCAGATTTTTTTTTTTAATACCAAGGCAATCTTTGAACTGCTTACAAGAGTAATTAGGAATTTCTGAACATTCTGTGTCTTCTTTTTCTAGCTCTGAAAATATAGGAAATAATTTCACTTCAGACATCATGAGGAAAATAGTAGCATGATTAGATCTTCCACTTCCTCATGCTGTGAGTGCATCTTAATTGAAGAAAATCCATCCAGGTCTTAAGAGAAAAATTAAAATCCACAAAACCAGGAGAAAACAAGAAAATTCCTAAGGAGCTCCTCCCAGTTGCAATTCAGGAGTGTACTTTGACAAATGGGCATCCCAAGCCATGGTTTGGTATTCTGTCACAAATGTCCTCTGGCTGTGTCATCACAGAACCATAGAATGGCTGAGGTGGGGAAGGGACCTTGGAGATCATCTACTCCCAATGTCTTTCCAACCTCTCATCCAGCCCAGGTTGCTCCAAGCCTCATCCAACCTGGCCTTGAACACCTCCAGGGAGGGGGCAGCCACAACTTCTCTGGGCAATCTGTTCCAGAGTCTCAGCACCCTCCTCCTGAAGAACTTCTTCCTCAGATCCACTCTCAACCTCTTCTCCTGCACTTTCAAACCATTTCCCCTTCTCCTATCACTGGACACTCTTATGAAAAGTCCTTCTCCATCCTTCCTGTAGGTTTCCTTCAGGTACTGAAGGTTTATCTGCTGCTGCCACCCACCCTGAGACCATCAGCTGGAACTTTGCTGCTGGTATTATCCAGCTCAAGAGGTATCATAAATCTCGTTTGTAGAGCTCATGGAGACTGAAAAAGTGTTTTTCATCTCCTGAATGCTGTCCTTGAGAGGACAAGCTGCTGGTGAAACAGTGGAAGAGGTGGACATCTGGCCTCCCTCCTTACCTTGTCCAGTTGTCTGGCTGTGTCATCAAATGATGTCCTGCTTTTTTTTTTTTTCTGTGCACAAGGATAAATGTTTAGCCAAGTAAAGTCAGATATGGAGAAATCTCTTGCAGCAAAGTGCCAGATCCCCCCATGATGCAAAGCTGCAGCTCTGTGCTCTTCCTTGCATGATACTGAATTTTAGGATGCAATAGATATTAGGAAAAAAATTTCCTTGAAAGGCTTGTCAGGCTCTGGCCCAGGCTTCCCAGGAAGGGATGGAGTCCCCATTCCTGGAGGGATTTGAAAGCTGTGAAGATGGGAGGTGGTTTAGTGGTGGTCCTTTAGTTTAAGACTTGGCAGTGCTGGGTTAATGGTTGGATTTGGATGATCTTAAAGATCTTTTTGAACCAGAAATATTCTATGATTCTATGATCCATGGTCTATTGGTATGTCAGGGTTTGGTTTGCCCTCTACGTTTTGCTGCAGGATCCTTCTTTTTTCTTCCCATTTTGCCCTTCATAAATGCTTCCATATTTCTTGCTTTTCTATGTTTTTATAATTTATCACACTCTTGATCTGAGAATAACATCTGGGGAGGTTCAGGTAGCCTGGAGCAGGAGATCAACTGTGACTGCAGTTTTACCCAAGCAGCCTCTGATACTCAGTCTCAGATGAATGGCATTTTGCTTGTGTGTTCCTCTGAACAAGCAGAAGCATAAAATATCTCCCAGAATTATTCCTCCCATAAATATTAGACAGAAAAGCTAAGTTATATGCAAAGAGTGTGCTGATAAAAGCTAGTGCTCATATGTAGCTCAAAAGATTTTGAGTCTACCTGTGCTTATGCTCCCTGATCTGTTAGTTTGTACTATTTCAATGTGAATTTATCTTTTGAACCTCTAACTACTAGGGTAGGTCTCTGTCTGTCTTCTGATTTTCTTTTTTGTTGTGCAAAAGCAAAAAAAAAAGGGCATTTATAATAGGCACTGTTGTTACCTTTTAGCAGTTTGGAAATGTTGGTCTTAAATGCTTTGAAGTGTTTTTTTGGGGGGGAGCTGAGCAAAGAGAAGATGAGTCAAATATACTGTGTTTTGATACTCCCTGTTAAATTGAAAACAAATAAAGAATAAAAAACCCTGCAGAAGTATCTAGGTCCTAGTTTCTGTCTCAGTAAATTTGCTGGTAGATTTGTAGCTGAATGTTTTACAAAAAAATGCTGATCCTTTTGAAAAATGTGTCCCCTATTCTTTACAATCATCATTCACTCTCTGCTGCTCCTCTTTCTGGTTTTGTTTTTTTTTTTTCCATTCAGATACAATCCTGGTTTTCATTTGGAAGCCTTATACATGAGTAAACACGGAAAAAGTTTTACACTTCAAAAATCAAGTGCTTTTAAGCAAGTGTCAATCAAATTTTTCCAGGTGGTATTTTGTAGAAACCTTTTCCATGTCTCAATACATTCTGAGGATGAACATGTGAGGTCTTCCACTCTATACTATAATTTTTGAGATCAAGGTATGAAAGAGAAGTGGGGTTTGTACATATGCACACCTAAAAATGTGTAAACACCTGTATATACATGAAAATGTGGGAAGCAATATACTTGCATAGGGGAAAAAAAACACTTGTTTGCCTAAAGCTGGTATTTTTGCTTTCCAGCTGAAGCTTTTGATGTAACAAAAAAGTCCCCATCCCTGCCTGAATTCCTTACGTCTCTTCCAAGATTCCCTGAAAATGGACTCGTTTGCTTCTAGAATATTTATTTTTGGAATGAAAATATGTTGTCTAGGATATTTCTTTAGGTCTTAGAGTAAGGTAGCCTTTGCCACCAGGAAAACTCTTTGGGGTAAGATCTGTTTGCACAGAAAATTGCAGGATTTGGAGTGAGCAGCCACTTAGGTACGTTCCAGTCTGCTAATGACTCTCTTTATTTTCTCTCCAGTTTTGTGAGTTTTTTAGTCTTCAGTATTTCATTCCATGGACCACGTGTTCAGGTCTTTTATATTACAGAATTGAAAAAACCCTGCAGATTTGTCTTAAGGTGTCTTTTTTTCTCTACTCTAGTAGAGAAAGCTGAGTAGTTTACTCCAGTTGTAATAAACCTTTTCAGCTTAAATTTCAGGGGAGTATGCTTTGGCCTTTTTTTTTTTTTTTTAATTAACTCCACTGAAGTAAAAGAAGATCTGAGAATATTTCCCCATCATTAAAGAGCATACTGCTTGCTGTGTGTTACAGATTAAGTTTTCATACAAGCAAACCAGACTCTCCTTAATTTTAGTTTAAAGGAGGTGAATTTATGCATCTGTGGTGATATTCTGCATAATATAGATTAATGCCCCCATCTCTTTTTGAGAGGATTTCTGAGCTGGGTCTGTATGTCACCAGCAGGAATACCACTTGTGTTTCTCCCCCAGTTACCTTGTCAGTTTTTCAGTGCCTGAATACCTTTTACCTTCTGCATGTAAATCTGTTGCTTCCTCCCCCTATAAATTGAGGCTGTGAAAGTAGAATGTGGCAGATGTCTAATAGTGCTCAAGAGCACAAAGAAAGAAGTGAAAAATTTTTATAGCCACTGCCAAAGACTGCCTGTTGAATTTGGACAGGGAGGTGGTGGTTAACAAAGGTGACACTTTGGGAATAGAGACACCCAATTTTTCCAAGAGGGCTTTAGACATTTTACTGACAGGGAGTTAGGACATGGATATTATGTCCAATTTGAAAAGTCTTACATATTTCCATAACATCTTGAGCTACTGGTCCACTGCTATCTAAAATGAATCCCATCCCTTATCCTCTTCGTATCATTGAAATGTGGCCAGATCAAATGGTGAAAAATGTACCAGGAGATTTCTTTGAGTATTTTCTCACGTGTAAAAAAATTTTGTGTAATTTTGAGTGGTTGGAGATAGCTGCACAATGAGATCCATTGTAAGAAAAATGTAATTTCTGCTGGAAATTCAGTTTTTCAGCTTCTCCGTTCCTGGGCAAGTGTCTCAGTGTTAAACACAGGTAGAATGTAAGGTAAGCTTGAATAGCTGTGCTGACTTGCAGATAGATGTGGTATCTTGCAGTCAATAATATGATAACTAAATCTAATAAATATATATGTAAATATATAATATATATTATTTTTTGTTTTCTGTGGTGCAAAAATGTTTTTCTTTTGAAACTTCATAACCATATTGTACATGTTACTCCTCTAGACCCAAAATTATAAGAAAGGAGAATCTCTTCAGAGTGACTTCAGATGCTTTTTTTATGAATGAAGAATTTAGAAATATTGCAGGAAGAGTGCATAGGAAGTCAATTATATTTTTCTTTTATTGTTTGTCTCTGAAATCTGGCTTACCTTGCAATTCACAGGACAGTATGGGGGGAAGAGGAGGGGAGAGGTGGATAGAACAAGAATTCATCCCTTTCCTGATCTTCCAGTTAATCTTCCTTGATCATGTCACTGAAATTTCTGTGTTTATCTGACACCAGACCAAGGCACTTGGAAGACAAGGAAAAATCTTTCCATCCCTAGTCCAGGTTTTCTTCTTATTTCATTACAGAGCTTTATCTTGTTTAATAACCTGAAACCTCACCAAGGCATCGTGTGCTCTGTATTATGAGGGATAAAGAAACATTTTATTAAATCTTTTTGCCTGTTTATGATCAGTCATGTTTTGTTCTGCATAATTAATTTTTTTTTGTCTTCCCCTTTGAGGACAGAGACAAGTTGTTACTCTTGTACCATTCCTGATTGAATTTTAACAATTTTGGTACTTGCAATTTCATGCAAATACCAGTGGCATTACTTCTGCAAGTGGTTGGTGTGTCTCTCCACGTTTAGGAAATTAAGCACTAATTCTCACTGCAGGCTGGAACAGTCTGTATTGCATGACAAATAAGGTTTAACACTTCACAAACTCAGAGAAGAGCTTTGCTTTCTAGCACTCTCATTATTGAGCTGTACATAAAAAATTTGTCAACTTCACGTGTTTGAGCAACCCCCAAAATGTAAGAGGGGGGGAGTTTTGCTATTATTATAAAAGTACTTGACATCTTATATTTTACTGAAGCATTCTGTTGACTTAGATAGGCTGAGAGAATTGGGGTTGTTCAGCCTGGAGATGTGGAGGCTCCAGGGAGACCTTAGAGCACCTCCCAGCCCCTGAAGGGCCTCCAGGAAAGCTGGGAAGGGACTTTGGAGAAGGGCCTGGAGGGATGGGACGAGGGATAATGGTTTTCGTTTGGAAGAGAACAGATTTAGGTTAGACATCATGAAGAAATTCTTTGGTGTGAGGGTGGTGAACACCTGTCCCAGGTGTTCCAGAGGAGCTGTGGCTGCCCCATCCCTGGAAGTGTTGAAGGCCGAGTTGGATGGGGCTCGGACACTTGGCTCAACAAGTTGGTCCTGCACTTTGGCCACAACAACCCCATGGGGAGCTCCAGGCTGGGCACAGAGTGGCTGGAGAGCAGCCAGACAGAGAGGGACCTGGGGGTTTGGATTGACAGGAAGCTGAACATGAGCCAGCAGTGTGCCCAGGTGGCCAAGAAGGCCAATGGCATCCTGGCCTGGATCTGGAACAGCGTGGCCAGCAGGTCCAAGGAGGTGATTCTGCCCCTGGACTCAGCCCTGGTGAGGCCACACCTCGAGTCCTGTGTCCAGTTCTGGGCCCCCCAGGTCAGGAAGGAGATTGAGGTGCTGGAGCAGGTCCAAAGGAGGGCAACCAGGCTGGTGAAGGGACTGGAGCACAGATCCTATGAGGAGAGGCTGAGGGAGCTGGGGCTGTTCAGCCTGGAGAAGAGGAGGCTCAGGGGAGACCTCATCACTCTCTACAACTCCCTGAAAGGAGGTTGGAGCCAGGGGGGGGTTGGTCTCTTTTCCCAGGCACCTCTCAGCAAGACAAGAGGCCATGGTCTTAAGTTGTGCCAGGGGAGGTTTAGGTTGGATATTGGAAAGAATTTCTTTATGGAGAGGGTGATCAGGCATTGGAATGGGCTGCCTGGTGAAGTGGTGGATTCTCCATCCCTGGAGATATTTCAAAAGAGACTGGATGTGGCACTCAGTGCCATGGGCTGGGAACCACGGGGGGAGTGGATCAAGGGTTGGACTTGATGATCTCTGAGGTCCCTTCCAACCCAGTCAATTATATGAAATTCTATGAAATTGGAGCAATCTGGTCTAGGAGGGTTGGAATTGGATGATCTTCCAAGTCCCTTCCAACTCAAACCGTTCTGTGATTCTATAACTTTTCTCTAGAGGACTTCCAAGTGCTTGCTTTCCCTTGCAAACTTTCTTACTTCAAAAAGGTTGTGTGAAAATAATAGTATACCTTCCTAAAATAGATGAACTAGCATCCAAGCATTAATTTCATAATTCCAAGCATTATACAGACAGCACTGGCACTCCTTATGGAAAAATTAGGAACTGATTTTTTCACAGAAGGAGTGGTCAGACACTGGCACAGGCCAACCAGGGAGGTGGTTGAGTCTCCATCCCTGGATGTGTCTAAGGGTTTTTCAGATTTGGTGTTGGGAGATGTGGTTTAGGGGAGAACTTTGTAGAGTAGGGATGCTTGGACTCCATGATCCCAAGGGTCTTTTCCAACCTGAAACAATCTATGATTCTATTTTTCCTTTCAAACACCACTGGTGAACTGAAAAAGAAAAGAAAAGAATCTTTCCTGAGGTTGCACAAGCAGTTGAAGTGAGGGGACAACTGATGCTCCTGCAGCCAGGAGCTGTTTGTTCTGGAGCCCTAATTTTCACCTTCTTAAAACTATAAAACAAAAAGTAGGCAATAATCAGGATAGTTGTGCTGACTGGTGACACATCTCTGGAAGTTATAATCACAGCACAAGTTCAGCTTATTTGTTACTGTGCCTTCTACCACTCACACTGTCTAAGAATGGAAAAAAATTCCAAAATACTTCGAGGAATGGCTGATTGGATGTTAATTGTTTTCTGCAATCTTTTTCTTACCTTCTTATCTCTTGAATATATATTGCATTAAACCTCACAGATGTTCTTCCTTCTGCTAGTTGTCCATATGGCATTTGTGCAGCACTGGAAGCAGCTGAATCCTAATCAGAGTCTAAGGTTGAGTTGCTGTTTGTCACACAGCAATGAAGACCAAGAACCAACATGGTAATAGTTTCTCTAGTGGGATCATATTGGGACATTCTCATCCATTTCTCTTCAGTTATTTGAGTGGAAATCTCTTGATTCTCCAATTATTGACCTGTTACTGTTTTGATTGAAAATACAATCCCAATTTATACTCACCCTTGCCAACTATTTAAGCAGCTGAGGTGTCCAAGCAGAGTGTCACAGCTATGCCAGTGTTACTGGTTTTGAGTTTGGGAAGGTGAAGAGATGAAGGAGAAGCAAAAATGGGAAGGAAGAAAACAGAGGAACCATCAGTGTTGGTTTGCTTTGGGAAACCCAGAGCATGGACTTACTGTCCTCATCTTCCTAGTGCTTCTCGACACTTTTTTTCCTCTACTTCAGTCTAGAAAACTGTGCTTTTTGCTGCATGGATTTGTCTGTCTTAAGAACAAGAAGGCTAATGGTAGGAAATGTGCTGAGCAGAGAAACTCTGCAATCTCTCTTTCTGCACAAGGCATTCAAACCAGTTTGTCATCCTGGTTTCTGTCTCAGCAGTATTTAAATTTACTTGTTAGCTATTTTTTTTTCCTGATGATTAGACACTTTTTTTTTTGTTTTATACCTTGAATTTTATTTAACATCAGTTCTTCGTGCTGTTTAGCTGTTACCTACACACAAACAAGAGGCAGTTCTGCAAGTAGACTTCTGATGCTTTCTGTATGGATCTCTTGTAATCCATTTATAAATTGGCATCTTGATTGCTCAAGAAGAATGCTGGTATGGTGGGGGGTTTTTTAGGCCTTTTTTTCTTTCTTGGTTGTGTACATACAGCATCGCAGCAGCTGAGATTTTTGTACTCAAATAATGTTAAGAGTTGTTTTTCTTCTCATATGCCAGAAGAAACAAAGCAGTTCTCTTGAGAGACTCTGGAACACAGAGATGGGATGAAAAGGATGGGGAGTTCCCTCCTAAGCTCTTAGAATTCATGTGTGACAGACTTCAGGATTTTAAACTGCTGTCAGGATGATGAGGTTTACAGTCCTCAGAAGAATCCAGTCTCAGCTACCTTACATACACATATAGTATATAAGGTATAACTGGGGATGTTTTCAGAATTAATCCGAATGTCTGAACTTTTCTTTGGGTTTTCCTAAGCGGTTGGCTTCACCAATAACTTGTGGCAATAAGTTCTGCAGGTTAATTATGCATTTAATTGGTTTCAAATATGTTGCTTTTCAATTTCACTGTTCACTGAATATCTCTTTGCTCTTGTATTATGAGAAGGAGTAAATAAGAGAGCCTGACTCACCTTCTCTGAACATTTAATTAATTTGTATACCTCTATCAGGTACCCTTTTACATACATGAAGCTCTTGGGGATGGTTTGAGTCTTTTTATATCTCCAGCATCTTGCTTCTCTGAAACTTCTGGCTGTAGTGATCCAGAGTACTGGGAAGGCCTTGGGGTTTCTTTAGTCTATGTCACAGAATCACGGAACGTCAGGGGTGGGAAGGGAGCTCTGGAGATCCCCCAGTCCAACCCCCCTGCCCCAGCAGGATCCCCCAGGGCAGGGGGGTTGGACTGGGTGATCTTTAGAGGTCCCTTCCAACCCCTACCATTCTATGAAGACACAGGAAAACCAACCTCCAGTTAACAGATTTAGGAGTGGGTTCTACTTCTACTTTAGCTGCTATAGTGCTCTTGTAGGGAGTTGTAGTTACTTGTGTCCTTTTTCACTGTGTTCAGACTGTCTCTNGCAGCTCCAGGGCCTCCTCTGGACTGGCTCCAACACCTCCCTGTCCTTCTGCTGCTGGGGACCCCAGAGCTGGACACAGCTTTACCCCAGGGGGGTCTCCCCAGAGTGGAGCAAAGGGGGACAATCCCCTCCCTGGCCCTGCTGCTCACACTGCTGGGGATGCAGCCCAGGACATGGGGGGTTTGATGGCTCTCTTGAGCTTCTCCTCACCCCACACCCCCAAGTCCTTCTCCTCAGGTCTGCTCTCCATCCATTTTCCACCCTGCATGAATTTCTGCTGGGGATTGCCCTGACCCAGGTGCAGGACCTTGCTTTTGCTCTTAGCAAATTCCATGGGCTTGGCATTAGCTCCTTTTGAATATTCCCCAAAGTCAGGAGGTGGTGGAGTTCACATCCCTGGAGGTGTTAAAAAAATGTGTGGATGTGGCACTTTAGGACATGGTTAAGTTGGTGAGGGGGTGATGGGTTGATGGTTGGACTTGATGAGGTTCACAGAAATCACAAGAGTGTTAGGGGTTGGAAGTGACCTGGAGAGGTCTTTTTCCAACCTTTATCACCTTATGACTCTGAGGATCTCTTTGCAAGTAGCTTGAGCACCTCTTGACATCTCTGTGGTTTTTTCTCTAGCTGCTGTAAGTGCACTGGCCAAGTTTGGTGCCCAGAATGAGAGTCTTCTTCCCAGCATTTTGGTACTTCTGCAGAGGTGAGTGGTTATAACAGAATCATGGAATGTCAGGGGTGGGAAGGGAGCTCTGGGGATCCCCCAGTCCAACCCCCCTGTCCCAGCAGGATCCCCCAGGGCAGCCCACACAGGAACACATCCAGGGGGGTTTGGAAAGGCTCCAGAGAAGGAGACTCCAGCACCTCTCTGGGCAGCCTGGGCCAGGGCTCCCTCAGCCTCAGCCTCACCCTCCAGAAGTTTCTCCTCATGGGGAGGTGGAACTTCCTCTCTTCTCCCTTCACCCCATTCTTCCTTCTCCTCTCACTGGGCACCCCCAAAAAGAGATTGGCCCCTTCCTCTTGCCCCCCACCCCTCAGCTATTGATGGACATTCAGCAGATCCCCTCTCAGCCTTCTCTTCTCCAGGCTGAACAGCCCCAGGGCTCTCACTCTTTCTTCCCAGCAGAGATGCTCAAGTCCCTTCCTCACCCTCCCACCTCTCCCTTCGACTCTCTCCAGTAGATCCCAGTCTCTCCTCAACTGGGGAGCCCCAAACTGGATCCAGGATTCCAGCTGTGGTCTCCCCAGGGCAGGGCAGGGCAGGGCAGAGCAGAGGAGGAGGAGAACCTCCCTGGATCTGCTGGACACACTTTTCCTGGTGCCCCCCAGGATTCCTCTTGGCCCCAAGGGCACATTGCTGACCCCTGGAGAATTCCCTGTCCCCCAGGACTCCAAGGGCTTTCTCCATGGAGCTGCTTTCCAGCAGGACATCCCTGAATTTTCACTGATGGTTGGGATTATTCCTTCCCAGAATCAAGACTCTACACTTGCTCCTATTGAACATGATGAGGTTGACTTTTGCCCAGCTCTCCAGCCTCTCCAGATGTCCCTGGGGAGCAGCACAGCCCTTTGGTCTATCACTCACCCCTCCCAGCTTCACATCATCTCTGTGGCTTTACAATCAGAAGAAAAAGGCTCCACGCGGCTGGTGGAAGCTTTTGCTTCCAAGTTGTTTCATGTTCCATTTATCTGCTCTGGATTTTATTTGTCTTCAGGCTGCCTGATCCTGGTACCTTAAGTAGCTTCTTGTCATCTTCTACATGGTCTTGAAGAATTAGGATGATTTCTGCTTGGATCATCTCAGCATCTCTCTTTTTTTTTAAGTGTCTGTTGTCATCCTGATTGTAAACGGACTGAAAACTTGGGACATTGACCACATAATATTCTTCGGTTTTATCTTTGATTATTTAGTTTTGATTTTTCTTCGTATAAGATAGCATTGAGTTATTTTTAATCTCTCATTATTAAAGATCTCTTTTTCATTAATCAACTTTTTTTCTTCATTATTGAGAGAAAAAAACGTAGAACCATGTTTGTTGTCTCTCTCTTGCTGTGTTCATCCTAAATGTTGTGTCAACAAATTTACATGACAAGGATTTTAGAGTAAGGAATAGGAATGTTAGCATCAGGCCCTCTCTTAAATGTATTTCCTGCCTCCAATTAGTAATTTACAAGTTTGGATTTATTTTTTTTTTCAGTTGCTCAGTCCCTAATTATTAGCACACTCAGATGTGTCCCATCTGAACAGGGCCTTTAGAAAAATCTTTTTAATTATTTTCATTTGCTTTTCTAGCATGGTCTTCACAAAAATCAAGTGTTTGGCTCCCTTACTGTCTTGTATTAATTCTGTTTCCCCCCTCAATTTTATATATTTTTATATTTTTTCTGTGCTTAGTATATTATTTATTTTTGTTAGAATAATACAAGCACGAGCAGAGCTTGAAGCATAATTATGTTAAACATTGCACAGATGTTTAGTGAGTTCCAGGCTCTTCCCCAGAGGCTCTGCAATCAAATGAGAAGAGAAATAAAAGTGCACTGAATGGAAGTTGGGCACAGAAATCCAATGACACGTGTTACAGGATTATACAAAAGGAAGATGCCCACTGATAATCAATACATAAATCAATCCCTGCTCCTTTCAGAGCTGTTCTGCTCGAAGCAGTAATTCTCTTAGGGGTTTATTCCAGAATAAGTTGCTAAAACTTTAAAGGAAATTCTGAAAGACGAGCATTGTAATTTGCTAATTAAAATAAAAAGAGCATTAACTCTTGCTGTGTCCCCACGCAGGCTTCCTGCTGTCTCCCCCCACATTCCTGGGGCTTTGTTTTCTCTCTTTGCTGCACGTTAGTTTGTATTTAATAATTTAAATATTATTACCTAGAGTTTTCACACCTAGCTGACTACTTCAGGGATACAATGGAAAGCGTCATGTACTTCTATTATTTACAAGAATCAAGTTTTTGAACTGTTGCAAAGAACAAAAAAAAGAGCTAAAAAGCAATGATTAATGCAGCTGCAAAGAACAAAACAAAAGAGCTTAAAAATGACTTATTCAATGGGGTAACTTCTGTATAGCCTGGTCATGTGTGCCATACCAATTAGCTACAAATGTTTTCTTCACTGAGTCCATTTTTTGGTGCATCTTGGTGATAAAAAGTCTTTTCTAAAACCCGTTGTGTTCCCCAAAGTGGCCAAAATTACACCCCCTTGCCAATGTTGAGGTTAAATACCTAAATATTTTGCTGTTAATTCTTATGCCTTGTTTAAAAGATCTGCTTACTGCTGAGTTGCAGCTTCTCTCTCAAATGATCTACTATTCACAATTCTTTTTTTTTTTTTTATCAAGCTGATTAAAAAAACCTGGTCTGGGATAGTGTTAAATGGTATATATAATGGCTGCATTATTTGAGTCAGTGAGTTGTGATGCTTTGTTTATTAGCAAAGGGAAAACTTCAATTTAACAAAAACTATGGATAATCCAATGTCTTGAAGTAATGTCTTGAATACCCAAAAACCAAGGTACTGCTTACGTCGTATCTTTCAAATTGAGGAACACTTGATGTAATTACAAGTGATTCCCTTTTGTGTCTTAAGCAGGAATCAATAACTTGAATAGCTGAGGAGAAATAAATGTACTCTTACTTTGCACACAAAAATGGATTTACCTACTTGAGCATCATTGGGTTTTGCCTTTAGTGGAAATTGGTTACCAGGAAAGCAGATTGAGCAACTGATGCAACTTCTGCTGGAAGGAAATTATATCAATTCACCAATGGTTTTCATCCAAGAAGTAGGATATTTGCAGATGGAAAACAACACTGGAGAACGTGTGGTCCCTGATGCTTCTGGACCCCTAATAAAGAGATAGGGGAAGTTTTCTGTGGGATTTCAGATGAGATTGGCTTTGAAGTGGGCTTCAGTGAGAGGCTGGGTTTTCATTGCAGCATCTGGAAGAATTATTTCACTGTTTACCCTCGGCCTACTGAATCTTCAGTTTTCAAAAGGGAAGAAATGAGCTGTGGCATTTAAAAATACAAAGTCAAAGTGTTGGCAAAAGATGCTGGATTCCTGAAGCATGACTAAAAGTTCCTCAATGGAAAGTGGACTTCAACATTTTCTCTAACCAGAATGTTTAGATATTAGGCATCTGAACTTTCTTTTTATTCTCTTTTTCTTAGACTTCAGTAGTCGCCTGGAGTAGAGAAGACCTTCTAGAAGCAGGTGGTTCCTTGAGGATTCCTTTGTTTTGCATGATGTATCGAAATACACCAAATATTGGCCCCCAGTGCTTGCTATTACCTTTTCTTTACCTTTCCGTTGTTCATTTCATGCAGGAATTTCTAAGTACTTCTGCACAATTATCATTAAATCAATTCTGAACACAGTGAAAAAGGACACAAATAACTACAACTTACTACAAGAGCACTATAGCAGCTAAAGTAGAAGTAGAACCCACTCCTAAATCTGTTAACTGGAGGTTGGTTTTCCTGTGTCTTCATAGAATGGTTTGGGTTGGAAGGGACCTTCAAATCATCTATTTCCAACCAGCTGCATGGTCAGGGGCACCTCCCACCAGCCCAGGGGGCTCCAAGCCCCATCCAACCTGACCTGAGACACTGCCAGGGATGGGGCAGCCACAACTTCCTTGGACAACCTCTTCCAGGCTCTCACCACCCTCAAATTCAAGAATTTCTTCCTAATGTCCACCCTCAATCTCTCCTCTTCCATTTTAAACCATTCCCCCTCATCCTATCACTCCAGACCCTTGTAAAAAGCCCCTTCTCAGCTTTCTTGTAGCCCCTTCAGATATTGGAAGGTTGCTCTAAGGTCACCTGGGAGCCTCCTCTTCTCCAGGCTGAACAACCCCAATCCCTCAGCCTGGCTTCCCAGGGAGGTGCTCAGCCCTCTGAGCATTTGAGTGGCTCTGCTCTGGACACCTTCCAGGAGCTCTGTGTCCTTCTGATGTTGGGGACTCCAGAACTGGACACAGAGCTCCAGGTGGGGTCTCAGCAGAGCAGAGCAGAGGGGGAGAATCCCCTCCCTTGACTTTCTGTCTCTGCTGCTTTTGCTGCAGCCCAGGACCTGGTTGGCTTTCTGGGCTGGAAGGACACATTGACAGCTCATGTTATTTTATGGGATAACATTTCCCTTGCTCCATTTTTTTTAATGTGGGAATCCACTTTGGCTCCGCTGGAGCAGTCTGTGACTGTTTCTTTAAGATTAGTGGAAAACTGAACATATTTGACATAGGACTGGGACATCAGAAGCTGTCAGAAACGGTTACAGAGATGATTTGAATTGCTACAAATACCTGGCAGCAGTACAGATAGTCTTTAACATGTTTGATCTCTTTGGACCATGTTAGTTAAATGAAAAGCATGTACAGAGTTTCAGAAAGAACTCGTGCCTTTCTTTTATTCCCCTTGACGTGCAGGGGTGTAATACAGAGTTATTTAGCAGCAATTTTTCCTTTGAACTAGGGTTGTATTGAACCATGAGGCTTTTTTCTATTATTTCTAATGAATAGGAGAGTCATTGCTCTATTTTAATTTTAATTGTCATTTTCAAGAAAAATAAAATTTTCAAAATACGTTGATTTCAAACTGAAGAAACCAGATGGTTCAGTCAGTGAGGAGCAGAGTTTTTTGGGGGTGAGTGCAGCTTTTCTCTACTACTTGCACTGCTCATTTGGTAGAAGCTTGGTACAACTGTGTGATCATTCTGCCCCTTCTTTGGGGGACAGGAACAGAAAATAAATCCGCCTGGAAGCAACCTGCAGTCTTCTCAAGTGGTTGGGGACTCAGTAGACTTCAGGAGAAGCTGTTACTATTTCTCCTTGAGCCCTGGCTCAACACACAGAGTCCTGGAGACCTTGAGGAAGGGATGGTAGAGGTTTTTCAGTCTCTGTGCTTGGAGGTTCTCCAAACCCAATGATACAGATTAGTTGATCTTGCTCTGAGCAGGAGCTACGTGACCTCCTGAGCTCCCTTTGAGTACCTCAGCCATATCTATCTCCTCTCCTTGCCCACCTCCTTCAGCAGATGTTCATCTTTTTATTTCTCAGGTGGCAATAAAAGCTGTGCTTGTTGGGACAAGAACATGAATGAACTTCTGTCTTGATGGACAGCAGAATGCCTCTGGATTTTAGTTGCATGTTCCTGTGGCTTGCATTAAGAGATTGGAATCTGTAACTCTGCTCTTTGAAGTAGAGTATGTTTGTATTTTTTCTTCTTGGACTCTTATTAGGTTTAGTCAGTGCAGCTTTATGCCACATCTCCTGGATGGACTAAATCCCAGCTTGTTTGTAAATTCAGTTTTAAAATTTTCTCCACTAGCCTCCTTTCAATGTGATCTCTTTTATCTGCACTGCTCATTTTTTTTTTTAGGACTTCATTATTTTTTAAAAATGTACTGGAGCTCATTTAGTGGTAATTGTGAAAGCTTGTTTTAATTACAGTTGTCAAAGAATACATTTCATGATGTATTATTGTCACTGCTGGTTCTAATTCATAACTATTCTCTACCTTTACAAGTGAAAATTAACATATGGTGTTTTGGGGGGTTTTTGGGGTTTTTTTTCTAAGAGCTGTGTCTGGATTGTTTTTTTGTGATGAGGAATGATTTTAGGAGTAGAAATAACCTCAAAAAGAAATTACTCTGGGGGAGGAGGGAGAAGCATGTGTTTCTACAAATGTCCATCAGTGACTAGTGTTGCTCATGTCAAGTGGTGCATGTTTGTATGTTGGAACAGAAGGTTAAAATTAAAAACTCCTGTAGTCCAACATACATTAAATTTGGAAATCAAGACAAATATTTGGTGAACAAGGACTGTAGTTTTGCTGCCCCTAATTGTTTTGTACCACGAGGTACAAACCTTTTTCATCTTTGATTTTATCAGCACACAGATAGGAATGCACAGAATGTGCTGGGTTTGAACTGGGTCTGTTCAGCCTTGAGAGAAGGCTCAGGGGAGACCTTATCCCCATGTCCCAGTACTTAAAGGGAAGCTACAGAGAAGATGGAGACTCCCTCTTTACAAGGAGCCCCATGGACAAGGGGCAATGGGCACAAGTTGCTCCTGGGGAGGTTCTGATTGAACACAAGAGGAAAATTTTTCACCGTGTGGACACTCAGACATTGGAATGGTCTCCCAGGGTGGATTCCCCCACTTTGGGAAGTTTGAAGTCTCAGCTCAATGGGTTCTGGGACATCTCAGATCACCAATAACATGAGAAGGGTTGGAGCAGCTGATCCTGGAGGTCCCTTCCAACCTGACATTCTGTAAACCAGTGAACATCGTCCACTGCAAAAGAGTTTATGGGCAGAGCCATACAGTGGATGTGGATGTCAAAAGCTGAATATCTGTTTCATCTGACAGTCATAGCCTGTGCCTGGGTGATGTTAGAGTCAACAAGCTCATGAATTCACACCCTACGAGAAGTTCTTCACCATGAGGGTGGTGAGACACTGGCACAGGTTGCCCAGAGAGGTGGTGGAAGCCCCATCCCTGGAAATTTTTAAGGCCAATCTGGACAGGGCGTCGAGCAACCTGATCTAGTGGGAAGTGTCCCTGCCCATGGCAGGAGGAGGATGTAACTGGATGTCACGGTTTAACACTGGCCCAGCAATTAAACCGAAAAACAGATTTTTATATTAATCCCCCTCTCCTCCCTGATAAGGAAAGGAGAGAGAATAAAGAAAAGAAACTCACAGGTTGGAAATTAAACTACAAAACTTTAATGAAACAGTAATGATAAATAGGAAAGATTACTAAATATATACAAATATACAAATATACAGGAAAAGATTGATCCCACGTTCCTCCCCCCCTTTCCCCCAATAACTCTCTCGTCACCACGGAGGCTGCAGGGCAGCCCAGGGAAAGTCCAGGCTGGAATCCTGGGGTCAGGAGCAGTTGGGAGCTGGAGGCAGGAACACACAGATTCAGGCTGGGATGGATCAGGAGCACAGGCAGAGGAAGGGATGGAATCCTCCCAGGATGCAGAAGCACACAGGGAAACCGGTGAAGGAAGGCAGGAAGGAGGGAAAGGGCAGGAAAGGTGTTTGACCCTGGTGATTCCTCAAATTTATACTGAGTATGAGGTGTATGGGATGGAATACTCTGTTTGGTCAGTTCTGGCATCTATCTTGTCTCGGGCCTCCCCAGAGGAGGGGTTCAGGTGGGACCTCTTTACTCCTTCTGCAGGGTAAAATGTTTTCCTCAGAAGCAACAGTGTCCTTGGCTCTGCATACCAATTCCTAGCAGTAACTATAACCATGGAGTGTGATCAGTCCTAGAAGCAGACACTGTCTGAGAAACTTCTGTTAATTTCAGCAAGTGCAGCTCCTTACAAGAAACTGAGCTGAAAGCAAAAGTACAAACTAGAAAATCACCTTTATCCTGGCTCAAACCAGGACACTGGATGATCTTGAAGGTCCTTTCCAACCCTGACAATTCAGTGATTCTATGATTCTACTTTAGCCTGCACTTGTGTTGATCCAGCAAACCTCAGTTTGCAAAACCAAGGGAAAATCTCCGGCAGCGTAACAGTGAAGGAACATTTTTGGGATGTGCTCTCTGGCAGCACTGGTGCATCACAATTCATCCTGACCTGTCAGCAGTTCTCCTACGAGATGGTTGTGCCTCTAGAGCTGCTGAAGGCCAACCCTCTGCCACCCTTTCTTTCTGCTTATTAATCAGTTAACCTTTTCTTCAACGTCTGTGGGTCTGCCTGAAGGGCTGTAGATATTTCATGTGACCTTTTCCCTGAGAAAAGCCCTCATTGCTGTAGTTAGCATTTTGTTGGGCAAATCTTGTAAACCTGTTGTGACAGGGTGCTCTTCCAGCCCTGGATCAATGCCTGGGATCACTCATAGCCTTGGAGATGGCTTGGGAGACCCTTGCTTATCCACTTACCCCATCGTCTGATGGTTTTGGTGGGTGATGAAGAAATCACCATGAAATGGCTTAGCAAGACCTAGGGAGAGCACTTACAGGTGGTGCTTTATAAATTAGGTGTAAAACTAGGCTCTTACTTTGAAGCTGATTATTTTTCTCTGCCAGAACATTGCAAACTGAAGCCATCTCAAGGGTGAATGTTAATGAATTTGGAGCTGGGAGTCTGCACTGAGGGGCAGCTGTAAACCTGGGACTCCTGAAATTTTGAAATCTGCCTGCAAACTTCTCCTAAACTCCCTGATAATGGTTTATCCCCTGCAGCTCCTTAAAAAGAGCAATTGTAGATTTGTATGAACCTCAAACCTTGCTGTATGCAGCTAACTGGATTCCTTTATTTTTTTTTTAAGGCAGTTATTAAACAAACACTTTCAGTTGGCTCTTTATTTGCTGTTTTCTAAATTACAAAGGACAAAATTAATGTGTGTCTGTTGCATCCAGGCTGAGAAGGGTTTGGGTTCATCACAGGACTGTTCTGCAACTGGTCCTCTAGCTGTGTTCAAGGCAATGCCTGAGAAATTTTGATAAACATCCATTTTTTTGGTGATGGGAAACTCGTACCAGTGCTGGGCCAAACCCAGGCACTACTTCTGAAACTGAAACCCACTGACCTTGAAATCTTCATCCAACTTCCAAGAAATTCTGAATTATTTGTATCAGGAGGACCATGGCCAACAGATCAAAAGAGGTGATTTTCCTCCTCTACTCTGCACTTCTGAAACCCCACTTCCAATCCTGCATCCAGCTCTGGTGTCCCCAGCAGAAGAAGGACATGGATCTGTTGGAATGAGTCCAGAGGAGGCCACAAAGATGCTCCAGGGGCTGGAGCAGCTCTGCCATGAGGAGAGGCTGAGGAGCTGGGATTGTTCAGCCTGGAGAAGAGAAGACTCCAGGGGGACCTTAGAGCTGCCTTCCAATCCCTGAAGGGAACCTCCAGGAAGGCTGCAGAGGGACTTTTCAGAAGAGTGTCCAGTGAGAGGAGAAGGGGAAATGGTTTGAAAGTGCAGGAGAAGAGGTTGAGAGTGGATCTGAGGAAGAAGTTCTTCAGGAGGAGGGTGCTGAGACTCTGGAGCAGTGTCACGGCCTGGCAATTAAACCAAATGCCAGATGCTCTCTATTAATCCCCCTCCCCTCCCTGATAAAGGAAAGGAGAGAGAATAAGGGAAAGAGACTTATGGGTTGGAAACTAAACTACACAACTTTAATGGAACAGTAATGATATAGGAAAAATTACTAAATCTATACAAATACACAGGAAAATTGATCCCACGTTCCTCCCCCCTTTCCCCCAATAACTCTCACATCCCCACTGAGGCTGCAGGGCAGCCCTGGGAAAGTCCAGGCTGGAATCCTGGGGTCAGGAGCAGTTGGGAGCTGGAGGCAGGAACACACAGATTGAGGCTGGAATGGATCAGGAGCACAGGCAGAGGAAGGGATGGAATCCTCCCAGGATGCTGAAGCAAAACAGGGAGAGGTGAAGAAGGGAAAGCAGGAAGAGCAGGAAGAGGTTTGACCCTTGTGATTCCTCAAATTTATACTGAGTATGAGGTGTATGGGATAGAATTCTATGTTTGGTCAATTTTGGCATCTATTTTGTCCCTTTCTCCCCAAAGGAGGGGTTCAGGTGGGACCTCTTTACTCCTTCTGGAGGGCAAACTGTTCCTCAGTGTCCTTGGCTCTGCAGCCCATTCTCCAGCAGTAACTATAACCATGGAGTGGGATCAGTCCCAGAAGCAGACACTGACTGAGAAACTTGCTGTTCATTTCAGCAAGTGCAGCTCCTGACAAGAGACTGAGCTGAAAGCAAAAGTACAAGACAGAAAATCACCTTTATCCTGGCCCAAACCAGGACTAACAGATTGCCCAGAGAAGTTGTGGCTGCCCCCTCCCTGGAGGTGTTCAAGGCCAGGTTGGATGAGGCTTGGAGCAACCTGGGCTGGATGAGAGGTGTCCCTGCCCATGGCAGGGAGCTTGGAGCAGATAATCTGTAAGGTCTCTTGCAACCTCAGCCATTCTATGATTTAATATTAGCTTTTGGCTATTTTTTTTTTTTTTTTTTTTTTTTTTTTTTTTTTTTACTATATATTTATGGCTTTTAATTTGGGGTAGTCTTGGGCAGATGGGCTGCATCGTAAAGGTGAGCTTTGGAAGCTGTTGTCTAAATAGCACCCAAGCAAGTGCTGTGTTTATTTGAGTTCCTTTGTGAAGAAGCAATGAACCTGTTCCAATATCTCATTTGCAACTGAAGTGCAGCATTCAGCTAATTGAGTACATGGCTACTGTTAATTATTTTGTTACTGCTAATTGATATTCACTGAGATCTTGTTGCTGCAGCCTCATAAATACACGTTACAGGTATTTATTACCTCCAGGTATTTACTTACAGGTTTTTATTTCTGCAGTGAATTCTCTTCTGTTGGCTCATTAATGTTGCCTCTTTTATAAATTAGTTATTTTTTTGTATTTTTGTTTAACTTCACTTTGTATTACTGTATAAATGCCAGGGGGTGGTAGCTGTATGGAAGGAACTTTTCTGAGTATCCTATTGTCCTACCAGATCTAGAACATGAGAGCTGATGCATACTTTACTACCAAGAGTATCTCATGGTAATGAGTAAAAAACAACACTCTAGAGGTTCTGGAGTACCTGTTTTCTTATATTAATATTTTTTTTCTTATGGAGGTATTCTGAGCTACTGCATCATTTCATCTTGGAGATTCTGTTTGGTTTGTTCAGCTTTAATGTCTTCCATATTCTCTATTTGTTTTAAGACAGATTTTGGGCAGCCTGTGGTGTCCTACTAATGCTTGGTGGGGGCATTTTTTCTAGAAATACTCTTATTTTTCAAGAAATATTGTTGTTTTTTCTAGAAATATTTTTTCCTAGACATTGAGAGATCTTCTGGGTCCAGATAAAATTTCTTGCAAGTTTCCCAGCACTTTCAGAGCTCATATCTAAGCTGATAGATACTGAGCTGCTTCATCTAATCGAAGCTTTAACTTCAAAAAGCACCAAATGTTCCCATGTGTAGCTGGTTTTTTTGAGGGGTGGAGGAGGAGGAGGTTGTGGGGTTTTATTTTTTTTTTTTATAGAGACTACATATAGTCTATATGGTCCATTTTTGAAATGAAAAGCAATAATAAACAACCCCATGGGGAGCTCCAGGCTGGGCACAGAGTGGCTGGAGAGCAGCCAGACAGAGAGGGACCTGGGGGTTTGGATTGACAGGAAGCTGAACATGAGCCAGCAGTGTGCCCAGGTGGCCAAGAAGGCCAATGGCATCCTGGCCTGGATCAGGAAGAGCGTGGCCAGCAGGTCCAAGGAGGTGATTCTGCCCCTGGACTCAGCCCTGGTGAGGCCACACCTCGAGTCCTGTGTCCAGTTCTGGGCCCCTCAGGTCAGGAAGGAGATTGAGGTCCTGGAGCAGGTCCAAAGGAGGGCAACCAGGCTGGTGAAGGGACTCGAGCACAGATCCTCTGAGGAGAGGCTGATGGAGTTGGGGGTGTTCAGCCTGGAGAAGAGGAGGCTCAGGGGAGACCTCATCACTCTCTACAACTCCCTGAGGGGAGGCTGGAGCCAGGGGGGTCTCCCAGGCAGCTCTCAGTGGGACAAGAGGCCTCGGGTTAAGAATTTTTTCCTCATTTCCAACCTAAACCCGAAAGAGCAGCTTTCCCATCACATCCCAGCTGGAACAATCTGCATCAGCCATGCAGAGGGGGAGAAAGAAGGTGCCTGAAGCTGGGAGAAGCCACCAAAGGCTCCTGAGGTGCTGCAGAAGCTCACCAGCAGGGAGATGACAGTGCTGGAGTAGTAAGCCAGATCCTCGATGATTTCGGTGCGGCGGTTGGCGCCGATGCGCAGGGAGCGGCTGTGAACCTCCTCTGGGAGCACCGTGAGGATCTCCAGCAGGAAGGGCAGGGATGTGACATCATTGCTGTACCTGAAAGAGCCAGAGAGGGAGGACAGAGCAGGGAAGCAGCTGATGTTCAACCTCCAAACCAGCCGGGAGGTCACCAGACCCGAGAGCAGCAGCGGCTCCAGCTGGCGCCGGCCGGTCCCGTGCTGGGGTTGAGGGTGGTGGGGGATGAGGGGGGGTCAGGAAACAAAAAGGAGGATGAGGAAAAGTCTCCCAGAGCTGTGCCCACAGCCCCACCCCACCCAGCTCCCCATCCTGACCCAAAACACTCCCAAAGATGGATTCAGAAGGGTTAAAGTGGCCCCAGCATTGGGCCGTTTGCTGACGCTTTTGGACCAACCAGGTCCCCCCCCACCCCAGGAACATTTTGGAGTTTAAAGCCCAAAAGAGCAACTTACTTTTCAACCAGTGTCTGGACACAGCCCTTCCAGGAAGCCATCTGCAGGGCGAGGTCTGCTATTGCTAAAGCCAGCTGGAAGAGGAGACAAAAAACCCAGCAGAGCTGAGGGTGGTGACTGAGGAAACCTGGAAGTGGCGTGGGCAGGGGGAGCAGGGACTGTGCCCTGGGCTGAGGGACTCTGAGGGGCTGGAGAGTGTCCAGAGAAGGGAATGGAGCTGGGAGAGGGGCTGGAGAGCAAAGAGAAGGGCTGGAAAGTAAGGAGAAGGTCTGGAAAGTAAGGAGAAGGTCTGGAGAGCAAGGAGCAGCATCTGGAAAAGATGGAGAAGGGGTTGGAGAGGAAGGAGAAGGTCTGGAGAAGTTGTGAGGAGCAGCTGAGGGCCCTGGGGGTGTTGATCCTGGAGCAGAGGAGGCTGAGGGGAGACCTTCTGGCTCTCTACAACTCCCTGAAAGGAGGTTGGAGCCAGGGGGGGGTTGGTCTCTTTTCCCAGGCACCTCTCAGCAAGACAAGAGGACACGGTCTCAAGTTGTGCCAGGGGAGGTTTAGGTTGGATATTAGAAAGAATTTCTTTCTGGAGAGGGTGATCAGGCATTGGAATGGGCTGCCCAGGGAAGTGGTGGATTCTCCATCCCTGGAGACATTTAAAAAGAGACTGGATGTGGCACTCAGTGCCATGGGCTGGGAACCACAGCGGTGGGTCAGGGGTTGGACTTGATGATCTCTGAGGTCCCTTCCAACCCAGCCAATTCTATGATTCTATGATTCTATGAATAATGACATCAGCATTTGGACATTAAATTGTGGGATGGTACCAGTGTCATGTGATGAGTGGGTCTTAAATCCCTATGCTCTGTAACACGTGGAATATTTGAAAATTGAGTTGGAAATAGCAACATAGCTCTGTATAACATGATTAAAATGTAATTTTGTCTTTATAAAAGATAAAAGGAAAATATAGAAGAGCAGGAAGCTTTTCTGATATTTGAAAATACTGCTCTAGCGTGGTCCAGTCTTCATCTCTGCATCACATTAAACAGAACAGGTGCTTTTAGCATTGTTGGATGAAACGTTTGGCAAGGGATTTTGGGGTTGAGCCTCAGGGGGTTTGTCACCTTCATAAAACTGTTTGCAGCAAGATGGTCCAGATTGCTGCTTGTTCTTCCCCTCATTTGTGTTTCAGAGAGGAAGGCTCAGGTCATCTCCTGATGTGTATGGGAGATGGAGAGAATTGATGCTGAGGTTCAGCTGGACCTGGAGGAGAGGAGGGATTTCATCTCCCTTAGTGTGCCCTTAACCTGTTGTGTTTTTAAACCCTGAAAATTTCTTTTCTTGTGAATTATCAGAAATGGGGTAACTGAATTAAGTCTCAGTGTTCTTGCATGGGTTTGATTATACTTTACTGCCTTTGCAGAGTCAGATTTGCTGCTTGGCTTCAGGCAATCAATAGAATCATGTGAAACTCTATTGAATTCTGAGAACTAAAACTTAACAGAGTTCTCATGAGCATTATGGAACATTAATTTTATGTTTACTCTGTCGCTGGCTTCTAGTTGCAGAAAAGGAATGTTCCTGAGTTTGCAAATATTTCAGGGACTCTAGGGTGGTTCTATGTAAATTATTTCTGTGTGGCTAACTGTGTGGATGTCCTCAAGTGTTGTGTGTTAGGTATATGGAAGGGGATAGTTTGGGGAGTGAATTTTTGGCTGTTTTTTAACCACAGCAAGAAGCAGATTTGAGAGGTGATGCAGGAATTATCTAGAAAAAACAAAGCCATGATCAGCACAAAGCATGGGAGTCAGGCTGTGGAATATTCAGTGTAATCATCTTTGGAAAAGCCTGGAATTGTTTTTTTAGTAAATAAAGGTTGACTTAACTGGTGGTGGACAGGGCTATAGCATGAGCTCCACAGCATTATCCTGAAGATGAGGTGGTTGGCAAAGGGCAATGTTTGTTTCATCCAAATAGAAGTAAAATTTGCTGTGTGTTTTTAGGATGAGCAGGGATATTTTTGGAGAAGTTGTGTAAAAAAAAACAAACCACACTTCCAAACAGTTTTCTTTGTTCTGAATTAGAGGTGTACCTGACAAATGCATGTGTTTTTCTGCATTCTTTCTGTTCACCACTGTATGATGTATTTAATTTGACTTTTTGATTTGTTTACATGCTTCAGGATATAGAACAAAAGGTAAGTAGCTCAGTGAAGAACAACCAGAAATACAAAGTTTTTATTTTAATCTTTGGCAACGTGCCAAAAAAAAAAAAAAAGAGAGGGAAAAAAAGAGAAAGCCAATCTTGACAAAGAGAATTAAGTTTTCACCTGGGTGAAAATAACACGTTAGAGGTAAATGAGTGATGTTAATTAGGCAATTGTGATAATGACCTCTGGTAATAATTGATTATTCACTGAAGATATGTTATTATTAAAACATTATGGTCCTGGAATGAATTTATGCAGATAATTTGGGTGTTAAATCCTCCATTGCTTGTTAAAAATCACTTGTCTGGTATTTTCTCTGGAAGACTTGTAGCTGTGTGTGTATTCTGTGCTCTTTTAATCTATTCCATCATTCTTAATGGATCTCCTTGATGCTACATATTTGTATGTACTACAGATGAAAAGCCAAAAAAATGTCAACGTGCTCAGTAGTGCTGGAAGCAGTGATGCTTAAATGAATACTCAAGTCATATTAGTATTCAAAAGATAAATGTTTGAAATTATTCTGTTTTGAAATTATTGCTGGACATGGGAGTGATGTAGTAGTTACCTATAGCAAAGGTTTCACCTTTCTTAGTTGGATATTTCAGTAGATCCAGGAGTTTCCAGAGCAGTGATTACTAATTGAAGAGGACAGCAGAGTTTTAGGTGTACTTTTAAAATCTGCTTCTTGCAAATAATGGGAACATTTTCGTTCTTCCCTAACCTTCCTGCTTTTAGAATTTGGCAAATGCTTTAACAAATTCCTGAACTGCTACTTCAGAAGAATTCTTTTTACCTCCAAATACATGGATGCAAGTTCAGCTCTTCTCATGTCAAAATGTCCCCTCTGTTTAGATATTCAGGCTCTGTGTGTATTTAGGTTGGAAGCTTGAGGAAGTTTCTTAAGCTCAGCAGTGATCTCTGAAGCTGATTTTTCCCAAAAAATGAAATTCATCTCAACATGGTGTGCTTGGCTCCATCTTCGGGGTGTTTCCAAATACATTTGGAGACAAACTCTGGCACAGCTGTTGAGGAGGGAAGGAAAGAAACCCAGTACAATAGACAATCTCTTTACATTTTCAATGCAGCAATCATCATCTTATTAATTCACTCTTTGGCAAAAACTAATAGGCTGCAGTTCTCAATCACTGTATATTCCTTCCTGGTACAATTTCTCGTAGATGGTTTGCTTTTCAAGTGATGCTCTTCCTTGATCTGCTTTTCTCTTTCTTTCTTTTAGGCCAAGCAGCTGGAAGCAAAAGACAGAGAACTGAAGAAGCATGATGCCTACTACAAAGAGCAGCTGGCTCGACTGGAGGAAAGGGTGAGCCTGCTTTCCCTTTTAATGAAGAGTGTTCTGTTCATTTCTACTACTTTCTGATTGTGTTCTACTCTTACACACAATGACTTTTCTAAGGACAGAAAGATTAAAACTGTGGCCAGAGGGTTGGGGTTTTTGTATTAACTGCTACTGTTTCTGACTTAATATTGACAAGGTGGAGGCTTTAATGTCAAGAATATTGTTTCCTTTACCAAGTTCTCACATTTGCAATGAGATTTCATGTCACAGTAATTACATACAGAGAAATAATCTGACTGAGGTTACTGTTACACCAGCACGGGTGAAACACCAGTGTAAGTGAAATGGGTATCACCCAGTAATCTTAAAGTTGCCCATGAAGGGTGAAGATATATACTGAATTTCTTGCTTACACTGCAGTCCACAGTTCCTTTCGTTGAGAGGAGTTTGTAAAAGCCACCAGCATGTGGGGAGTTGAATGTTAATTGCAAGTTGTTTATGCCATGTTTAAAAAGCACTTCTGTGTCTTTTTTCACAGTAGATTTGAAATGGAACTGAAAAGAACAGTTTGATAAGCTGTATGGAGTGTGCACACTGTTTTAACATATTGCTGTTAACGTTTGTAGTCTTTATAAGGTATGATTTTATAGGATGTTAATTTCAAATAATTACTGCTGCCATCGTTTTCTGGGTCCCTGGCTGGTTGTAACCTTCAGCCTAAGTACATTTGCCTCCTTTCCCTCTCTGCCTTCCTGAGCCTACTTATTGTTGATTCACGGGGATTTTTTTCTAGTCACTTTTGAAAGCAATATTAACAAGATACATATTCATTTATGCAGCTTAGCAGGCTAGAAGAAAACCCCTTGTTTTTATGGATTAGGAAGACGAGCATGTTGCATGAATTATCAGTATGTATAATTGGTCTTAATGAATATTTTAAATAGAGGGCATATCAGATACTGTCTCGGTGTTTTGTCCTACCTTTTTGAAGATTGCTTTAATGAAGTTATGTTCTTGTCAATGAACAATAGTTTGAAAGGATGAGGGTAAATTAGTTTAATGATTCTAAAACTGCATTATTCAAACAGGAAAAAAAAAAATATCCTTCTCACACACACACACAAAAAAAACCAGCCCATGGAATACCTTTCTTATTTTCAAATAACTGGCTGGTGTTGGAGTAAAATCTGTCTGCAGTATCTCATGCAAACTGGCTTCTTCTGGGGTGTTTGTACCTCTTGCTCTTGGTTATCAGCCTTCTATTTTATCATTACAGTGCAAGTAGTACTGGAGAAATTCATGGCACAGGGTGTGTGATAAATGATAAAGCTTTTGCTTTGCCTTTTTAAGGTGCTGTGCAGTAAATAAGATTTTATTTAGATTACATTTAGTTATTTTTGATGTTAGATTGCTGATAGAGTGCCTTCACTTGCTGCTCTCAGATGAAGAGTTGCAACGTGGAATTGTGTTTTTACAGGAGAGTTGAATATATCATTCAGGGCTACAACTGAGATAACGAACTAGAAGTAATTGTATTTGAGTACTACTGAAGTGTCGTCCCCCAGGTGACCTTTTCCATCTCTTTTCTTGGACTTGGAAGTCTTCAGGACTAGAGCAGGCAGTTCTGAGTTAACCATCTTCTGCCACGGGTGATGTTTGCTCTGTCTTCAGAGTGGAGTTCTCGTGGTACTAAGGCTTGTCTCTTCAGACTGACTTTTAATTTTTTAAGCTAAGAAACCTTTGCTTTGCAAACAAACATCTGGTTTGCTTTCAAAAAGTTCACATGCATACCTCTTCTGCTCTAAAGGAGTTGTTGGAGCTCGGAAAGCTGAACCCTGGGCTCTGAATCTGGCTTTGAACTGTTTCAGAGATGTGGAGAATACAGAGTGAAAACCTGCAGGAGCAGGGAGGTCACGTCTCCTGCAATCCTGGATTTGCTGAGGCTGCTGCTGTTTGCCTGCTGCTGTTGCTTGGGTCATTTGTGAGTGTCTGTGCTGGTGATTTTTGAGCATCAGGATGGAAAGAGAGGGAAAGAGAGGGAAAGAGGGGGAAAGAGGGGGAAAGAGAAGGAAAGGAAAGGAAAGAGAAGGAAAGGAAAGAGAAGGAAAGAGAAGGAAAGAGAAGGAAAGAGAAGGAAAGAGAAGGAAAGGAAAGGAAAGGAAAGGAAAGGAAAGGAAAGGAAAGGAAAGGAAAGGAAAGGAAAGNAGAGAAGAGAAGAGAAGAGAGGAGAAGAGAAGAGAAGAGAAGAGAAGAGAAGAGAAGAGAAGAGAAGAGAAGAGAAGAGAAGAGAAGAGAAGAGAAGAGAAGAGAAGAGAAGGGAAGGGAAGTCTGGAAAAGCCTAATGTTTTGGAAATTATGGAGCACAATAATAGGCTGCTTGTTTCTTGTGAAACTTGCTCTGGTTTCAGTGAAAGGTACCCCAAGTCAGAGCTTGGCCTGCCCAACAAGGGAAAAGACAGGAGGTAAGGTGGGAGCTGAGCAAGTGCAGCTTGGAGAAGAGAAGTTAGTACGAAGAAATGTGCCGTGTGAGTCTGTCACCTGTGACAAAGAATGCTAATTACCTCCTCAGATCATTCTTACATCAAATCAGCACACTTACACATACTTCACTTCTGCATCTGTGGTATTTCTGTCTGTTGCATCATGGAGTGTCAGAACTCATCTGTGTGATTAATTGGCTTTTTGATTACTTAGCTTTTTCAATTAGATGCTTCGTATTTGTGTTCTTCAATGCCACTGGAAAAACAATGCAGACAGTGATAATAAAGGGAGGTGACAACAGAACAGATTAGTGTCAGCACAACGTGCTCCTTATGGAGAAAATTATTATACATATTCAGTGCCAGCTGAAGTCTGTCAATTATAAAATATTTCAGCGACTGAGTGAAGATGCTCAACCTTTTCAGGGGATTAATACAGGACAAAATAACTGTGCACCAGTGACAGCTGTGATGCTACAACATAAACAATTCTATTCTCCAGGGTGATATCTGTTCATAAATTTGGTTTATGTGCTAAAAACCTTTTGATACTTTCCAAAAACCCAGCGATTCCCCTAACAGCTGCCAGTGTTTCTAGGTCAAAGATAGCACATAAGCTATGAGTTATTACCTGCTCCACAGCAGCAAAGCAAAATGAGATGGTTTAACAAAGGATTTAAAGAATAACCTTCTCATACTGTATGTCTGACTAGGATGTGGAGCTGTTATTTAAGAGTTCACACATTAAGCTTTAAGAAAAATTGTCAGTATTTTTCATTGCCTGCTGACAGGCTAATGGTACTTCTTGACTACAGCAAAAAAAGAGGTAGCAGGATTCAAATCATGTGTGTACCATATATTGTCTTAATTATTTACTATAATATGGTGGCCTTAGTGGTATTTTAAACCATGGAATTTTTATTTTTAAATAGGAAAGCAAGGAAGAGCAAAACTAATGTGTCAGGCAAACTGCTCAGCTCCCTACTTGGGAGAACAATCCTCCAGCTTCTTTCTTTCGTATCATCTTGTGTTTATCCACTCACACACCTCCTCCCATCCTTCTGTCCTGTTGTATTCATCATTGTTCTGTTCAACTCCTCTCCTTCCAGCATCCTCCCATTGTGCCACTGGTTTCAGTGTCATTTCCAAGCCTCAGTGGGTTTCATATGGGCTTCATAACCATCTTTGCATCTCTAATATCACCATGCCAGGTAGGTTCCAGGCAGCATCAGCAGTTGCATTAATTGTCTCCAGAGCAGCTGTTTTTCCTTCACCCAGTTGCTTTTTGCTTTTTAGAACACTTGTGCTACATGGGAAATGTGACTGGATCCTCTCCAGCTGCTGTTACAGTTTTGACACATCACACAGACACGTGGAGTGAGGTTTCTCTCCTCGTGCTTCTGTTGCTTTGAGAACCATGCAGCTCTCCCTAATTCGAATTTTCTCCAGCAAATCCAACTATTGTCTTGTTACGTTGCTTCAAAATACCATTATGCATTGTTAGGAGAATCATGCTCCCAGTCACAGGAGCAGAAGGAAATTAATTTTAATTCACTGCTGTATGACACAACTACTTAGTTTATCACTGTGAATGGGCAAGATGTGGACTTCAGTAATAATCAGGATTTTTCTAACTCAAACCAAGTTTTTTTTGCTTGTGAGTTTCCTAGAAACACTTTCAATAAGTATTAGAGTAGGATGCATGGGAATATGCATACAGAATAAGGGAATAAAATTATTCTGTTAATATTTGGAGGTTTCAGCATTACATTAGATACACAACAGATTTAGCAGTCAACAAGTTACTGCCCTAATAATTCTCCTGTGCTGATACTATAATTTCTGTGCATGCCCTTGCTGACTTCAGTGCAGTGAGACTCCTGCAACCATACAGGGCTTACTGCCAGATCAGAGCCTGAGAATATAGACATAAGTTCTGGAAATGTGATCCTCTTATCTGCATCCCTTTTTTTTCCACGACTTAAATTTTGAGGCAGGATTTGCAAATTGTAGTTTGGGCACTTAATTTGGGGATTCTACTTACCATGTAGGCTGTCAAGGAGCATTAACCTTAAGGTAAGATGAGCTCCCAGAGCACAAAGCTGATGGCACATACTATACCAGGTGTTAAATAGTATTATCCATCCTCCTTGCTACAGTAAATAGGATTTTGCTATTATGATGTGTCAGGATTTTCAGGGAAATCAAATTTACCAGACACTAAACTGTCGTCCTCAGTGCTGAGCAGCTTTTTATTCTGGGATCTTGCATTCCTACTAATCCTGTTGGTAGGAAATGCTTATACCAATTGTGTGGGGAAATTATAATTTAATGATCACTTCCTTTTTTTTTGCTATTCAAAGCTGAGAATGGGCCAATATTCTTTGCAGTGATAGCTCAGAAAAGGAGATGGTACACAGCTCAGCTTCACAGCCCAAGTATTGGCTTTTTGGAGGTGTTTATAATGAGGAGAAGTGCAAAGTTGCAAACAATGTGGGTTCCACAGTTGGTTCAGATGCTTCAGAGTCTTGTTTACCTTTTCAGACCTCAACAACTAAATAATCAGAATCTGTTTGCTGTGGGTTTTGTAAGCTGTAGGTTGCAAAATGTAGATAACAGAGGGGAGGGGACTATTATAGAGCAGTATAATAACTACAAGCATTTTTATTCCCTACAACATCTTTTAGCAGTTTAAACAATTTTGTTCCTATTTGTTTTCAGCTATCAGTCTGTTTACTTCCTTCAATCCTGCATGACTCTATCAGCAAGAATTTCATAACCAGAGGATGATTCTGCTGTCACCTCTTGCACTTAGAAGTTTGTATTTCCTCCAGCAAACACCTTTCCTCCCCACACATTGGTAGTGCATCCTTTTATGTCTTTCAAAAGCAAATAGCATGGATGTAGGGGCAGTGTTTTAAGACTTCAGGCTGAATCCAGCAAAACTGGAAATGGTTTTGGCTGATGGGACTGTGTATGGAGCATTGAGGGAAGATGCAGGGAAAGCTCAGCAAACCTTTTGGTATTTTCTCCAGGAAGAAAAGGGATCAGGTCTAGTCAACAAGTAGTCAACAAGTACAACTTGGCACTGGGTGCTTTCCTTATTGGACACCAGTAATACCAGTAGGTTTTCCCAAACTGACCATTGCCCTTCAAAATACTGCTTAGAGAGGTTTCTGTTGTAATGTGTAGCAACAGGAATAATCACTGTGTTGTAGGTTTGCTGTAAAGTGTGCATCTTGTTTACCACAGATGAGTAAAGCCACCTTTCAGCAAGCAGCTTTCATATACTCTGCCAACATCTTTTTTGAGAACATGATCCAAAAAGGAATCTCTTACGACTGCTTCAGCTTTACAAGTTTTTTTGGTCTGTAGAGGTCCTTTTCTTTCTCTTGATATTTAAACTGATACTTTCAGTAATACCTGTGTTGTCTTTGACCTAGCCAAACTCCTGTATTTCAGAGCAGACTTGCTGTGAAAGGCCTTTGCAGACCTTCCTTCTCTGTAAATTCTAAGTGAGAATGTCCAGGTTGTATCACTTTACAATAATTTTGCATTTCAATCAGTTATTACAGCACTGGTCTCTAAATATCCATGGTTTGAAAGAAAAGAATTCCATCATTCTTACTTCACATCAATTTTTATGAGATGTCTGGTTTTTGCTTGGTTCTATCTACCTCTCTGGCTGTCTCTCTCCTCCTCACTATATCAAATCTGATATATATATAAAAATCCCCTGTGTATCAATACATAACCCTATTTCCAAACATTGTTCAGACAGAAGCAATAAAATATATTGCAGTTTCCATTTGAAGAATGAAATAATGTAATTATTAATGAATATCTCTGTGAAGTTACTGGTCTTTTTTTTTTTCTTCCCCTAAATATGTGTATTCAGCTGTAACACTGAATACTTGCAGTTTCCCACAAATCAATGCACCTGAGTATAAAACCAAGATATATTAATTTCTCATTTTGCACTGGGGCCAGCAGAATTTTCCACGTCTGAGCTTATATGCTGCACCCATGAGATAAAAGTAGGAGTTCATCAGAGTTTCCCAGTGCTTTCTATTTCCATACTGCTCATGAAACCCACCCTTTTTAGTACTGACCACAGCATAATGTTTTTTGTCAGCTTAGCATAATAAAGCTGTCAGCCCAACCCCTGATCTTGCTTCACGTCACCAATATCGGGGAATTTCTCTCTTCAAATTTCATTATATTTTGGGGACAGAGCTTTTGTCGAGAGCTTCTTGCCTGGCAGGTTGAGATTAGGAAACTTGCTACCAATTACAATATCTGAAACCTCAAACCTGATTGACAGACTGAGCTGTAGCCTTCTGGCTGGAGTGCTGCATTAATGCACAACCTCCCTATCTCACCCAGCCACAATCTTTGTTCTGAGCAATTGTTTTCAAGATGCAATTTGGTAATTTTTGTCTCCTCGTTATCTTTTATTTACCAATTTCTGAAGAAATAGCTACCATGCTGAATAGGTGCACAGCTCACTCCTCTTTCTTTTTCCCTAAGCCCACCAAAAATGCATGGCATTTTCTTTGGAGACGCTTTCCCATTTAAAAGTACCTGTTTCAGTCTCACCTTTCACTACCTCACATCCCAATCAATAGCAGCAGTGAAATGTTGCTTAATAACAAAATAAGGGCTTGTTAGGAGTAGGAGATATTGACATTACTCTAAATGTTTTTTTAATAGATTATTTTTCCATTCTGCTTGTGTGTCTAAGTATAAATGGAGACCAATAGAAAAGTGTGGGAAGTAATATTCCAGGCATTTTTCCCCTGCACAGAAAGGCACTTGAGAACTTGTAACATGTAGCCAGTAGTTTGGTATAATTTGTTTGAAATCCTTTTTTTTTTTTTCATTCACCCAGTATGTGCAAAATCATTATTTGAGATGTTTTCTTTCTTTTTTGGTAGCTTCATTGTGGCACAAAAGATTAATAGTTCCATGGTTTGGGTTTTGTAAGAATTGGCAGAAGACCAAGAAATAATGGTATAATGCATGAAAAAAATTAATATGAGTCCTGAAGCAGGGGTGTGTTTACATGATCTTTCAAGACTTTTCAAATACATTGTTGTTTGTTGCTTTTTGTTGTTTGCATTTTTTTTTCCTTTATCTTCATTACTATCTCTCTTTAACCCATCACCATTCTTGTAACTCTGTTTTCTGGAGTAGCTTCTGGTTTACTACATTTTTCTTATGCCACTGGCCAGAACTGACTCAGATATTTTCCCTCCACTCTTCCTGCTACATTTCCTTATGTTTTTTGGCTTAAAATACTCATCCTGAAGTCTCTTTCCCAGCCTATGGATGCCTCAGTGCTGTTTCCCATAGAATTTCACCGTTTACATTTCCTCAGGTATAGGGGAAAGTGTTTTTTGGAGGTTATGCTGTCCTTGAGGTTTGACTTCTACTGGAAATATGAATGCTGAAAACCTCTAAAATTCAAACTGTTAGAGATTTTAGTAGTAAGTAGGGGATTTACTGACCCAGAACACAGGGAAGTATTATTTTTCAGGAATTGGCTATTTATATACAGTGCTTAGTGTTTATCCAGCTATCATACAGCTTTGTAAAGACAATTTCTTTCATAAACCCTTTTCTGTTCCTGCAGCTTTTAAGTCCTCATTGCTTGAATTAATTTTTTTCCTTAACTTTTCCTCAGTTATACAATTAGCACTGCTCTGGATCTCAGCATTTATTGACCTTCTACTTCAGGAATTTATTTACAGTCCCATAATAAGGGGGTCATCACCAATCATTATATTTCCCAGAGTGGTTCAGTTCAACTTATTTGAATTTTGGTGTTTGTGAAGTCTGGATGTGTATACATGTTCATGGAATTATAGAGAAGTTTGGTTTTGAAAGAGACTTTAAAGCTCATCCAGTTCTAACCCTCCTGCCATGGGCAGGGACACCTCCCACCAGCCCAGGTTGCTCCAAGCCCCATCCAACCTGACCTCCCACATTTCCAGGGATGAGGCAGCCACAGCTTCTTGGGGCAACCTGGGCAACCAGGGTCTCACCACCCTCACAGCAAAGAATTTCTTCCCAAGAGATAGTCTGAATCTCCTCTCTGTGAGTTTTAGACCATTTTTCCCTTGTCCTGTCACTCCAGGCCCTTGTCCCCAGTCCCTCCCCAGCTTTCCTGGAGCCCCTTCAGGCACTGGAAGGTGCTCTAAGGTCTCCCCATTGCAGCCTTCTCTCCTCCAGGCTCAACAACCTCAATTCTCTCAGCCTATCTCTATAGCAGAGCTGCTCTCTGATCATCTTTGTGGCCTCCTCTGGACTCACTCCAGCAATTCCATGTCCTTTCTGTGTTGGGGGCTCCAGTAATGGACATTAGTCCAGGTGGAATCTCATAGGAGTGGAATAGAAGAGGAGAATCCCCTCCCTTGACCAGCTGGCCATGCAACCCAGGTCACAGTTGGTTTTCTGGGCCACAACCACACCTTGCTGGCTTATGTTGAGCTTCTCACCAACCATCATCCCTCAAGGCTCTTCTCAATCCATTCTTCACCCAACCTGTGTTTTGGAATTGCCCCCAACCAGGTTCAGGACCTTGTCCTTCCCACATACCAAAAATCTGTGGGAATATGTGGATAAATGGGGTTTGGAGTGGGAACATAAAGGGCAATATTGAGAAACAAAACCATTGAAAAGCAGCCTGGCTGATGATGAGCCAGAAAGTTTCTCAGGTGCCTCAAAAAGGCCAACACAGCAGCATCCTGGCTTGTATCAGCATTAATGTGGCCAGCAGGAGCAGGGCAGGGATGGTCTCCCTGTGCTGGGGAGGCTGCACCTTAAATTCTGGGGTCAGTTTTGTGCCCCGAAGGAGCAGAAGGACATTGAGGGGCTGGAGGGTGTCCAGAGAAGGGCAATGGAGGTGGGGAAGGGGCTGGAGCACAAATCAGGAACATCTGAGGGATCTGGACGTGTTTAGTCCAGAGAAAAGGTGGCTGAGGGGAGAACTTATTCTCTCCAACTCCTTGAAAAGAGGGCAGAGAGAGGTGGGATTGATCTCCTCTCTTAAGGAACAAGCAACAGGACAAGAAGAAATGACCTCAGGTTGCACCAGGGGAGGTTTATAGATTGGATATGAGGAACAATTTCTTCCTGGCAAAAAGTTGTCAGGCCCTGGCCCAGGATGCCCAGGGTGCTGGTGGAGTCCCCATCCCTGGAGGGATTTCAAAGCTGTGGAGCTGTGGTGCTGAGGGACATGGGGCAGTGGTGGCCTTGGCAGTGCTGGGTTGACAGTGGCACGTGATGATCCTGAAGGTCTTTTCCAACCCAAACCATCCTGTGTTTGTTGGCTCCTTTGGTCTCTCTCTTCTTTATTCCTTTGTTGTCAGAAGAGCTGGATGTCACCCTTGGTGACTGTGTCTGCATCTGGTGGTGGTGATGGTTTCAGCTTCACTTCTCCTCTTCTTGAGGAGCCGAAGTACCCAGAGGGAGAATTTTGTTTTCTGTAGGGAAAAAGGAACATACTGAAGCAATTTGTCATTTGAATGTGAAAATGCAGTGTTTATCGCCTCTCATAGGGTATGGCAAAATGGTTTAACATATGGGTAGTTAATGAATAACCAGCTTTCATTTTACCCAGGCCTGTTCCCTCCTCCCACCCTTCTTTCCTTTACAGAAGTTGAAATCAGGGAACAAATACGCTGCGAAGTTAACACCAGATTTAAAGCCACACTCAGATAGTTTGCTTGGATTTCTTTGTGGAGGGAACATATTTAAAAAATACTTCAACTCTTGACTGAGCCACGTGACTGAATTTTTATAGTTTCCTTCTAGAGATTTTACTCCTGGTATGATATTTGAAATATTTCCACCCGAGTAATCCTTCAGTTTCTTTCAGCCCCCTGGCAATCTGTAGAAATGTTTTCCCTTAAATGCATTTATCTTTTTAATACATTAAGATTTAATATATTAATATATATGCATACTTTTTTTTGAATAGCCTGGAAATTTTACTTTTGGGCAAGCTGAGCATTAGGTCTAAAAAAGTGGAATACAGACCAATCCTTTTTTTCACTTGTTTTATATTCTCTGCCCTTTGTGCAATTGCTTTTAAGGCCAAGAAGGACCTCATTTAAGCATACCCTCCATTTAAGCAAGCATCACTGACACTTTGTGCATTACAGCATTCTCTGGGCACCTTTCTCTTTAAAATATTCCCTTTTCTGCCTAAGCAGTAGTCAGTAATTTTTCTCATTATAAAGCAATAATGTTTGTGTGAAATGTTGCTAGGTTTTTTTTTGGTAAATAGTCTTGTAAACCTGAAGGCTGAAACAGTCTTCCCAAGCACATACCAGCTTCATTTTCACTGCTGTCAGTCTGAGTGATATTTTAATTTTTTTTTTCTGCCCCTAAAAATACTTCAGTAACCATAACCAATAGATAAATGAGAGAATCCCCAGGAAATGCTGCAGAAGGTTTCTGTTTGCCAGCACAATAAATGCAGGAGCTAATAAATGTCTCCTTACATCAGGAGGAGGCGTGTAATGAGTAAATGATGGGAAAAAGGAATTTGGGAAATAAATGATCAATCTGATCTAAGTTGACAAACAATTTCTTAATAACTCAGCCTTGGGTGGGAGGGAGAGGGCTCTGTTCAGTCCAGAGGAGCTGCTGAAACCCAGCTCCAGAGATAGACCCTGGAGATCTGGCAGCTGATGGGTTTTGGTTTAGGTTGACTGAACAAGAAGCTGTGATTAGACAAAACCTTTATTTTTTTTTCAGGTGAGGCTTCATGTATGTCTGTGGGTTTAATCCTTCTCTGTTTCTGTAGGGTGAGCACAGAGACCACTGACATCAAAGGTTCAGTAAGGCCAAGTGCAGAGTCCTGCATCTGGGAAGCAATAACCCCAACCACGAGTACAGATTTGGGGATGTCCTGCTGGAAAGCAGCTCCATGGAGAAAGCCCTTGGAGTCCTGGGGGACAGGGAATTCTCCAGGGGTCAGCAATGTGCCCTTGGGTCCAATAGGGATCCTGGGGGGCATCAGGAAAAGTGTGTCCAGCAGATCCAGGGAGGTTCTCCTCCTCCTCTGCTCTGCCCTGCCCTGGGGAGACCACAGCTGGAATCCTGGATCCAGTTTGGGGCTCCCCAGTTGAGGAGAGACTGGGATCTACTGGAGAGAGTCCAAGGGAGAGGTGGGAGGGTGAGGAAGGGACTTGAGCATCTCTGCTGGGAAGAAAGAGTGAGAGCCCTGGGGCTGTTCAGCCTGGAGAAGAGAAGGCTGAGAGGGGATCTGCTGAATGTCCATCAATATCTGAGGGGTGGGGGGCAAGAGGAAGGGGCCAATCTCTTTTTGGGGGTGCCCAGTGAGAGGAGAAGGAAGAATGGGTTGAAGGTAGAAGAGAGGAAGTTCCACCTCCCCATGAGGAGAAACTTCTGGAGGCTGAGGGAGCCCTGGCCCCGGCTGCCCAGAGAGGTGCTGGAGTCTCCTTCTCTGGAGCCTTTCCAAACCCCCCTGGATGTGTGCGTGGCTTTCGTGATGACAATAGCAATACAGAGATTTTCACTCTTTTTTCTTATCCCCACCACCCACTGGGATTCAACTGCACAAGTATTCAGCAGGGTAACATTGGAAGTGAACACAACATGGCAAACCTATGCCTATTAGAAAATAAATATTGGTCAGTAAAGCNTCACTGAAGTCTTCTGAATTCAAGGGGGTCATTTTCTGAAAACTTCATGTTTTCTCCCAAAAGGAAGTCCAGCCTCCATTGTTATCCAATAATTCACTGAATTTTTTCTCTTTGTGTTGTTGCCGTGAAATGACAAGGCAAGGTTTCAGGTGCTGGTAATATTGAAAGAACTTCATTTTTAAAAAAAAAAACTGAAAAATCCTTACAAGCCCAGTGCTTTCATATTGGTAAATGAAGTGTAAAATGCTCTGTGTGTCTGTACTACTCAATGTGTGGAATATTTTTGAAGTTGAAGTTTCACCAGTGGTTAACAGAATGAAGGTTTATGGGGCGGTATTTGAGGGGACTCATATAATATCATTTTATTTGACTAGTTGGTGCAATTAAAATAAGTTTTCAGACACAGGAACCTGATTTCATGTGGCTCTGGGTCTACTGGCAGTAGAGGCGAGTGGAGTAAATAAAAAACTTTGTTGAGTAGCTTTGGTGCTGTGGCAGGCAAAAAGAGGAGAAGAAATATTGACTAAACCAAGTGCATTCTGAATGCTCCCATACATATAGAGGTAACAGGGGATGTAGAATAAAATGCAAAAATCAGAACTTGCAGTACTTCCATGCATTTATCAAGCAACTGTATTAATCAATACAGAGGAGTAATTTATCTGGCTAGACCTTGCTATAAGGAAAAAAGGAGAATTATATATGATGGTGGTTGGCTTTCTGGTATTAGGAAAAGAAGTACTGTGTGTAACTCTACCCTCAGATCTTGCACATTATTTTCCTGTTATATTGGCATAGTATAAGTGAATAAGAGAGTATTTGCCACAGAGAAAAGTTGGTCTAAGTGATGGTGGGTTTGCATATCCTCTCTGAGATTCTGGGGCACTGGTGCATTTCCTCTAACTTAGGTTCAAGTGGAAACGTTTAATCGGCGTTAAAAAAATCTGGGTTCACTCAGGAGATGCTGGTGAGAGGGAGATGCCATGGGAAGTTGATCAAACCATCTCAGCAACTTAGTGAGGGAACATTTTGCCTTTATTAAGGAAACTTAGTTTAGTTGTTCATCTGCAGGCAGCTGAGGTGAGACATGATGAGCCCATCCTAAGAAGCAAAAGCCAGCATGGGTAAAGGAAATGGGCTCAAGCTGTGCCAAGGGAGGTTTAGATTGGATGTTAGCAAGAATTTCTTCACTGAAAGGGTTATCAGACATTGGAACAGGCTGCCCAGGGGGTGAAGTCAACATTCTGGTAGGTATTTAAGAGTGGTATAGACACAGTGCTTGGGGATGTGGCTTATTTAAGGACTCGGGGTTAGGTTATGGTTGGACTTGATGATCTTGAAGGTCTTTTCCAACCAAGGTGATTCTGTGATGAGCAAATTCTGCTTCAGAATAACAGCAGAAACCTACACAGGCAAATGTGGAGTTGCTGACATTGGCCAAAACAAATGGACACAGTGTAAGGGGACTGTGTATGGAATGTAGTGTGTGTTCTCAAGAAGCAACTAAAAACCTGTTCAGACTAATGAGGAGGAGGTGTCTGGGAATGTCTGTGGGTGGCTGGAGAATGACAGGGTGGATAGCACAAGTGTTCACTTCAAATGAAAAAGAAAAATAAGGCAGCAGTGGGAGAATATAGATGTGTAGGACAGAATGCACACGAAGTACCTGCAGGATGGTTGAAAGGCAGAATAACAGCTCAGGCTGGAAGGATGCACCAAGCACAGCAGGAGGGAGAATTGAAATGGATACTAGGAATAAACAGAACCTGCAAAAGAAGCCCAGTAACTAGTTGGGAATCATCTCTAGAGGTCACAAAGCATAGTTATAAATTATGAATGGTTTTTAGAGGTCTGCATTTGAATTATTTGACCCAGCGTATCATCCCGCTTAGGAATTTCGTAGCATGTTAGTGTTTGAGAGCAGCAGAAGCAGGTTTTTAACTTCCAAAGCAATGTCTTTGGTGCTGATGATTACACTGTGACACACTGAGACACTTAATCTGTTTCGTTTTCATAGGTCCTGGGTTTTTTATGCAGCAGGTTTCTGCTCGAGAAGGCCACCTGCCTTAGTTTGGCTGCATTTCCTTCAGAAGCCATTTCCAAACAGAATGGGTCTGCTGGGAAACACTGTTGTAAGAGCAGGGAAAAATTCTCACGTTAGTCTGATTTAAATGTGCTCAGAGCTCGTTTTGTTTCTTGCTTCACTAAATATGAGCATAGTCTTCCATCGAGACTGGGTGGGAAATGTCCTTTTTTTGGGTTCGGGTACTTATCAGTCATTCAAGCAAACACACACAGTGTTTTCCACCACACAAATTTTTTAATAGCCTCTGTCTTCTTGTTGTACCAGTCTTTATTTCCTCCCTGCTCACATGTGGTGTTCAAAGCACCTTAAAGTACTTTAGTCACTCCATAGCCACCAAGAACTGTTACTGCTGGGTAGTTTTTCTGTTTGGCTTAGCTGCTGTTGTACAGCATCAGCTCTCAGCTGAGATTTTGTGACTTGACAGATTTTCTGCCTTGGTAGGTTGTAAGTAGATCATAAACTTTGCACAGTAAAAGGTGATCTCTGAATTTACCTCCTCTTTGCTGTCCTGCTGCTCCTGACATCATCAAAATCTTTTCCCCTGACAGTGATGGAAAGAGCTGGATACATTTAGAAAATTTGTGCCAGCATTCTCCAAAAAAGTTTATTGGTCTCTCCAAATGTATATTTTAAAGTGGGTCCAAATAAGAAGCTTATCCTGCTTAGAGACTGCAGCTTGTAATTCCACAGTACAGATGAGATATTAGGAAGAAATTCTTTAATTTGAGGGTAGTGAGACCCTGGAACAGGTTTCCCCAAGAAGTTGTGGCTGCCCCAACCCTGGCAGTGTCTCAGGTCAGGTTGGATGGGGCTTGGAGCACCCTGGGCTGGTGGGAGGTGTCCCTGCCCATGCAGGTTGGAAGTAGATGAGTTTTAGGGGCCCTTCCAATCCATTCTATGACATGAGGCCTTTGGTGGTATCAATCAAACTTCATTTTGAGTCTCAATGTGTTGGTGTTGACTGTGCTGAGACAGTTACCTTAGAAAGTTACCACCACCTAAAACCAATTCAGAGGAACAAAGGCAAAACTTTTAAAGCTGTGACACAAGGACAGGAACAAGCTTGTGAGGTGACACCATTGCCTGGGCTGCGGGATGGAGAGAGATGGAATATTTTAGATTTTAAGCACTTGATTCTTGGTCTCTTGAGGGCTGGTGCATAAGTGTTAGTTGCAGCAGCATTGTGCTTTTCAAAAAATGGTAATCTTGCATTCAGTATGCCCTTAGGCAACCAATCTCACTGAGCAGTGATAGTGGTAGATCTAATAACCATAGCTAAAGTCAGCTGCTTTCCATTTATTTGAAAGAAGATCAAACTCATCTGTGATTCTTTATGTTGGGCTCTTGCCACGAGATCAATTTCATATCCAGCTGCTGAGCAGATTGCACATCTACAAGCCAAAATAGATTTCCATTTTGCTATCAGATATATTGCTGGCTGTGATTTTACATATTCATAGAATTCTTTGGATTGGAAGAGGCCTTGAGAAGTCCAACCTCCAGCTCAAAGCATGATCCTTTTATCCCAAGTAACTAGTGATATGATGAGAGGAAATGGGCTCAGTTGTTCCAGGGGAGGTTTAGGTTGGATATTAGGAAAAATTTCTTCACTGAAAGACTGGAGAAGCATTGGAATGGGTTGCCCAGGGAGGTGGTGGAGTCGCCATCCCTGTAGGTGTTGAAGAAGCCTTTAGATGTGGTGCTTCAGGAGGTGGTTTAGTGGTTGTGGGAGTTGGATTACAGATGGGCCTGATGATCTTGAAGGTCTTTTCCAGCCTTAATGATTCCACGATTCTATGAGATAGGTGATGTTAGGACTTTGTCCAGTTGTATCTTTGACCACCTCCAAGTCTAGAGATACCACAAGCCCTTAGGGCCCCTGAGCCCTGCTTCATTATCTTTGGAGGGAAATAATTTTCCTTGTATCTACTTGGGATCTGGTTTACACCACTGTTTCTTGTTCTCCCACTGTGCATATCAGTAGAGAGACTGTCTCCATCTTTTTGATAAACCTTCTCCTAGGACTTTTATAGTACCTGCAACCTTGGTGAGCATGCACTTCATCTCTGGGTCATTGATAAAGATGTTAAACAAGGAAGGCTGTGGTACAGACCCCTGAGCATGTAGCTGGCCTCCCAAATAGAGCCTGATGATCCAGCCAGATTTTCACCCATAATTCACAGAAGCAATTTTCTCTTACTCTTTTGACCACGTTAATGGGATATTTGTCTGCCTCTGAAAGCTGACCAAAATGAGTATGAAACAGGTGGTGGTTAAAGTGATTTTCCCAGACTTTTCCTCTGACTGCAGAAGATGAGCAATGTGTGCTTGAAATTATGGCTGCTGTTGTCCACAGAAGAGCTACCTTGAACTCAGAGCTGTCTCTGTAATGAGTTTGCAGCAACAGCTTCATGGCTAAGCTCAAATTGTCTTTCCTTGGATCTCTAACACTGCTGGACTTTGTGCAAGTGATTCGTGTAGCAGGTGAGCTGCTACTGTGCATGAATATAAAAGAAGACTTGAGTTGACTTTGTCCTTCTGTAGCAAAAAAAAAACCAAAACCAAAACAAAAAAAACCCCAACAAACAAACAACCTCTGCAGAGGGACCTGGACAGACTGGAGAGTTGGGCTGATTCCAACGGGATGAGGTTCAACACAACAACCCCATGGGGAGCTCCAGGCTGGGCACAGAGTGGCTGGAGAGCAGCCAGACAGAGAGGGACCTGGGGGTTTGGATTGACAAGAAGCTGAACATGAGCCAGCAGTGTGCCCAGGTGGCCAAGAAGGCCAATGGCATCCTGGCCTGGATCAGGAACAGCGTGGCCAGCAGGTCCAAGGAGGTGATTCTGCCCCTGGACTCAGCCCTGGTGAGGCCACACCTCGAGTCCTGTGTCCAGTTCTGGGCCCCTCAGGTCAGGAAGGAGATTGAGGTCCTGGAACAGGTCCAAAGGAGGGCAACCAGGCTGGTGAAGGGACTGGAGCACAGATCCTATGAGGAGAGGCTGAGGGAGCTGGGGCTGTTCAGCCTGGAGAAGAGGAGGCTCAGGGGAGACCTCATTGCTGTCTGCAACTACCTGAAAGGAGGCTGTAGCGAGGTGGGAGTTGGACTCTTTTCACAGACGACCTTCAACAAGACAAGAGGACACAGTCTTAAGTTGTGCCAGGGGAGGTTTAGGTTAGATATTAGAAAGAATTTCTTCACGGAGAGGGTGATTAGGCAATGGAATGGACTGCCCGGTGAGGTGGTGGATTCTCCGTCCCTGGAGACATTTAAAAAAAGACTGGATGTGGCACTCAGTGCCATGGCCTAGCAACTGCTCCGGTGGGTCAAGGGTTGGACTAGATGATCTCTGAGGTCCCTTCCAACCCAGCTAATTCTATGATTAAAAGAAAAGAATAACATGAAAAGTTTCCCCTGAATTTTTAGCACTAGTCTGGTTCTCTCTTGAAAGATGTTGCCCACCAGCCAGGCACTGAAGCCAAGTGATTGAACCATTGCTGCTTCAACCTTAACTGTGTTTTTTCTACACCTCTGCTCCTCCCTCAAAGCTATAGGGTGCTAGTGAGGAAGATCCTGTTTACTGCCAAATTTGCAGAAATGGCAGTTTTCCATCTCTGGCAGTAAACTTTGGCTCCTCTGTGCAGAGCAAAGAGAGAAAGGACTCTGCTGGAGCAGAGCTGTCAGCTTTTAAGGGTCGGTTATTTTTCACGCATCAATTAAATGCAGTAAAAATCTACAGGGATATCAGAATTATAGTTCTCAACTTGGCAAATGATCTGGCTTCTCTAGCAAATTTGCATAGCTACCTGTATCATCTTATGTGAAGTAGGAGTTTCTAGACAAAACATTTCAAACTCAAAGTGTAATGCTAATTTGAAATGGGGTTATAAGNAGGCTGCTTAAGACTGTGTCCTCTTGTCTTTTCACAGACGACCTTCAACAAGACAAGAGGACACAGTCTTAAGTTGTGCCAGGGGAGGTTTAGGTTGGATATTAGAAAGAATTTCTTCATGGAGAGGGTGATCAGGCATTGGAATGGGCTGCCCGGTGAGGTGGTGGATTCTCCGTCCCTGGAGACATTTAAAAAGAGACTGGATGTGGCACTCAGTGCCATGGTCTAGCAACTGCTCCGGTGGATCAAGGGTTGGACTGGATGATCTCTGAGGTCCCTTCCAACCCGGCTAATTCTATGATTCTATGATATTTTTCTTTCCTGCCAGGTATTTCCAGCTGTATACCTTGAAATTAAATCTTGGACCATCCTTGGGATCCACAGACAGGCATCCAAGGCTCATGCTGATCCTAGTTTGCTGGGGAGCTGCTGTGGTTCCCTGTGACATGGCTTTGGCTGTGCAGAAGTGGCCATTGGTTTGGGAATGAATTCCACACAGGCAACCAACAAAGGGAATTTTAAGTCTTTTATGAATGTGCTTTTCCCAGTGCTGCAACCTTTCCCCAGGAGAAGAGATTTCTCAACTTCTGTTTCGTGGACATGGAGAAATAATACCCATTGGTACCTTAGGGAGGATAAAATTGATCATGCATAATGGCAGAAGGGATGAGACTGAGAAGGAAAGTTGTAAATAGGAATCATGTAGATGAGGCATCTTGTCATGAGCAGGAGATGTAAATACAGTTGTGCATTTACACGTGCATCTCTAAGATTGAGAACATTTGTATTAGAGACTGTGCTACAATTACATGCAAATTAGATGCTTGGCTGAGTAGCTGTAAAAACTTTGAATAGATTTGTCCTTTTCACAAAGGTTTTCTTTTTCTTTGGCAGCTCAGTTAACAAATTAGAGGTCCATGTTCTACTAAAGCAGAGAAGTGAAGTGAAGCATATCTTGGGAGAAACTTTAGAGACATTAATACTTGCAGTTCAGGGTGTTCAGTTAGTGGTGCCTGAAAAACAAAATTGGAAGTTTGAAAGAAAAGGTCAAAGAATATGCTATTTTCTCCATTTTTTGATGGTAACTGAGTTAAGTTTTTTCCCCACTTGCTGCACACTGAGCACATACCCTTTGACAAACACGTCAGGAAATCAAACAAATGAAGTTGGGAAGTGAATTTTCTTCTGGCAGAACATTTGCCAGGATGCAGCACATCTTTCTCCTTCATGTTTTTGTTGGAGTAAGTTGGAGGACTATCTTCTTCTCTGCCATCTTAGCACTATTTTGGGTTACCCTTTGCCTTTTTATCCTCTGTAGAAGCAGAGAGTGGTAACATGGTTGCTTGAAGTCCTCCCTATGGTCTCAAATAATTCAGATATCTATTCAATCAGGTAGGCAGTCTGGTCCAAGGCCAATTTCTTCCAGGGTATAAAAGGAAGATTACCATAGAAATTTTGCAATGGCTTGGGAGTAAAGGGCAAAAGAAAAGTAATTGCACATGAATTTCAGCAGAACACCAAAATTCTAAAATCAGGATTAACTTCCTTAACATCCTGATGTCCTCTGTAGGCTTAGTCCAGGATCCCAGATAATTCCCTCAGACAATTCCCCAAATTGTTTTTGTGTTTGTTTTTTTTTTTTCTTTCTGTGGCTGCTCTTTCAGTTTATCATCTCTGTCCATGCCTTGCAGCTACAGTTTCACCTTCACATAAAAAGTTCTCCCTTCTATAAAGACATATCCCTAATTTGTCTGTTTGAGTTATCCTGAACATCTCTGTTGTGTGCTCAAAGAATACATGTCAGGAGGAGAAAGGATTGCAGACAGCCCTGAGGAGAAGGACTTGGGGGTGGGGGTGGCCCAGAAGCTCAACGTGAGCCATCAGTGTGTGCTTCCAGCCCAGAAACCAACCAGGTCCTGGGCTGCAGCAAAAGCAGCAGAGACAGAAAGTCAAGGGAGGGGATTCTCCCCCTCTGCTCTGCTCTGCTGAGACCCCACCTGGAGCTCTGTGTCCAGTTCTGGAGTCCCCAACACCAGAAGGACACAGAGCTCCTGGAAGGTGTCCAGAGCAGAGCCACTCAAATGCTCAGAGGGCTGAGCACCTCCCTGGGAAGCCAGGCTGAGGGATTGGGGTTGTTCAGCCTGGAGAAGAGGAGGCTCCCAGGTGACCTTAGAGCAACCTTCCAATATCTGAAGGGGCTACAAGAAAGCTGGGGGAGGGCTTTGGACACGGGGGGGTAGGGAGAGGACAAGGGAAATGGGTTAAAACTGGAAGAGGGGAGATTGAGGTTGGACATGGGGAGGAAATTCTTGAATTTGAGGGTGGTGAGAGCCTGGAAGAGGTTGTCCAAGGAAGTTGTGTCTACCCCATCCCTGACAGTGTCTCAGGTCAGGTTGGATGGGGCTTGGAGCCCCCTGGGCTGGTGGGAAGTGTCCATCCCCCAACCTATTACTGGTACATGGAGTTGTTTTTTCCCAGTCATGAACTGTCTTTAGGTTCCACACTTTTGGAGTTGGACAACTTCTGTTTCATTGCTGGAGTTGAAAAATGCAAGGGTTTGGCAGAATAAGCCCCAGGTGAGAGAAGTCAGAACTTGTATAAAAAATAACTTATCTAACAAGTTAGCTAAGGCCTGATCTCATGATGTTTCAGAAGAAATTACTCCATTCATGTATCATTTTAATAACACAAGAGGTAGAATAAAGATGCAATATTACTTGGGAATCTGGGATGTTACACGCTTGGTTTTCCATACCTTATTACAATCAATTCAGAGACAAATAGAGGTTTTTAATTCCAATAAAGATGCCATGAAAATGGGCGTATAGTATGGAAACTATCATTTAGTACAATTTGGAACTGAGATATGTGCCAAACTGACTAGGGAGCCTCATTTTCTCTTTTGTTATTTCTCTTTCCCCAAGTCTTCCTCTTTTTGCTCATTTTTGTTGCTCATGCTTTGGATGTTTTAACACTGTTTCTTCTCATTTCCTTTTACTGCCTTTTTCTTTATCATCTACATCCTTCACTTATAGTTTGTTTAACAGTGAGGCATGACCATAGACCTCTCACAATCCGTTCCCCAGTACCCAAAATACACTTTTGTGTGGATTTCTCTTGCACAAGGTGTCCTGGGATAGAGGTGGTCGTGCCTGATTTCTTGTCCCTACTTTGCAACAGCAGAACAGAAGGGGGACTGTGATAGTCTTGAAGATGGACTTTATGGGCTTGAACTTTTTTTTTTCCTTCTGGCTTTGGAAGTCTTCTCTTTTAAGACCTTATGGATCTCAGGCTGCACGTCAACAGGATGAAGAAAACAAAATGTTTTGTATTATCCACAAATGGGTTCTTAAAAGATGCTGAGATGAAATGGCCAGAAGCTCAATTAAGGGATAAAAGACAGCTTAACTTCAGCAGAAATGGATTAAAAAGAGGCAAAGAAAACTTTCCATTCTGGGAACGTGATAATCTTTGCCTGCTGATGCTTTGAGCCCTTCCGTGGGGGAGGGCAAGGAAAAAAAAGAAACCTTTAAATTAAAAATTCTCCCTTTGGTTCTCAAAGGTGCCAAACAGCCCAAGCTCTTCGTTTCTTTAGCAGGTGGAGCAGGTGCTGAGCTGCTCTCAAGTCAAGCTGGGTTGATTTTTGTCTTTCACAGCACTAACTGGAAGCAAAGGCTGGATTTGTCTCTCTTGTGTGCAAGTCACACATCTTTCTCTTTGTCAAACTGTTAAATACAGAACTATTAAATTAAAACAAACGAGCAGCAAAGAAACAAACAAAAAAACAGCTCGATAGGTTTCACAGAAAGTGAACTTCATATTGAATCTCTTCAGGGCTTTAAGAGCCATGGGGCTTAAAAGAGAAATTTTCAGTGCCAAGAAGATGTAGTCATGGTGTGTCTGCAGTACAACTGGTTTTAGCACATGTAATAAAATAATGCATATAAGTGATATATCTTTAATGGAATTAAACAAAGGCTCTGAAGTTCTTCTGGTCCTTTTAATAACCCATTTTTCAGCTTGGATGACACAAGATCTCTCAGAATTTTATATGGTTGAATATCTGAAGATCTAAAGCAGAGAATAAAACATGCATTTCTGCTCTGAGGTCCCACATGGAGACAAAAGAGCTGACCTTCTGAGGTTCTGGAGGAATTGTTTTTTTCTTACCCAGACCACTGAAATCAGATCTGTCTAGCAAAATAATTCATCTCCTGTTCCTCCACAGTATGTTCTTGAAGAAACTTCTACTCTGACTTTTGTTCAAAGAAGATTCTTTTGGGACCAAACTTTTGCCCATGGTCATATCACACTTTTTTCTACCTGAATTCCAGCATTGTTTATACTTGCTATGGTTCTGTGTCTTTTTATTGAGGAAATTGGATAGATGAAAGATTAAAATTCAAGTCTTCTGTAGCTTCTCTTTCACAATAGCTTTGCTTCCCTGTCTTCCCTTCTTTGAAGGTAGCTCTTACAAAAAGCACTTCTGCCCCAGGAATGATGAATTTCAATTTTTTATTTTATTTTTTTCAAGGATATTGAGTGACTACTTCTCACTTGGTTTGGTTGCATCCCATGTGTTATCTTTGGATCAGAAACACTTTAAGTAGCCTAGCATGTAGAGGCTCTATTCAGGTCAGCTAGATTAGAGTCACACCTGAAATTAAGTCACTTGACTAAACATTGAATTTTTTTAGATTTTCCAGCAGAGCTTCTCTGAAGGCTTGCTGCCTGGATGGTGACAATATTTTTAAAAAGCAAATAAAATTAATAGGTCATTTTGGAACTGCATTTTAAGAATTTTCTTTAGGGAACTTAAAACTGGGCAAAGTTTGGATACTTTTCTGGGTTGTGTTTTTTGCCATTCTTGGGGAAAAGTACCTAAGCTTGTCTAGCTCCAGGTCAGGACAATTGATTTTCCAATAAAAACATCAATTCAGTATTTTAAAAAGCAGTTATCTCCCTCCTTTGGCTCAAATTTTGCCTATCTTATCAAAACCTTTTGCAGATTTGGGTGGGTAAGGAGAGAAAAAGTGTTTCCTGTTGTGCTTTAATCTGCTTGCTGATGATGCTCAAGCTTCTAAGAGATTGAGGATTATTTGCTCCTTGAGAACTGCTGCTCTTGGACTTTTAGAATACCTACTGAGGAGTGCAAAGCCCAGAGGTCCAGAAGAATGGTCCAGGTACAAGGTAGTGGAAGATGTTGTGAGACTGAGAGGGACAGGAGACTGAAGCTGAGGACATCAGAGGCACAGTCTAAAAAAAGGGGAACAAGTGTAGAAAGCTGAAGAGGCTGTGAGAAGGCAGAAGTTGGTTTAGAATCCTCTTTTTTTTTGAGATCCAAGGTAGGAAATACAGCGAAGAGTAGACTGGTGAAGGATTAAACTGGGTTGAGGGACCAGAGCAGAGACGTTGATGGCTTTTGGGGTTATCAGAACCTGTAAGAGAGCTTGGCCAACAGAAGTCAATACTACGTGTTGTTTAAAAACTTCAGGTGTAGAACAGAACTGTGTTGAAGATCTTAAGCATCATAATTTTCCTAGTGATACATGCTCAGTGGCATGATATTCCATCTGGGCATTTCTACCTCTTGGTGGATTTACTTTTTTCTTTTACCCCAGCTTACTCTTCACCAACTGTATGTATCTTTATTGAGCTTTATCTTCTTGAATAAAGAGCTAAGGGCTAAAATGAAATACTTAGAAGTTGGAAAATGTCAGCATAGTGGTACTTCAGGCTTCTTCAGGTGACATGGAACTCAAAAATATCACCAGAACTTTAATTGCTGGAGTTTCCCCATCTGATTCTGCTTACTCGGTGTGCATTGGCATCCATCATTTATTTTACTTTGAAACTTTGACAAAATTATTAGTTTCTGCTAGGCCTTTCAGTGTTAGCATTCCCATAGTACTGAGGAAATGGAAATAAATGTGGAAGGGAAGTAAAATTCACATTCTTTATGCTATTATGGAAAAAGCAAGGTGACTGATGATCACAAGTCCCTTTTGTGCTCAGTACAAGGTAGGTGAGGTATGTTTTCATGGAATCTTTAGCTTTTTCTGCCATTTTTTGTGTTGGAAATAAGATTCTCACTTATGGCTGTGTTCAGCTGTTCACATCTAGAGTGCTGTGTTTCCCCTGCTGATGGTCATGGTGCAGTTTTGGGGCATAACCTTAGGATTTTAGGCATTGTATGTGCTGGAGGATCATCCAGCATCATCATGTTATCCCAGCAGCATCATGTGCCTGTTTTTCTCTTTATACTATACATGTGCTGTTAATACTTGCCAGAGTCCTGGGCTGGACAAATATTTGGTGTGGTCCAGTAGATGAGTTTTTCTTGTAGAAGTGGGCAGGGAGTTAAGCAGATGGAGAATTAGGAGCATGCATACAAGTGGGTTAATTTCCCCTCCAGTTTGGCTGTTTTAAAATTAATATTCTAATTTGAGCCAGGGATTCAGGCCCCCATTGAGTCAGCAGCAATAGAGCAGTTGATGCCATTCTGATTACTCTGTGAGGTGGGAGGGATCCCACTTCAGTGATGAGTTCAGACTGAGTTTAGATGAGTTTAGACACTAGACCCTGAGGAAGCCAAGCTTTAGTCATCAAGAACCAAATTTCCCACTTTCTTTTAATCCTGAAGTCAAGCAAAGTGCCCACGTTGTTCAAGAAGACCATAACAGGCACAGAAATAGCATCTTCTACATAATCCAGGCTGGTGATTAATTACCAAAAACCCTGACACACTTCTCATCCCTCTTGGAAATACCCAGTGTCTTTCATAACACCCTTTCTGTACTTCCCTACTTCATGCAACAAAGGAAGCCCCTAAAGGTCTGCAGAAAACCATCAGTTTGTTATACACCAAAAGGCTCTAAAGAGGGGAAGATGTTGTATAACTCTTTGTGAAGACTTTTTTATACAGCATGTGGCCAAGGGACCTAAATCAAAGAGACAGGGGAACATTGTGTGGTGTTTGCTACCACTTTAGGGGTTTATTTAGTTTAAAGAATCCAGGAATATCATTAGAGTGTATATATCTAGGATGTAATAAGCATAGCTGAGCTTGGTGTGTTTGTACACATGGTGCTTGATGCAAACTGGTAAGTGATGAATGCATTTCTGTTCCCTTTTGTCCCTCCTGCCCACCTGTTTGGGTAGAAAACAGCTGCCTTGGGGACACTTGCTGGAACTCATGAAAATCCACAAGCCTGATCCAGAGCTCCCCTCTACCAGTTTGTCACTGGTGCTAACCTGAGATTTGGATAGTAGTTTTTTTCCCCTCCAGTTGAACAGGACATGAATATGCAGATTATAAATAGAACATAAATACATATATGTATTTATCTGGAGACTGGGGAAACTGTTTCTGTGAACAATGCTATGGTTTAGCACCATTTATTTAATTTTTTTTTTCTGTATTTAGAGAAATGAGCACTGCGTTCTTATCTTGAGGATTAGGGAGGACTTCCAAAATGAAACTTCATCTCTGGATTATAGAGTTTATCTCTAAAAGAGAACCTGAATGAGTTTCAAAGGAAGATCTGATCCAAGAAACCCAGCCCACTTTATCTAAGATAACAAACGATTTCTTGATAGCTTGAGTCTTCTGTAGGATTAAAACTTCTTAGCATATATAGCAGCTCAGTTGATCACTTGAACTGCAATTAAAAAGTGGAGCAATTCCACTCGGAATATTGTTTTTGTGTCAGAAATGCTCCCTCATGCCTGAAAATGATAAAAAATTGCAATCGATCCTTACAACTGTTGTGTTCATCTTTATTGATCAGGCCAAAGAAAGATAAATCGCAACCCAAATAAGATTATAGTAAATGTTAGCATTGTAGGGGACTGCAGGATGATGGAGAGCTATTCATCATCTCAAATGCTGACCTGTCCTCACTCACTCCAGAGTCAGTCTGCTGTCTAATCGCATCCCTATTGATTTCATCCACGTCCAAGGAACCTGGATGTGACTGTCATTGGGCAGCTGAGATTGCTAAATGCAAGGGGGTCACTGGTGTGAGGAGGATTTCATTTTCATTTTCTTCCTGGCCAACGATGATTTATGAAAAAACAAATGACCCCAAGTCACATGCCTGGAAACCTTGATTCCAGTACAAATGAATTATTAGGTTTGAATCTCAGAAGCACGAGCGCAGGAGACCCCCGTGCTCTTTGTGATCTGTGCATGACCTTTGGCTGTGGTTGATGTTACACAATTTGTTATCATTTGGAGTAAAATATTAGGCTGGCACCACAGTTTTACCCGTGTGCAGGGTTAGTCTTCTTTTGCAGTGCTTTCTCTACATTTCAAGATTATCATTCGCAAGGAAGAACTCGGGAGGAAAATGGAAATGGGAAGGAAAAATGTTTTTTTTTCCTTTTAATTTTGTAGTTAGCAGTTTCCTTCCTTCTTTTCCAGTTTCCATCAAGTAGTTTTGCTGTAGTGGGTTATTTTACTCGTGTTCCTCATAACATATTTTGGCACAGATAAATGTGGCCTAGGACATGTTTACTAACCCAAGGATCAAGGAGAATGTGTCATCTTTGACTTCTACAAAAGAGTGATCTCTCTAGTTACAGGCTGTTTTAACCATTTTTTTCCCCCTAACAATGTTTTAGGCATATTGCTTTTTCACACATCAAAAAGAAACAACCAAAACCTGCTTACTTTACCCAAAATAAAACCAGAATGACACCTTCTGTGACCTTCATTCTGCCATTCGTCTACGTTCAGGGTTGGAAAGATGCAAAAATCAATCTGGTGGCATGAACAACCTTAAGCCGTGATATTATTAGGGAGATTGTTGAAATAAGGATTCAGAATGTTTTTTATGTAATCTTGCAGTCTGTGACTGTAAGAGTTTTGTTGCCATGATAACGTGACTCCCCAGGATGCCAAATGACTCAAGAGCTGCAAAGCTACAGAAAAATTCTTGCAAGTGCAGACAAAACCTTTCTACATCTCCACGACCTGTTGGCCCCACCACTCAGAGAAAAATGGTTTTAGAGAACTTTTGAACTGCTTTAACTTCTCTTTATTCCTCCAACTGTGAAGCCAGGTGCCTTAGTTATTACATCTTAAGTCCAACTGTGCTAAGACTATAAAAACCTCTTTAAAAATACCAAGTATATATTATCAAGACATTGAAGCATCACAACATTACAGTGATTTGTCTTCGAATATCCTGCATCCCACTGAGAAACTTTGCCATTTTCAAGAAGTTCTGTTGCTTGATGATTCAGTCTTCACTTCCCTGCGTTTTGGAAATTAATGACTTGGTGGAATGGAGGGAAAGGCATTCCTGGGTTTGGAGGAGATGAAAATATGTTCTGTAGCTGCCTGGATTTAAAAATTAAAATCAGCAACTGATTGAAGTGACCTGGAAGTTTGGAATATTAAAATAACTCTCACTGCAAGAGGCATTATCATGGCAAAGAGCAAAAGAGAAAGTCAAGCCATTGCTAATTTATTGTGCAACTTTGAAGTTTGACTCCTGAGTATCACCTGCAAACTAGATGGGGTTATATGTTTAAGTAATACAAGTAGGGATATTCAAAGAAGTAAAGATTCAGTATTTTGATTTTTTTTTTCTAATGGAGAAGCTTCAAAGGGTCCAGCAGCACCTAGTGCTAAATATATGATTCTTACCCCATGTGTCTTTGCAGTGTCCTCCCTGAGAGCCATCTTGTTTGCATAATCTTATTAAAAAAAAAAAAAAAAAAAAAAAGTAGTAATCCCTGAAACATCTGAAACATTCTAGAATTGAATGGTTAGGTTTTGGGAGATTTTGAGCAACTTAAATGGATAAAATATCTAATCAGCATTATTTTATAGGATCATAGAATGTCAGGTTGGAAGGGACCTCAAAGATCATCTGCTCCAACCCTTCTAATATTAATGTTTCTATGAGATGTCCCAGCACCCATTGAGCTGAGACTTCAAATTTTTCAAAGTGGGGGAATCCACCAGTTCCCTGGGAGACCATTCCAGTGTCTGTCTGTCCTCAGAGTAAAAAATTTTCCTCTTGTGTTCAGCGAGAATCTCCCCAGGAGCAATTTATGCCCATTGCCCCTTGTCTTGTCCATGTGAAACTCGATGTTATCCTGCAGATAAATGATATCATATTAAGTCCGTATTATTTTTAAATTTTCTTTTCCAGAGTGCCCAGTTCTACAAAGTTACCACAGAGCAATACCAAAAAGCTGCTGATGAAGTGTCATCTCGGTTCAAGTAAGTCCTTTCTAATATTACTTTTGAGCCTGGCAGCTAGATAAGTTCTTATCCACATTAAAATGCACAAGAAATCCCCTTCCCCCTGTCACAGATACTATCAGCCTTTGCTGGTTATTGACATGACAGAATTTAGTAGAATTTGGAAGCCAATGCATAATAACTATAAGCTTTATAGAAATTGGGTGTGCAGTTAATAATGTGCTAATTAATTTATATTTGATAAGATGCATGAAATATTAAAAAACGTATACCTTAACTTTTTTTTTTTTTCTCTAAAGGAGCACAAAAAATGAAGTTCCAGCTTTGCATTACAATAGTATTCATCCTGTGCTTGCATGATGTGAAAGGATTTAAATTAGCAACTTCACTTTAGCCTGAACAGTGAAGGTCAAATTAAATAATTTTTATTAGTCCTGAGGATAGTTAAATGAAGATACAGTAATTGATGGATCAAAGTGACTCTGACCCTTAGCCTTGGACTCTTCCCTTTCTGCTGGTTCATCCATTAAGCAGAAGGTCCCATTTATCATTTTTGTAAGGATACAGAGAGAACTTTTTACAGCCTTTCAGTCTCATCAGTAACTGAGAAATGCTGTGTAAAAAAAATTACTCTGGGATGATTCTGAGGTTTGTGGAGGTATTTTCTTCTGGTTGGGGTTTTGCTTTTTGATGAGCAAGTAGAGAAAAAGGCCTTTTTGCACTGGGGATAATGATATAAATAAAGTTCTTAACAGTAAGATAAAAATCACTTTATATCTTAATATCATGAATTGTTAATAATCCTGTGGTGTAGATACAAACTCTTTGTACTGGTCAAAGGACTGAATCCATCAACATCCCTCAAACAAGAGGGACAGAGTGACCATTGACTTGAGATCTGATGTAAGCATAATTTGGAGGCTTTCCCATGATGCAGGGGAAGCCTGGGATGTAGTTACTCATAGTAATGTGTTTTATCTGTGATAAGATTCCCATCCAGGGGGGTTATCTCTTCTTCCTCTGGTACAGTGGGGTATTGTCAAGTTTGGAAAATGTAATTATTACCTAATCTGACTTTCATTATCCCCAAACAAGCTGCTCTTGTGATTTGAAGCACTAATTGGTGGCTCGGGGTGGTTGTTGCAGCCAGGGGTGGGAAATGGTTTTATGTTTGGTTATTTTTTTCCCCCTCATATTCAGATTGTTTCCTAAGTAAAGCAAATGCTTCTAGGTTCCTTTTTGTACAAGTGGAACTGGTAGATACAGCAGAAGCTTTATCACCCAAGAATTTTAAGAAAAACATTTTGAAGGATGCTTCAGTCTGTCTGCATAAAACAAAGAGGATTTGGAGATGGAATCAGAGATTCCTAATGCTTGATGAGAATGGTCTTCTGTTGATTTTCTGGAGACTGAAGTTATAAATAGAAAATGCCTGTTTGACTGGTCTTCCAGTCAAGTTGCTGTGCTTCCTTTGTACTTCAAGCCAAATTTTTTTTCCAGAAATTATTTGGAGCTTTTTCACTAGTGGATCCAGTTTCGATCCATGGTCTTAAAAAAACAGAGAACATTATGAAAAGAAAAAAATATCAGGAGTATGTGTGTGAGTTGCAATAGGTTTGATACTGGGCATGAAATCTCAGTATTGTTTTGTAATTTTAAAAATGTCTTTATGTAAAATCCTTTAAATACCCTGTCTTTTTATCTAAGGTTTAAACTCACTGCCTTTTTTATGGAACTTGATGGATAAATTATGAATGATGTAGTGAAACCTAAAGATGATGCTCTTTTGGTGTCACCAGGCACTTCTCATATTCACTGTAATTGCATGTGAGGACTGAGGACAAGCAGTGGTGTTTAAAGAGCTTGTTTAATTGGCTGTAAAAGAAGAATTAAGTAAGGCTGAGCTGCTAAATTTTGTTAATGTGTAAACCAATGTGCTGCATGTCAGTGGGATCTCGGGTTGTAAGTGTGAGATTAATAGATCTAATTGTGGTATTAGTACAAAAGAGTCTCACTTTATTTTAGACATGTCTAGAATTAGTTAAGTTTTATTGAAATAACTTGCATTTCTTCCACTCTTTATGCTACATCTCCTTCAAGAGCCAAGAGGAGTGGATACTTACTTAAATTTTCCCTTTTTCCTGAAATTACATCAGCTGTGGTTTCATCAGTCTTTAGGGGTAATTCGCCCCATTAAAAGGGAGAAAAAACAAATGTCCTGTGAAGACCTGTTTTACAGAACTGGCTGCTCTTCTGTACATTGTCTGCAGTTTTTATTGATGTCTTCTTATTCCCTTCTCCAGCACTGCCTGGATTAGAGCGATATTCCGACCGTTCATGATAAATGTTTTATCTCCGCGAGGTCCTGATTCCCATTGATCAAATTCTGAATTATCAAATGGTTCATCTCTTTAAGACACTAATTCACATTGATCAAATCCTAAATGACCAGGTTCAGTCAGTTCCTGCAGTACCCAAATTACATTAAAACAACATTACTAGAGCATGCTGCCTTTTCTAATGTCGGAGTTATGTTACCCGCAGTTCCATTATAACCAGAATTATTATATTAGGAAGATGTCTCTGTTATAATGAGAAGTTTACACAAGAAGAAAAGAATGCGGTATTACAGGAAGAGCTGGGCTTTGGGCAAAGATTTGAACTTTAACTAATCCAATTGTGCATTTATATTGTGGGTTTTTTCCTTAATTCGAAGGGCTGGTAGCGGGAAATTTGGCAGCTGTGGTGGTGACATTTTATTCCCCTGTGGTATCTAGAGCCAAGTAACATCTTGATTATTCATTTAAGGAATAGAATCAGCAGACAGGGCAAAGTCAGCCTAAAATAAATGTTTTTATTTTGGCTTGTGGGTTTTTAATTCTGGGTGGTAGGTCAGACTTCAGAGCTGGGCCCTAGTCCTTTTTCTGAAATATTTTGCAGTTCTTCTCCTGCTCCACCACTTTCTCACAGACAACACAGAGTTGCTTCTAGCTGCTGCTTTTCTTGGCAAAACCAGGAAATCCAGGTCTTCTTTAGGGAATCACCCAGAATCACAGAATGGGATTGGGAGAGATCTCTGAAGATCTTGTAGTCCATCCCCCCTGCTGCAGGTGAACCACACGGGAACACATCCACGTGGGGTTTGAATGTCTTTAGAGACAGAAACTCCACAACCTCTCAAGGCAGCCTGGTCCAGTGCTCTGTTACCCTTACAGGAAAGAAGTTTTTCCTTATGTTTATGTTGAACCTCTTGTGTTTCTGTTTGTGACCATTTCCCCTTGTCCTATCAATGGACACACCTAAAAAGAGTCTGGTCCCACTCCGATTCCCACCTGTTAGGTATTTGTGAGCAGAGATGATATCCCCCCTCAGTCTCCCCCACACTGAAGAGCCTCAGCTCTCAGTCTCTCCTCATGTGGTAGATGCTCCAGTGTTAGTGCCTCTGCATGGACTCTCTCCTTGTTCATCATGAACTGGAAAGCCCAGAACTGGTTGCAGTATATTCCAGATGGAACCTCATCAGGGTCAGAACAGAAGGGAAGGAGAACCTCCCTTGACCTTCTGGCCACAATCTTCTTGGTGCACCCCAGGATGCCATTGCCCTTCTTGGCACTGAGGGCACTTTCTTGGTTCATGGTCAGCCTGCTGCCCACCAAGACTCCCAGGTCCTTTTCCCCAGAACTGCTCTCTAGCAGGACAGCCCCCAACTTCCATCATCAGCAAATTTGCAGATGACACCAAGCTGGGAGGAAGTGTCAATCAGCTGGAAGGCAGGAGGGCTCTGCAGAGGGACCTGGACAGACTGGAGAGTTGGGCTGATTCCAATGGGATGAGGTTCAACGCGGCCAAGTGCCGGGTCCTGCACTTTGGCCACAACAACCCCATGGGGAGCTCCAGGCTGGGCACAGAGTGGCTGGAGAGCAGCCAGACAGAGAGGGACCTGGGGGTTTGGATTGACAGGAAGCTGAACATGAGCCAGCAGTGTGCCCAGGTGGCCAAGAAGGCCAATGGCATCCTGGCCTGGATCAGGAACAGCGTGGGCAGCAGGTCCAAGGAGGTGATTCTGCCCCTGGACTCAGCCCTGGTGAGGCCACACCTTGAGTCCTGTGTCCAGTTCTGGGCCCCTCAGGTCAGGAAGGAGATTGAGGTGCTGGAGCAGGTCCAAAGGAGGGCAACCAGGCTGGTGAAGGGACTGGAGCACAGATCCTATGAGGAGAGGCTGAGGGAGCTGGGGCTGTTCAGCCTGGAGAAGAGGAGGCTCAGGGGAGACCTCATCACTCTCTACAACTCCCTGAAAGGAGGTTGGAGCCAGGGGGGGGTTGGTCTCTTTTCCCAGGCACCTCTCAGCAAGACAAGAGGACACGGTCTCAAGTTGTGCCAGGGGAGGTTTAGGTTGGATATTAGAAAGAATTTCTTTATGGAGAGGGTGATCAGGCATTGGAATGGGCTGCCCAGGGAAGTGGTGGATTCTCCATCCCTGGAGATATTTAAAAAGAGACTGGATGTGGCACTCAGTGCCATGGGCTGGGAACCACGGGGGGAGTGGATCAAGGGTTGGACTTGGTGATCTCTGAGGTCCCTTCCAACCCAGCCCATTCTATGATTCTATGATTCTATTGATACACAAGTTTGTTCTTCCCCAGCTGCAACACTCTACACTTGCCCTTGTTGGATTTCTTCAGGTTTCTCCCCACCCAACACACCAGCCTGTCCAGCATTTCCAGCATTGCCTTCTGGTGGGACAGCCCCTCTTCCCAGTTCTGCATCATCAAGAAACTTGCTGAGGCTACACTCTGTCCCTTTGTCCAGGTCATTGATGAGTATATTAAAGGCAGTGACACAAACACTTCCCAGGGAAGTGGTGGAGTCACCATCCTTGGTGGTTTGAAAACTGTGGTTTCACTTGAGGAGGTGGTTTAGTTGGCTGGTGGTGTTGGGTTGGTGGTTGGACTTGGTCTGAGAGGTTTGTACAAAGGGAAAATAAGGGTGAGGTTTTCCCTGGTATCTCAGTGTGTCACTTCTAAACTCCTGTGTCTGCCACAAAGCCAAATTCTGGATCTTGCCCTGCTCAGGGTTGGCACATGTTTGGGTTTTTTTAGGTTCATGGTTGAAATTATCCAGCACTGACAGTTTTAATCAGGGAGGATTCTTTTGCATCATCTGGATCCTTGGGTGTTTATTCTGAATTACAGGTTTTGATGGCTTTTTTCCCTTATTATGAGACTTTTGGGCAGGAACTTTGCCATCAGCCTCTTGGGAGCTGGAGGAGCTTGATTGAACACAGAAAGGTTTGGGATTTGCTCAGACTGCTTCGCATGGAACAATCTTCACACATTGGAGACGTTTTTAAAAAACAGTTTTACAAACCAAATCAATACATTTCACATCATCCGTGATCATTTCCACTGCTCTGATCACTGATGGAAGGGAGGGCTTGGTGACAGCCCCACAACAGGCTGTTAAAACCTTGAAAATATGTTCAGCAGGGGGTTAAATTCAGGGTAGAGTGAACAGGAGTGAATGACAAAGCATCAATATTCCTTTAATTAGTGACTTCTTTATAATGAAGCTTGGATTAGAATGCTTACTGAAAATAAATTTTAAAGCACAGTTACGTTTGGTTATCTAGGAATAATAGAAACACAAAGAGTACTTGCTTTAAGTTGTGTTTTAGCTCATACTCTTTTTAACTGGGAGTGAACTGAGAGAATTTGTGATGAGGCTACAGTAAATGAATAGCAGTGATACTTCTAGCTTCAAATATAGTTTTCTTGCAAAGCACTGATGCCAATTTTTTCTGGACATGGATTTAAAAAAAAACCAAAAAAACACCAACCAACCAACCAAACAAAAACAAAAAACAAAAAACAAAAAACAAAGCCGTATAGAGAGCAAAAGAGCTTTTTCATGACAACACTGGACTAAGACCAGGGAAGTGTGGATTTCTTTCCCTGTTCTTGTTACCTTTCTGATGATGGGCACATATGGTGACTTCTAAGGGAATCTTCTCTATTACCTATATAAGAGTAATATTGATAGTTCCTTAATGCAAATATATTCAGTACTCATATACATACAAACATAAAAACCAGGTAAGTAGTTTCTGCTTTGTGTCTGCTGCTGCAGATCCACTGATGGGAAACTTTTCCTTTTCTAACAGTTTCTTGTGCTGCCTTAATTAGCACTAGTTGTTTCTAAAGGTTGAAGTTTTAAGTACAGGTTATAACTTATTTGTGGAATACTACATGGTATTTTTCCAGTACAAAAAACCAAAAAGCTATTTAGAAATCCTTGGACAGAGCCTGCAGTCTTGTGGCCCTTCTAGTTGAGCTCCTTTTGCTCAGCCAAAGATGATGGGCTCTAAATAGAGTGATCCTGAACAAATCATAAACTCCACCTGGAGCTCTGTGTCCAGTTCTGGAGTCCCCAACATCAGAAGGACACAGAGCTCCTGGAAGGTGTCCAGAGCAGAGCCACTCAAATGCTCAGAGGGCTGAGCACCTCCCTGGGAAGCCAGGCTGAGGGATTGGGGTTGTTCAGCCTGGAGAAGAGGAGGCTCCCAGGTGACCTTAGAGCAACCTTCCAATATCTGAAGGGGCTACAAGAAAGCTGGGGGAGGGCTTTGGACACGGGGGGGTAGGGAGAGGACAAGGGGCAATAGGCTAAAACTGGAAGAGGGGAGATTGAGGTTGGATATTAGGAAAAAAATCCTTAATTTGAGGGTGGTGAGAGCCTGGAAGAGGTTGTCCAAGGAAGTTGTGGCTGCCCCATCCCTGGCAGTGTCTCAGGTCAGGTTGGATGGGGCTTGGAGCACCCTGGGCCGGTGGGAGGTGTCCCTGCCCATGCAGAGGGTTGGAACTGGATGAGCTTTAAGGTCCCTTCCAACCCAAAGCCCTCTATGATTCTATAATATAGCATGTATATGTAGTGCTTTGTCACAAAGAATAGTTTCAATCTTGTTTCTCCTGGTGGTACTGTTGCTGGCAGTATTCTTGTTCTTTCTCCCCATGTTACAGCTGGGGATGATGGTCCTGAGTACCCCGTGATGTTCTGCAGGTGAGCAGGAGGCTGCTACATCTATAACACCTGTGCTTTAGGTGTTGAACACCATCAACTCCAACTGTGGAATTTTCCTTAGCAGCAGAGGTATTCAGATAGTCTCTGTTCTCTTTTTTTCCACCCTTCTACCCCATCCCCAGGCAGCTGGGCTGAGCCCATGCAGAGGGTGGCACAGCAGGGACAGCTGCTGCCCTTGCTTTAAGCAGTGCTCTTTGCTGGTATCTGCTGGCATTGCACTCAAGGAACCAAGTGCAAATGGTTTTGCAGAGTAGGGAGGACATTGCCACCCCTCTTAGCTTTAAACCAGGCCAGATTCAGAACATGTAGAGCTGCTTCAGGTAGGAAGAGAAATTGATGAAGAGACTTCCAGTCTTTTTGATCTCTGCTGTTTATCTTGGACATCCAACATCCCGTTGCTCTTGAATGCACAAGGAGTAAAACACAATATTTTTCTCTCTGCTCACTCCTTTCAGTCAGTACTTGGTCCTGAGAGACTTGCCTGAGGGCTGCCTGGCCAAAGCTCCTTCAAGCAACGTTTTTGACTCCCTTCCAATACTTAGTGGAGGTGATTTTGCTTCCACACAGCACTCCCTTGGCTGGTGAAACAATGAAGTGATAGGACAAGAGGCAGTGGGCTCAAGCACTGCCAGGGAAGGTTTAGATCAGATGTTGAGAAGAATTTCCTCACTGAGATTGTTATCAGACATTGGAACAGGATGCCCAGGGCAGTGGTGGAGTCACCATCCCTGGAGGAATAGATGGGGATGCTTGGGGATGTGGCTTAGTTAAGGATTTTTTGGGGTTATGTTTGGACTCAATGATCTTAAAGGTCTGTCCTTGGGTGATTCTGTGAAAGCCTCTAGACCATGCATGCCTTTGAATCAGAGTGAAGAAGAGGGAATTGTATATTTCTACCTTTGGGGTAGGGCTGCTCACTGCTTCATTGGCTTGAGGAAGGGGCTTCAGTGGTCAGTAGTTACCCCGTTGCTTTGTAATCTTACAAACATCTTTAAGAGGATAGAGTATCAAAATTCCTAACCCTTTTTATTCCGTGCATTTACCTATGAAATGATGATCACTTCATAAATTACTGCTTGAGTTTTCCCTACAGCAACATAGATATTTAACTTTCTTCCTTTGATCAATACAGTCCATTAGGAATGAGAGTACTCAACAGGGCTGGATGAAATATTAATTGTGCACTTTTTAGCTGATGGAGATTCATTCTGAATGAAGTGGGAGCAGGGGATTCTGGCACAGTAGCTGTGTGTTTTTCTGGGAAGCCCAGACACAGGAGTCTATTTGCATGGGGATGTGTGTTTTCATTGAAATATTTGAGCTGTAATGTGAATTCTAAATGTGCATTTTTGTCTGGAGCTAGGTTTGAAACATTGAATGTGGTTTTTGAGTGTTAGAGTAACTTTTAAAATCCATTATTCAAAATATAGCTAACAGGGCCAAGACAATTCTTTCCATACATGCCATAATCCTTTCCCCCCTTTTGTTTCCTTTTAAGAAATCATGGGTCCAATAGTTAAAATTCCCCTCAGGCTATCACCTGCTTTTCACAAAGTTTGATACTTGACAGTCTGGAATTCAGAAAGCAATCTTTAAATTAATTTTTAATAAAGCACAATGTCACGACTATGATTTTTTTATTATTATTATTTGATAGGAATTGGCACTCAAAATAGCCAGATTTTCTGGAAGGATAGGATAGGTATAGTAGGATAGGTGTTGTAGGAGAATAACCAGGTGGGCAAACATGCTTCTTTATCTGAATGTCTCTTTCCCTTTCGGATAAATCTGATGGATGAGTTTGAAGGGGAAAACACGTGCTCATGTTCCAGCACACCACAGCTTTCCCATATTTGCCTACGTGGCCACGTTAAGTAATTTTATTTTATGAGTGAAACTCTTCCTTCACACATGGGTGGCCCACAGTGAAGTTGGCATATTCTCTAGCTTTATGTGCTGGGAATCAACCAAGTCCCCTGAAAGCTGATGGATGCACTCATTAAGGGGCAGTTCTTGCTGTTGGCTGCAGTTTCATGAGCAATTCACAACCAGCAAGGACTGACTCTTGATGGTGTAGCTGGCATGGAACACTCTGCAGCAGCACATCTGGCTTCATCTTCCTTTTCAAGGGCTAAAGCCTCTTGTTTTAATACACTCAGCAGCCTTTGTTGGGATTTTTATAAACATGAGTAAATGATTTCCTAATTACAGTATTAAACGAAGGAAGGTTAAAACCCACGGTCTCTTCCTTTTTTTTTGTATTTTTTGTTATTAATTTGTTCTGTGTTTTCTAATCTTCCGTTGCTGAGATTTACAAATACCTTTTCTAAAGATGGTTTTTATGAGCTCAAGCCATCTGTAGGATCAAAGCCTACAAATCTCACAGCCCCCATTTTGGAGCAGACAGCAGCAAACCTCTCTGTCTGGAAGGGAGAGTTGATGGTACGATTTTATTATTTTTTTTTTAATTATTATTTTATTTTTAAAATTTTTATTTATTTATTTTTAAGAACCTGTTACCACCTGTTCCTGGCTTACAGGCTGAAGGATGAATTCCCAATTACCTCTACATGTTAGAACATGACATTTCCTAGTGCAAGAGCTTGTGCTCTCTGTTTAGTTAAGGCCCCCAGCTATGTCACCATCCATTCTGAAATCCTGGGGTGGAAGGACAGCAATCCTTGCCCAGTCACTAATCTTTGTGTGTGTGCAAGGAAGGGAGGTCAGTGCCACTGACCTCTGTGTTCCCACCAGAGCTCTTGAACATGATGAAGTGATCAAAGCAGGATGCCAGGACATCAGCACAATCTCATTACTTTGGAAGCTGCATGCACAGATGCTGCTGCTGCTGCATCAGGCATCACTGATTTACATTCCTAACCCCTCCATTCCACCTCATTGACTGCCACTTGTAATTAACCACTTCTTCCCATTTTTTTTTTTTCCCCTCCCTTCCAGTAGTCTTGGGCTGAATTGAGAGGAAAAAAAAATGACTGCAGTTTTTCTCTGTGGACCCCACTAAAGGAAATCCCAGTTGTAAAACTGAAGCACACATTAAACGCTTTGGGAAATTTTTGATCACTTGCTTTGTTGCCAAGTGCTGTCAAGCTCAGAAAATAAGGTTTGTAAAAATAGTATTAGGAGTCTTTAGTCTTAGTTGTCTTATAAAGCTGTCTTATAAAAGAGTAAAGTATAACTTGTAAAGTTAAGCTGCCTTGTTGCCTCCTACTTCACATGAGCTTTAGTTAAAAAATCCAACTTTTTTTTTTTTCTTTAAATTGCTGGCAGTAAAGATTTATTACTGGACTTGAAAATTGTGGTGGCTGGTGGGTATATCACATCTACCTTACTCTGTAGCTCTGGAAGGCTAAATGGTATAAAAATTATTTCATTTCTTTTTTTCTACCCTGGGAAGCTGGTAAGACATCATGCAGAGAACCAGGTATGCTCTAATGGCTCCTTTCTGGAGCAGAGCTGCACTTTTAGTTGAGTTAATTTTCCAATATTGCTTTTTATTTTCCTGTTTGCTTAGGGCAGTGCAAATCAGGATGGATCTCCATCAGATTTGGACCTTGGTTAGCAGTCAGGCTTTTCACACGTGTTTGTCAGCTCTGGAGTGTTCAACAAGACTTCGTCCATCACTCTCCCAGCATCCTCTTGCTCTTTCATTTACACTTTAAAAAGAGTTTGCATTCCCAAAACAATCCAGAACCAGATTGCATTTATTTAATGCTGGTCTTCGTGTGCCTGTGTCCCAGCCCATGGCAGAGCTGCAGCTGGCAACATCTGGAGGAGGGGCTGCTGCAGCTGCTGGCATCTGGAAGGGTGGGAGCTGAGAGGTGACACAGGATTGTCACATTGCAGGTATCACTCTTCTGGTTTGATAAAGGAAGAAGTTTTATTTCTTCCCTGTCATTCTGTGCTGCTAGGAGGCTCAAAGAAATAAGATTGTGCCAGGTTACACTTGATTAACTCTTTGGTTTTTGCTCAGTAGAGCAAAGCTGTGCAGCAGGGGGTTGGCAACGTGTGCTGCTGCATGGATGTTGGGTCCTGGAGAAGCCTTTTTAGGTCTACCTAGGGTTTAGGCTTTTTCATTTATTAGAAAGTCTAACAAATGACCTGCCTCATGTAATTTTAGCTTTAATCATGCCATCTAGGTGCTACTGGAATAAAAATCATGGGAGGGCCTGTGTAGATGTGACAGAAGTGCATGCAGTTAGCCCTTAAGGTCAGGGGACCTGCCTGAGGTCAGAGGGGTAATATGTGCCAAATCTGAGTCTAATTAATGAATTTGTTAACGACTACCATTTTTCACACAAACTTTCTAGCCCATTTTTCCTAATACAATGTAAGTTTTATCAATGACCTGAATGGTTTGGGTCACAGTGACAGGCAAGAAATTTTAATGGTCCTCAAACTTTTGTTTTCTTTCTTAACTAGAATCAAGCAGTGATATTATGGCTTGTTTTGTTGATCCTGTTAGTAGCACTTCCAGCATTTTATAAATTTCTTTTTTTGAAAACTACAGTTTGGTTTCTTAAGCAGTTCCATTCTTTACGAGTTGACCAGGGCACAAAAATCTGGATTTCACATAGCTTTGGAGAGAGGACTGACATGGATCCTCCATGAACATCACTGCTTCTTCCTACCCTCAATCTTATGTGATATATCAATTATTCTTCTTTGCTCAGGAAAAAATCACCATGGATAACAGAAATTAAGACTGTTATTTTCCTTTTCTGAATATAACCATTTTGAAATTATTTCCCAGAAGATACAAGTATTGGGGGGGGGAAAAAAAAAAAAATTCCTTTCTCTTTTTAGCTTGAAATTTCTAGCAAGCTTTCCCAGTGGGCATCTCTAAACACAAGTCTGTAAGTCAATTAATTGATCAGAAAGTAGCTTTGCAGTTACTCCCAGCCCCAAGTGGTGTGACTGTACACACACTTTGCACAGAGTGTTGTGCCTGTCATGTCATAGGAGGCTGAAGCTCTGATCCATAAACTTCAAAATCCTAATTGTAACATGGCTGTAGATCTAATGGCTTGTAGGAAATGAGCCTCGTTTCCTTTAGACATTTAATAGTGTGTTACTGGGCCATGTTAGCCAGGGAGCTAAGGGTTTGGGAGGATTCAGATCTGACAGAATAGTCTTATTCCCCTAGCAGAAAGTTCAATTTCATTTATTTCCCTTAAAATACTTTTCTGTTATTTAATATGTATCATTTACAGGATTTTTTGACTGGATGTTCTGCCTTTGTCTTCTCTAAAATTTGTCCTCAATTAAAACATGCTATATTATTTTCTGAATGTGGTTTTTGTTTTTATTTTTCTTCTCAGTGGTTATCACTGCCTCTTCAAAGTGAGAGGACAGTAAAAAAAAAAAAAAAAAAAAAAGGAAAAAAAGCANAAAAAAAAAAAAAAAAAAAAAGGACAAAAAGCATGTATTGGTCATGAAATGTCCTAAACAACTTTTTAAAGGCTTTTACAGTATCTGTTAAATGCATTTTCAAATTTTCTTGAATACGAGTTCCATTCTTAAGCAAAGAAATACCCTTTTTCTGCTGGTATTGAAAAGGGGATTTCCTAAATATTTTTTGTTGGCATTTTAAAACATTTCAGCTAATGCAGATGTGACCCAATATTAATGTTCCATGCTGGAGACAGCAGCATGAAAAGCAGAACACCTCTAACCCTCAAAGACCATAAAATGACACAAAAACGTTCAGTAGGGGAATGATTTTTTTTTTTTCCCCTATTACTGTTTATGGAGCAGTTAAACGTTGATGGGGTTTGTCAGTCCGAGTGCTGTGTGCCTTTATAGAGGATCTATAACTGAAATTGGAAAAGTTGTCAATGTTTAAAAGGAAATAATCATAAAGATGCACTCTCTCCCTCTCCTCTGCCTTTCCACTCATCTGCCTGCAGCGTAAAATCAAAGCAGCGTCCTGAAACATTTAAAGCTCCCATTTAAGCCTGGGGAAAGGAAGGGAATGAAACAGATAAAGCTGATCTGTGTATCATTCAGAAGACCACTGGAGTGCTGTGTCTCTGGCTATAAAGTGTAGAAAGATGGACTCCCCTGTCAAGGCTGGGTTAAGACGGATAATATTCCATAGGAAACGCCGCCCCGTGCCCTGTGCATTACTGGAAGCAGGAGAGGATCAGGATGGAAAGGTTTTGTGAGACAGGCTTTATAGATCTGGGTGTAATAGACTGCCTCTCTGTCTACATTGCTTTACTGGTAGTGAAATCTTCTTCTGATGAAATGCAGTCCCTTTTCTTCCACCACATATATTCTTCCTTTGCCATGACCGAACACACAGTATGTTGGTAAAAAAAAAAAAGGAAGGAAGGAAGGAAGGAAGAAAAGGAAGGAAGGAAGGAAGGAAGGAAGGAAGGAAGGAAGGAAGGAAGGAAGGAAGAAAAGAAAGGAAAGGAAAAGAAAGGAAAGGAAAGGAAAGGAAAAGAAAAGAAAAGAAAAAAGAAAAAAGAAAAAAGAAAAAAGAAAAGAAAAGAAAAGAAAAGAAAAGAAAAGAAAAGAAAAGAAAAGAAGAAAAGCCATAATCCTATCAATAGAAGATGCAGTCAGTGCTGTCAGTGTAGATTTTAAAAACAAATTCTTCCTAGATAAATCCAGTGTCAAATGAATCCAGTTCACCAGTTCTTTGCTGAGTGTTTTGGGCTGTTTTAGGAAGAGAAATGGCAGATATTTTTCTGGAGAGAAAAATAAAAAGAGACTTAGGTTGTTTTTCAAGAGAATTGATTAAGGATACATCTCATCTATATAATGACTCTATCCCAGATTTTCTTTATTTGAAATCTGGAGACTTGTTACTCCACTCTTGTGTATCATGACACTTTATGGGACTGAAGTTGGCTTGAATTTCCTCAGTACCTGCTACACCTCAGGTTTAGGCATATAAAGTTCTTGTTCCTTTTTGGATGCTTGCAGTATGGATGTGTGAAGGTCAAAACTCCACCACTGTGGAGCCTCTTGTTGTGGATGTGCACTGCAAACTAATTGCTTCCAGGTAAGATCCAGGATAATAGAGATCAACCATTACCACTTCTCCTTAAGACAATGTGTGTACTGTTGAGCAAAGTTCATTTGAGTTCTGTGCTTTGGGACAGACCTTTAAGTAGGGACTGTGGAGATAGAATAGGGGGTAATGGGTTTAAACTAAAAATGGGTAGATTTAAGCTATAAGAAAGATACAAGAAAGATTTTTATGAGAGTGCTGAAACAGTGGCACAGAGAGGTGAGAGATGCCCCATCCCTGGAAACATTCCAGGTCAGGCTGGACAGTGCTCTCTGCAACCTGATCTAGTTAAAGATGCCCCTGCCCACTGTAGGTGGGATGGATGAGATGACTTTTGAGGGCCCCTTCCATCCCAAAGCATTTTATGAATATAAAATATCCCTGTTCACATGGATATCTGTTGGAGATGCTGCTGGAATACTGTGAATCTGTGCTTCTGACCTAGTTTGCCCCTGTACTCAGCCCTGGTGAGGCCACACCTCGAGTCCTGTGTCCAGTTCTGGGCCCCTCAGGTCAGGAAGGAGGTTGAGGTCCTGGAGCAGGTCCAAAGGAGGGCAACCAGGCTGGTGAAGGGACTGGAGCACAGATCCTATGAGGAGAGGCTGAGGGAGCTGGGGCTGTTCAGCCTGGAGAAGAGGAGGCTCAGGGGAGACCTCATCACTCTCTACAACTCCCTGAAAGGAGGTTGGAGCCAGGGGGGGGTTGGTCTCTTTTCCCAGACGACTTTCAACAAGACAAGAGGACATGGTCTCAAGTTGTGCCAGGGGAGGTTTAGGTTGGATATTAGAAAGAATTTCTTTATGGAGAGGGTGATCAGGCATTGGAATGGGCTGCCCGGGGAAGTGGTGGATTCTCCATCCCTGGAGACATTTAAAAAGAGACTGGATGTGGCACTCAGTGCCATGGGCTGGGAACCACGGGGGGAGTGGATCAAGGGTTGGACTTGATGATCTCTGAGGTCCCTTCCAACCCGGCTAATTCTATGATTTTATGAACACAAAATGCATTTTCCTGACGTCTCTATTTTGTGTGTGACAACTCCTGTTGTAGCACAATATCCATATCTTGAGCTAGACCTGCTGTAAATTATTTTACTATGTATTGAAAGAAATGCCAAAAGCAGTTATTTCTTTAAAACTTTCCTTCCCACTTAACACGAGTCCCAGTTTCAAGCCATTTAGGAGATCCATTAAGCCACTGGGTTGCTCCTATGCATGCATTAGTAACAAACTCAGTGTAATATCGAACAGGCTTGCTGTATAATGGACACATTTATGAAGATTGATACCAGCCAGAGTTCAGTGTTAACTTTCACCGTCAAACAGGCAGCAGGAGAAACTGCCTACTATTGCTTTTGCTTTGATTTATGAAAAAGTTGCTGCATGAAAAAGGCATCACATCAAACAGCTCTGCTGGCAGTAGTCGTATAAAATAGAGCCCTAAGTAGACCAAACAATAAGTAACTATAATTATGTGCCTTATTGTCTCTCTCAGCTCTCTGTAGCTTTGGTGGGGTGCTTGCCCTCACTACCACGTTAGTTTTAGAGTGGACTCACCTTTCCCACCAAGTGGGATGAGCACCATCAAATCCTCCTGGTTTATACAAGCAGCACCCCTGAAGGAGACCTTTGTTGTTTGTGTCATTAAATGAAAGAGGTCATTTAGGTTCTACCTACTTGTAGATGTGATACTAGGAGGAGGAAAGGTATTTGGAAAAAAATTGTGGTTTCTCTTACCATTTCCATCACTGAGGTATTTTGTCCTAAATTATTTCTGTTCTCCTGTAAGGGTTGTTTGGTACTGTGTCACATTAAAACCCCTTAAACCAACCCAAACAGCTCAGCTTGGTGGCAAAGATCATCAGTTTTCAGCTGTAAATGGCAAGAAGAATAATTTTCTTTCTCTTAGTACTATCCTTTGGAATGAGATGTGCAGCAGCAGAAGTGAGCAGTGAATTCTTCAGTGAGCAGCAATTAGCAGTAAAACTTCAGCAAGAACCAGTTGAAATCAAGGGGCATGACCTAAAACAGGAAAAAATCCGGTGGTTGATATAAAGTTTATCAAACTTGAAATACTTTAACTAAAATAAAAGCATTCCCCTACCAAAGTAGCTGAAGGCCTTGGGGGGAAAAAAAAAACAAACAAAAAACTGAACAAAAAAACCCAAGACACAAAAGCAATTTCAAAATTATGTCTGATAAGATTATGTCCTGGTTTGGGCCAGAACAGAACTGATTTTCTTTACTGTAATTTTACTTCAAGCAAGGTCTGTTCTGAGTAGCTGCATCAGAGTCACTGTCTTGGATCTGAATGAAGTTCCATTAAATAACTCAGTGTCTAATTACTGCTGCCAGCACACAGCCCAATGCATAAGGAGGAACCTTTGAAAGATCATTTTGAGTTGGCAGTGATGTTGCCCTGCAATGCCTTCTCCTTCTGGTGCAAACCTGCTTTCCAGCAGTAGTGGTCTCAGGGAAAGGCCCACCAGTAGGCAGTAAAATATTATGAAGGGGAGAATAGTTTAAAAATAATGAGAAAACATGGGTGTTGTGCTTTACAACTCCTCTCTAAGCTCAGCTCATGATTTGTTGGTGGGTGTGAGGTGCATTTTACCTACTAGCATGCTAAAGGGATGCTGAGGGCATTATGTTTTAATATTCCTGTAATACATTGTACAAGCACATTAAAACAAAGATCTATTGTGGCAAGGTCCAGTACCCACTTATTATCAGCATGTTTGCAGGGTGATTATGCATGTTTGCTCACACATTATTATTTGTTGCAGCTCAAGTGATTATATTTTATGAAAAGAGTGGCTCACCACCTCCCATTGCATGGCCTCGAGGAAGTGCACAGAGCCTTTGTAGTTTTATCAGAGTGAATAAAGCCTTTTTTTTGTTAAATAACTTCGTGCCCAAATAAAAAAATAGGCTTTTTTTTAAATTTTTCCTTCTATCTCTTAAGATAACAACCTTCAGTTCCCTCAAGTCCTCCTCACCCATGGGAGCAGCAGTGCTCCGAGTGTTTAACTGGTAATTGCTTTTTCTCTACACTACTTCTGCTCCTGAAATCTCTTCTTTTTGTGGTCACTAACAGGTTTTTTTTGACCTCTTATGGCTGAAAAAGATAGTTAAACATACGTTGCTCCAGAGAGTAATATTTGGATAATAATGTGCCACGAGTTAGTGTCTTGTGGTGCTTCTCATTGAGGGTAGTAGTTGACCTTTGCTCTGGATGACAAACATATCTCCTTATTAGAAAACATTTTATAGCACTTAATAAAACCAGAAAAGATGGTTTTTGTCGTGTAAGGTGCTGTGAAGATTTTATTAGCACAGTTCTGGGCTGACCATGTTACTTCTGAGTTTACCAAAGTCTGCAGTGAGCTGTGTAGCTCATGGGAAATTAGGGGCAGTAATAAATGTACACCAGGATATGCTGCTGGGTGCTTGCTTTATGCTGCTCATTTGGGGGGTTTTGGGGCTTTGTTTAGGTCTGTCAGTATTGTAACATCACTCTAATGTTGTGAAGGTTACCATGTTGTAGCATGACTGTAGAAAAGGTAGTGGAGGGATAAGAAAAAAATGAAAATGGCTAAAATATCAATAGAAGTAGATAAAATTAGGGGGTTTTTTGACACCTTCATATAGAAACAAGTTTCAAGCTGTCGCAAAAATTACTTTTTCTTGGAAAAATCAAAAATTTTCTACTGTATTTTTACATAGTAGGTAATGGTATTTAAGATATTCAAACAGTTCTGGAGCAGCAGTGGTTGCAAACCACTGGCATCAGCCTCTTCTAGGAGAAGTGTCAATCAGAGCATCAATTAAATTTCCCAGAAACTGAATCTACCTTACCATGAGCTCCAGCTAGATCTGAAAGGAGTATTGATTCCCTTGCTGCTTGCCACAGCTTAAACCACAAAAAAATCCCCTAAAAAGTCCTATTAGTTAGAAAAGGCACTGCACAGCTTTGTTTTCTGTGGTGACCTCTGGCTTGTCTGCTCATAAACAGCTAAACAAATAGCTAGATAATGCTTCTTCATCTCTTAACTTGCCAAAGTTAGGAACTGGTTTTGAGCAGTCCAAGACCAAGAAGCTTTTTCTATTGCATATATAGCAAATAGGTGTGTTAAATGTATATCAGATACTCCATGTAGATAAAACTCCTCCTTCCAGATTTCCTTTGGATTAAAGACTGTAGTTACTACTCTTTTTCTTTTCTGTGCTGTACAGGTGTGCTTGTATCTGTTAGAAATCTAAACTTTGGGTCATTAGATCATCCATGTGATTATTTAGTGTCCTGGTATTCAATCCAAACCATTCCTTAAGCAGCTAGAAAAGGATCTGCATCCTAAATTTCAATCATTCCAACATGGGGTTCCCTTTGCAGCTGCAAGGAGCAGCTGTGTGGGAGGTACATTTATATAATAATATGTTGGTGCACTTTATGTTTTAAGGGGTTTCTTTTTTTTTTTCTTTTATTTGGTGGGGAATTTCATAAAGAAATTGTTTTTTGGGATACTAGAAGTCAATTAATATCCATTCAGATAAACACATTGGATCTAATTTTGTCTCTTGGGGTTGATGGGAGTCTTGTATTCATTTGAGGATTTGCTCATCAAGCTGTATGGAGTAGAAGCAGTCACAGCAAGTCACATCCAGAGGTCTTTGTAGCTTGCTGGGGAATGACTAGGGCTGGATATTTAGGGAAAATAGGGGAAAATATGTAAAAATAGGGGAAGTGTGTAGTGATAGCATTTTACCTTCAAATAGTGGAGTGAGGCTTTCCTGAGTTAAACATTGTATTTTCACTTATAATTTTGTGATGGATTTCTCTTCTCTTACTGTATAATTATCTTTTGAACCCAAATGTGCTCATGATAACTAGCAGTGAGGACCAGCTCCTCATTATGTGGTGTTTGGAAAAGGCTTGTAGTATTTTTTCCATGTAAATCTGCTGCTAGAAAACCTCACTACCTGCCTCTCCGTGCCATTTTATGCCTTTACAGATCAGTCTCATGTTCACTTAGAATCATAGAATCATTTTGGTACAAAAAGACCCTCAAGACTGTCAAATCTACCCATTAACCCAGCACTAAACCTTCAGCACCACATCTCCACAGCTTTGAAATCCCTCCAGGGATGGGGACTCCACCTCTGCCCTGAGCAGCCTGGGCCAGGACCTGACAACCCTTTCCATGTCCTTCTTGTCATGAAGAGCCCAGAACTGATCTCAGGATTAAAGGTGCAGCCTCAATTTTCTTGTGAAGATGTGTAATTGTCTTTCTCTAGGCTGAGGAGATCTGGTCCCAGTTCTGGGGATCTGGTCTGTAGCCTTCCCTTGGCAACCAGTTCATCATTCTCCTTAGGATTCACAACCAGGAAATCTTTCCTGATACTCATTTCTTCCTGTTGTGAGTCCCAGCCCAACAAGATGTTTAAGAATAGCAACAGCAGTTTGCACATGGAAATGTGGTATTATTCAATTCTTGAAGTTCTTTTCCTATTTATCTGCTTTACCAGATTTGAGACTGTAAATTCTCTCTGTTAATCTTAGAGATGCTCTTTCCCTCCCAGTAAGCAATAACTAAGTTGTTGCAATTTAAAAAATGGGTTTGACTTTGCTTATTCCAAAAGTTGAACCAGGTCCTACCAACCTATCTGGTGTTTTACCGGGTAGGAAACACTCCTGAGGTGAATTAAAAAGCACCTAAAAAGGTCAATAGGACTATTTGCCAGTCTTTGTTCTTAAACCAGGTTTTTGCCAACATACTGATCTTGATTTAGTACTTTCTAGACATAATTAAATGTCTATTTTCAAGCACTGTGTGCGTATGAATATGCTGGAATGTCTCTTTCCTCCTGTGCTGATCTCTGTCCCTCTATTGGAAAGGTTAGAATATTTAAAATAAATTATTTTGCTATTAAGGAGGGTGCCTGTGTTTTGATCAGTGCTGGGATTTTAGGCAGAGATCTAAAAATCAGACAGGCAATATTAGCACTGGACTTGATCTCTGGTAGCACAGAAGCTACAGGTATCAACAGGCAGAGTCAGTTGTATCCTGACTTCATAGGATGGTTTGATTTGAAAGGGACCTTAAAGATCACCCAGTTCCAACCCTCCTGCCATGGGCAGGGACACCTCCACATTAGATAAGGTTGCTCCAAGCCCCATCCAACATGACCTGAGACACTGCCAGGGATGGGGCAGCCACAACTTCCTTGGACAACCTGTTCCAGGCTCTCACCACCCTCAAATTAAAGAATTTCCTCCCCATGTCCAACCTCAATCTCCCCTCTTCCAGTTTTAACACATTCCCCTTGTCCTCTCCCTACCCCCCCGTGTCCAAAGCCCTCCCCCAGCTTTCTTGTAGCCCCTTCAGATATTGGAAGGTTGCTCTAAGGTCACCTGGGAGCCTCCTCTTCTCCAGGCTGAACAACCCCAATCCCTCAGCCTGGCTTCCCAGGGAGGTGCTCAGCCCTCTGAGCATTTGAGTGGCTCTGCTCTGGACACCTTCCAGGAGCTCTGTGTCCTTCTGATCTTGGGGACTCCAGAACTGGACACAGAGCTCTGGGTGGGGTCTCAGCAGAGCAGAGCAGAGGGGGAGAATCCCCTCCCTGGACTCACACTTCTTTTGCTGCATCCCAGGACATGGTTGGTTTCTGGGCTGCAAGCACACATTGACAGCTCATGTTAAGCTTCTGGTCAACCACCACCCCATCTCAAGTCCTTCTCAGGGCTGCCCTCAATCTTTTCTCCTCCCAACCTGTATTAAAGCATGGGATTGCCTCAACCCAAATGCAGAACCTTGCACTCGGCCTTGTTGAACTTCATGCAGTTTGCATAAATCAGCTTAAATCAGCACGAATTAGTTCCCATGAATCNCCATGGGCAGGGACACCTCCACATTAGATAAGGTTGCTCCAAGCCCCATCCAACATGACCTGAGACACTGCCAGGGATGGGGCAGCCACAACTTCCTTGGACAACCTCTTCCAGGCTCTCACCACCTTCAATTTAAAGAATTTCCTCCCCATGTCCAACCTCAATCTTCCCCTCTTCAAGTTTTGAAACCATTTCCCCTTGTCCTCTCCCTACCCCCCCGTCTCCAAAGCCCTCCCCCAGCTTTCTTGTAGCCCCTTCAGATATTGGAAGGTTGCTCTAAGGTCACCTGGGAGCCTCCTCTTCTCCAGGCTGAACAACCCCAATCCCTCAGCCTGGCTTCCCAGGGAGGTGCTCAGCCCTCTGAGCATTTGAGTGGCTCTGCTCTGGACACCTTCCAGGAGCTCTGTGTCCTTCTGATGTTGGGGACTCCAGAACTGGACACAGAGCTCCAGGTGGGGTCTCCGCAGAGCAGAGCAGAGGGGGAGAATCCCCTCCCTGGACTTTCTGTCTCTGCTTCTTTTGATGCCCCCAGGACCTGGTTGGTTTCTGGGCTGGAAGCACACACTGATGGCTCACGTTGAGCTTCTGGGCCACCACCACCCCGAAGTCCTCCTCAGGGCTGTCTGCAATCCTTTCTCCTCCTGACTGTATTCTTTGAGCACATAACAGAGATGTTCAGGATAGCTCAAAGAGACAAATCAGAGATATGTCTTTATAGAAGGGAGAACTTATTTTACATGAAGGTGAAACTGTAGCTGCAAGGCATGGACAGAGATGATAAACTGGAAGAGCAGCCCCAGAAAGAAAAAAAAACCCCACAAAAACAACCTGAGGGAATTTTCTGGGATCCTGGACTAAGCCTACAGAGGACATCAGGATGGTAAGGAAGTTAATCCTGATTTTAGAATTTCAGTGTTCTGCTGAAATTCATGATCCATTACCCCAGGTAGGGTCTCACAAGAGCAGAGCAGAGGGGGAGAATCCCCTCCCTGGAGCAGCTGTCTCTGCTTTTTATGCAGCCCAGGACCTGGTTGGCTTTCTGAGCTACAGGAACACATTGACAGCTCATGTCAAACTTCAGGTCCACCATCACCCCCCACTCCTTCTCCTCAGACTCCTGTGGAAATCATTTATTTAGCATTGCTCTACAGATTTAGCATTTTGATTGTAGAGCTGTAACTGCTGGTTTTCTTCCGCCGTTTCATCATAGATGTGTTGAACAAATTCTTTCTTTTACAGCTTTTTGGAGAAGTCACACCATGTAGTGAAGTGTAAATATAAGCAAGAATCAACTCTTCAGTATTTGATCTTTTGCTGGCAGCACCTCCCACGCAGTAATTTTGAGGGCTCTGTGTGGGCAGTTTGATTATGAACTGCTTCATAACATCAGTTGTAGATACTCAGAAATCAGAGCTGGGCTTTTACTTCCAACTGATTTTTAGAAGGCCATAACCATTTGGTTTGTGCTTTGCATGTTCCATAATGTGCTTTCGAGTCATCACCTACTTCATGTGCAAAGATCGTTTTTAAAAAGAATTTAATATCAAGAGTAAATTAACTTAAAAACTGAAAAATAATGGTGCACCAGTAAGGATCTTCATTACCATATGTCCTTTTGTCTTTTCCCCTTGCTTTCTGTTTTAGAATCAGAATTTTCAGGGTTGGAAGGGACCTTTAAGATCATCCAGTTCCAAACTCCCTGCCATGGGCAGGGACACCTCCCACCAGCCCAGGGTGCTCCAAACCCCATCCAACCTTAAAAACTTCCAGGGATGGAGCTTCCACCACCTCTCTGTTCAACCTGTTCCAGTCTCTCACCACCCTCATGGGGAAGAACTTCTTCCTCACTTCCAATCTCAATCTTCCCTCCTCTATTTTGAATCCATTCCCCCTGCTCCTGTCACTCCCTGACATCCTACAAAGTCCCTCCCCACCTTTCTTGTAGCCCCTTCAGATCCTGGAAGGCCACAATGAGGTCTCCTTGGAGCCTTCTCCTTTCCAGACTGAGTAACCCCATCTCCCTCACTCTGTCCTCACAGCAGAGATGCTCCAGAGCCCTCTGAGCATCCTCATGGCCCTTCTCTGGACACCTTCCACCACATCCATGTCTCTCCTCCAAAAGGGACTCCAGAACTGGACACAGAGCTCCAGGAGGGATCTCATGAGAGTGGAGTAGAGGGGGAGGATCCCCTCCCTTGACCTTCTGGCCACTCTTCTCTTGATGCAGCCCAGGATAACACACTGACATCTCATGTTGAACTTCTCATCCTCCAGCACACCCAAGTCTTTTTCCTCAGGGCTGCTCTCAAGCCAGGCACTGCCCATCCCTAGTGCTTGGGATTGCCCTGACCCAGATGCAGGACCTTGCACTTGGCCTCCTTGAACTTCATGAGGTTTTTTTTCCAACTGTTTTCTGTGCTATAAGCACAGCTCAGCAAATTCACTCAGTGGAGATGCTGTTGGAAGTGGCTCTTTTTGGATGAGATCATTCTAAACAAACAGTAACTTCCCTCACCACCACCTTTTTGTGTCATGAAGGAAACTACCACAGCCTTGGTGCTGCTTTGGATTTGTTGCTTGTGCTTCATCTTTGAGCTGACCTTCTTTCTAGGGCTTTGCAGCAAGGGTTACATTTCACTCTTGCTGATTCTTTATGAAAAACATCTCCAGTGTGGCCTTTCTTGTCCATCTGCTTCATCTAAGTCCATCCCATCTCGTGCTAACAGTTACTGCAACTTTGCTTTTTAGTATTATTATTGTTTGTCTCCTGGCTGTAAAGTCTTATCCTGATGATGTCTTTTGAAAGCAGCCCTGCAAATAAATTCCCCCCCTGGATTCACATCATCTTCTCTCATCCTTTAACTTGCTTCTCATCATTGTTATCCCATGCAAGTCACTCAGCTTTGCTTTTGACTCTCTATGTCCCATATCTGCTTCCCTGCTGTTTCCCATTCCCTGTTTCCTTTTTCCAGCTTCTGTCCCTCAGTTAGCCTCTTTTCAAACAAACCCCAATTTTTCCTGTTTCTGGGAAGGAATTTTTTCCAGATGTAAACAACATTAATTGATTGACTTCCCACACATCCTTCTAAAAATCCTCTCAGTTCCTTATAAAACACCTCAAGACAATTATTCTGTTTCTCTACTCAGTGGGCTGCCTAGTGCCAGGGTGCAGATTGCCTCAGTTTCCTTTTTTAACACCATCAGTTTGTTGTTTCTTATCTTTATGTGCATTGTAAGCATGTTGAGAGAAAAAAAATCCACCTTCCTTTTTATTTTTTCTTTGCCAGCTACCTGGTGCAGTTGGGCTCTGGTCCAGGCATGGCTTCTCTCCTCCATCAGAAGTAGATAAAAAACATTGGGACCTCATTCCAGGGCTCTCCTGTGATGGTGCATTGGGTCTAATTGTAGGATGTTTGTTTAAAGATTTTTGGTTTGGAGTTAAAACTTCACTGGGTGACACCAAGTGTATGCTGGGGACGGTTCCCAGTTTGGAATTTGGAGGTGCTGAGCTGCTTGTTTGGAGGAGAAAGCAAGATTTTAGACTTTAGAGATGCAGGTTGGGCTCTATGGTGCTGCTTGGCTATGGACCCAGTGGATCATCTCTGGTTTGTTGCATTTAGGAGCTCAAAGACAGCCTTAGATACCCAGGGTTACACAAATAATCCCAGATGCTTTAGATAGGTGTCAGCATTTTAATGAGGAATATAATTAAGCCCTGGATACTTCTGGTCATCTAAAAGCACTATTTTTTGCATGCTGGATTTTTTTTTTTTTTTTTTCCCCCCATATTTTATGACAAGTGCCTGAAGTCCTGATCTGGGGGGATTATGCCAGATACCTGCACAGTTGGAAACTCATCAGCGATTCAGATTCCTTCAGTCAGAATGTCTTTTTTTTTTTGTCACAGAACTTATAAAGCTTAGCTTGGTGATTTCAATTTTCCTCTTTAGTAGACATTTTGTTTGAATGCCATAAAGGGGCTCCTTTCTCAACACCCCTGGGAGTACAATAAGCTATGCTCTTTGAGAGAGGCTCAGTGAGTACAAAGTTACCTTCATTAAATTTCCTCTTCCTGCTTTAGCATGGATTATTTCTTTTTTTAAAAGAAAAAAAAAAAAAACCCTCCCTCTCCTTTTGTGTCCCATTGCCTAGATGAGATTGTGGTGCATCATCCTGATGGACAAGGTGGGTGCTTGGCTCCCTTGGAGTTTTTTTTTCCAGTGGATGGAAATATTCTGCTGGTGTCTGAGGTGCTGGAGGAGCAGCTGGGAAAGCAAAAGCAGAGCAAGTAAATGTAAACCTGATAAAAACACGTTGGGACCCGCATTGCCATGTGGTGTCTGGTGCAGAGCAGGCTGCTGTTCCTCTTGCCTTTTGCTAAGAAAGGCATTTTAGATTTTATGATGTCTGTTGGTTCTCTAAAGAAGTTATTGAGTTGTATGGAATGAGGGTTGAGATCTGTCTGGCTTACTGACAATCCTGTTTCACTGCTACGTTGTGTGTTTTTCCTTTAGTTCAGTCGTGAAATTCCCAAGTGATTAAAAAAAAAAAAAAAAATAATGGGACAAGTTTCCTTGCCACGTGTCCCAGAATACAGATTTCTCTCTCAAGATATGGGATAATTAAGGGAATGGACCTCCTGCTTGAAGCAGGGTCAGCATGGGGACCACACCAGCTTGCTTTATCCATTCAGGTATTCCAACCTCCACATTTTTACATTTTTACTACAGATTCCACATAATTACCGAGTTTGCACTAAAACCTTTAACTTTACACCCTTTTTTTTTTTTTTTTACAAGCTTTTTCTTCAGTCAGACCCCACAGACCCTTAAATGATCCTGTTAAATTCCCCTTCTAAGAACATGAGAGAAATTCTCTATTAAGAAGACAGTTTATTTCCTCTTTAAGGAGTTTCCTTGCTCTTGGCTGTTCCTGCCCATCCGTCTGAGAGTCCTGTCAACCAAACAGAAATCAATCACAAACCCTTTGGTGGGGTTACCATAATGGATCTTGCAACCTTCTTTCCTAAATGGGAGATCCTGCAGCACGTGGTTTACAGCCAGCTAATGTTAGCCAGTAATCTCATTTAGTGTTTTCCCAAAAGTCCAAATAGTGCATTAGGGTGGTGTAACAAGCACAGCAGATCGATACAGAGATGGTGCTCTCCTCCAATGGATTAATCCAAGAAAATGGACTTGAAAATCACGGTCGTTTTGTTTGGAACAGACCTTTAATATCACCCTTGTCCCGCTGTTAACCCAGCACTGCCAAGACCACTGCTAAACCATGGCCCTCAGCACCACATCTCCACAGCTTTGAAATCCCTCCAGGGATGGGGACTCCACCTCTGCCCTGGGCAGCCTGGGCCAGGGCCTGACAACCCTTTCAGGGTTCCTAATATCCAATCTAACCCTCCCCTGGGACAACTTGAGGCTATTTCCTTTTGTCCTGTTGCTTACCTGGGAGAAGAGACCCACCCACCCTCCCCTCAACATCCTTTTAGGAAGTTGTAGGGAGTGAGAAGGTTTCCTCTCAGTCTCCTTTTCTCCAGGATAAATTCCCTCATAACATTTGTGCTCCAGACCTTCCTCAGCTCCATTGCCCTTCTCTGGACATGCTCCAGTCCCTCAATGTCCTTCTTGTCATGAAGGACCCAAAACTGACCCAAGGATTTGAGATGTAACCTCACCAGTGTCAAGGACAGCAGGATGCTCCCTGCCCTGGTCCTGCTGGCCACACCACTGCTGATGCTTTGCCTTGGTGGCCCTTGGTGGTGACCTGTGTCAGGTCTAAAGTGCCTGGAAGGACATTTAGTCCTGGAAAAAGAGCAGTGAAAAGTCATAGTGTGAAAAAAAATAACTGTGGGGCAGGAGACACCATGTCTGAATGAGGCTCCAGTGTGGTTGGCAATGTAAAGAATCCATTGAAGCATGCAAATAAAGAATACATGGACTTTAAATGATCACTAGTGATCACAGGGAAAAATAAAGCAATCAGAAAAAGCTCCTTAATGTGGAGTCTCCTTCTCTGCAGGGAGAAGGAACCCACTTGGAAATGTTCCTGTGTGACCTACACTGGGTGATCCTGCTCTTGCAGGGGTTTGGACTCAAGGATCTTTAGAGGGCCCTTCCAACCCCTAACACTCTGTGATTCTGTGAATGTGGGTTATAATATCCCTTTTGCACTGGCTTTAAAAACATTTACAGAATTTATGTAGCAAGGGTACAGCTGCCCATTTCCTTAGCTCTTCACCTCTACCCAATACACTCTAAGAAGTCACTTTTAAATCCCATTTTTTGTTAACCCATACTCTCTTGTATTGGTTTATCAATCCAGACCAGGGTTTCAGGCATTTAAAACGAGCTCTGCTTTTAGCTGAACCAAAATCACCACCATTGTGAGTCTTAGGTGTACAAAGAGCCTTACCTGGTTTTTTTCTTCTCATACTCCATCCTCATACAGACCTTGCCCATAATCAGGTGGCATGCAGCAGTCCATGGTCATACATTTTGATGCCTACCAGACTTTTGAAGTGCTTACTGATATCAGCAGAGCAGGGATTAAGGGAAAATCCTCCTCTGTAAGAGCCTACAGAAGTTTGAACTTCAGATCATAAAGCCTGGAAGCACCTGGGACTGCATTTAAATTCCATTTTAGGCATCTCACAGATGTACAGTAATGAATGAAAAGAGTAAGAGGGATGTTTTATATTGGTATATACTGTAAAATCAAGGCAACTTAACATTCCTGTTTCTTTTTTTTTTTTTTTTTTTTTTTTTTTTGTTACCACATCTTGAGTGGTTGCCAAGAACTCGATTCCCCAAAGGAACAGCATTGTGCTTCATGTTCCACTTTCTTACTGTGGTAAAACAGGGATCTGTCTTGGCCAGTCAGCAAAATAAGTAGGAAGAGAATATTAAACTGGGGATACTGTGGCTGATAAATCTTGGGGGGGTTTATGACCTTATCAAGCTAAAAATAATGTGGGTTGAAATGGGTGTTAGAGCAGCCACTGTCAGGATAGGTGGGAAGATGTGTTACATACACAGTTCATGCACATAAATAAAATGCTTCTTTCCAAGGCATGTGAATAGTTTTCTAAATTTCCTTGTGTGGCTTGTTTTTTGGTTTTTTTTTCTACCCTTGAAATATTTTATCTTTGGTGGGAAAGTGGTTTAACTGAGATTTGCCTGGCTCTTCTAGAAAGGAATACCTTAAACAGTATTTATAAAGTAAAAGTCCAGGTAGCTTTAAATTCCAGTGGACATCTCATCTCTGAAACATTTCACCAGCTGCCTGACTTTTGAAACAGATGGAACCTTAATTCTGTGGCTCTATCAATGTGGATAACATTTCATAAATTAATGCAAATTGCAAGATTTTTGGCTGGATTTTACAAGATGGACTAAAGAAGCCTCTACTGAAGGCAAAAAGTGCATCACATCAGGCAAAAAGATGGTGAGAGTAATGACTCCACAGAGTAAAGAAAAGAGACAAAATTCCTGAAGAATTCCACAACTGGTGTCAGGATTAGAATTAAGGTGATGGTGGGAGGGTTTTTATATTCTTGAGGTGAGCCCAATGGGTGAGTTCCCATTTATTCAGGAGCAGTATTTAATAAGTACCACGGTGCTGTGGCATTCCAAGATGAGATGGCATTCTGTGGCCATAGGGTACACAGCAGTGAAACTTCCCTGTGGTTCTGTGGTTGTCTGATGAGGGTGAGTTCAGAAATGCTTCATCATAGCTGGGATCTTCAGGTGTGCCCGTGTGAAGCTGGAGGTTGATTTTCTCTAGATCAGGAGGACACTGGTGGTCCCAAAAGACAAACTTTGGCAGCTCACATTGATGTTTGCGTCTGGTCTTAGCAATTTAGAACCCAACTAGCTCTAGAAACACCATTTCCTCTGGATCAGGAGGTCCTAAAAGACAAACTTTGGCACTCACATTGATGTTTGCATCTGGTCTTAGCAATTTAGAACCCAACTAGCTCTAGAAACACCATTTCCTCTAGATCAGGAGGACACTGGTGGTCCCAAAAGACAAACTTTGGCAGCTCACATTGATGTTTGCATCTGGTCTTACCAATTTAGAACCCAACTAGCTCTAGAAACACCATTTCTTTAACACACCGTAACTCCAAAGTGTTTTCCTTCACTTCCACTGGCTTCTTTCTTTAAGAAAAATAGTTGGAAAAAAAAAAATGGTTGGCATCCTTCCTGAAATCTTTTTTGGGCAGGAAACTGAAAAGTTCTTTTCTCTTGTCCTAGGCGCTATGAGTCTCATCCAGTCTGCACTGATCTGCAGGATAAAATTCTACAATGTTATCGACAACACCCTCAGGAGACCCTCAGCTGCTCTGCCCTGGCCAGCCAGTACCTGCATTGTGTCAACCATGCCAAACAGGTGAGTGGGAAATATTCCTGCTGATGGAGTGAAGAAGAGCAGGACCACTGGATTCTCAAATCAGGGGGGTTCACATGCCAAAGCAATCCAGTTCTCAGTATGTGTGTTCTCATGAGCTCACTTTCAATTTATTTAAATGCTAAAGTTTCCATCTCTTCCTTTGGGGAGGTGTTTAGGGGCTCTTGGTGCTGGCAGATGTTTCCTGGTATCTTCAGTTTTAACAGTAAAATAAGAAGATTAAATGACGTGGCACTGTTTTTCCTAAATATGACAAATGAATGTCTCAACTGATTGCTCACCAGCTGGAAGTCTCAGTATATTTTGTGTGATGTTCTCTGAGAGTCTAATACTGCCCTTTACCTCATCTTGCTCTCCTCTCATGCAGTTTTCTAGGGCATGGGTTGTTACTGAAGAGGAAAACCTTTGTAATTTATTGGGGCACCAGAAGGGAAAATGTTAGTGATACTCATATCTTTCAGTTAAAAGAAGATGAAATTTCTAATTATTATTAAGGCAGCTGGAAGTGTGCTTCCAGACCATGTGGGCAGTGTATGTAAAAAGTGCTTCAGTAGGTCTGTTGATCTTTATTTCTGTTAAAATCAATGATTTAATATTTGCCCATGTGACAACACAGGCTCTGATGTCTTAGCAGAGCCCCAGCAACTGTGTCTAGTATTTGCTAATTATAATTTTCACTGGAGTTAATTCTGCTTGGGCAGAAAGTAGGAAGACTTTGGCTGTTACACTAGTTCAGTCTTGCTCTTGTATTACAAAAGATCTGGAGTTAATGCTGCTCATGGTCTACTGCAATGTGGAAACCAATGGTTGCATGGCAGTGCTAAAGCTACTCCTCAGTCTGTGGTGCTTAATACATTTGTGGGCTGTTATTAATTTTTTTTATATAGTTAGTAGCCTCCTTTTTGCCCAAGCAGCCTGGCTGATTTGGCAGTGCTGAAAGACAAGTTCAGCTAACAGCTCTGGTGTGGTTTTTCTCTGAACACAGCAGGACAAGGACAATTTGGCTGGCTGGCAGCTCTTAAAATTACTGTAAAATCATAGAATGGTTTGGGTTGGAAAAGATCTACAAGATCAAGTCCAACCATTAACCCAGCACTACCAAGGCCAGCACTAACCCATGGCCCTCAGCACCACATCTTTTAAACATCTCCAGGGATGGGGACCCCACCACTGCCCTGGGCAGCCTGGGCCAGGGCCTGACAACCCTTTCAGGGAAGAAATTCTTCCAGATATCCAATCTAAACCTCTCCTGGTGCAACTTGAGGTCATTTCCTTCTCTTGTCCCATTGCTTGTTATTTGGTAGAAGAGACCACCCCCAGCTCCCCCAAATCTCCTTTCAGGGAGTTGTAGAGAGTGAGAAAATCTCCCTTCAGCCTCCTTTTCTCCAGACTAAACACCCCCAGGTCCCTCAGCTGCTCTAGATCCTTCATCATCTTTGTTTCCCTTTGGACACACTCTGGGACCTCCATGTCCTTGTAGGCTTTCTTTCATAGATCTCCTGGCCCTTGATTATTTTTGGAAGGATGGTTGAGCCATGCTCATTCCATGAGAAGTGCAACCAGCTTTGTTCAGGTGCCTTTCTTGGGCAGAAGGAAGCTAGAAAACTTAGCTCATCCCCTTCTTCCCTAAGATGAACAGTTCCCCACAACCTTTTGAACTGGATTTTTTTTTAAATTGAAGTACAATCCTTTTTTTTTTTTTTTTTTTTTTTTTTTTTTTTTTTTTTTTTTTTTNTCCCTGTTCCAGGACCTTTCCCTGTTCCTGGGCACTGCCAAACCCATGAGCAGGCTTTCAGGTGCCTTGTGACAGCAGCAATGCTCTGGACACAACTGTCACCTACCAGCCAGGTGTTCCTGGTGCCTGGAGTTCATTTCACCCAGTTTGAGCCCTGTATGGACCTGGCAGAATGGACTTCACACATTGCCAACTGCACCTGTGCCAGAAGCCTTCAAGGAACTCATCCAGACCAGCATGGTTAAAAAAGGAACTGCTGGGAAAACTTAAGTGGAAAAGGAAAATCTACAGATCATGGAAGGGGGGGCTGGTCACTTGGGAGGAATATAGGACTGTTGTCAGAGGATGTAGGGAGGCAATTAGGAAAGCTAAGGCCTCCTTGGAACTTAACCTTGCAAGTCAGGTTAAGGATAATAGAAAGGGCTTTTTCAAATACATAGCTAGCAAAACTAACACTAGAGGCAATATTGGCCCACTAAGGAATGAGCTGGGAGCCCTGGTGACAGAGGATATAAAGAAGGCAGAGGTGCTGAACGCCTTCTTTGCCTCTGTCTTTACTCCTGCAGGGCTTCCGCATGAGCCCCAGATTCATTTAGCCCCAGAAGTAGTCAAGATAGATGAGGAGTTTGACATAGTAGATGAGGATTGGGTTAGGGATCATCTGAGTAATCTGGACATCCATAAGTCGATGGGTCCAGATGGACTGCATCCAAGGGTGCTGAGGGAGCTGGCGGAGGTCATTGCTAGGCCACTCTCCATCATCTTCAGCAAGTCATGGGTAACAGGAGAGGTGCCTGAGGACTGGAGGATAGCAAATGTCACTCCAGTCTACAAGAAGGGCAAGAAGGAGGACCCGGGTAACTATAGACCGGTCAGCCTCACCTCCATCCCTGGAAAGGTGATGGAACAACTTGTTCTTGTCACTATCTCCAGACATATCAAGGACATGGGGATCATCAAGAGCAGTCAGCATGGTTTTATCAAGGGTAAATCATGTTTGACTAACCTCATAGCCTTCTATGAGGAAATTACTAGGTGGATAGATGATGGAAGAGCGGTAGATGTGGTTTATCTTGATTTCAGTAAAGCATTTGACACCGTCTCTCACAGCATCCTTGTAGATAAGTTGATCAAGTATGGGTTTGGTGATCAGGTAGTGAGGTGGATCAGGAACTGGTTGAAAGGAAGGAGGCAGAGAGTTGTAGTCAATGGGGCAGAATCTGGTTGGAGGTGTGTGACTAGTGGAGTCCCTCAGGGGTCAGTACTGGGACCGGTGTTGTTCAATATCTTCATCAACGACTTGGATGAGGGTATAGAATGTACCCTCAGCAAGTTTGCTGATGACACTAAGCTGGGAGGAGTGGCTGACACACCAGAAGGCTGTGCTGCCATTCAGAGAGATTTAGACAGGCTGGAGAGTTGGGCAGGGAGAAACTTGATGAAATTTAACAAGGCGAAGTGTAGAGTGTTGCATTTGGGGAAGAACAACACAATGTCCCAGTATAGGTTGGGGGCTGACCTGCTGGAGAGCAGTGTAGGTGAAAGAGACCTGGGGGTCCTGGTAGATAAGAGGATGACCATGAGCCAGCAATGTGCCCTTGTGGCCAAGAAGGCCAATGGCATCCTGGGGTGCATTAGAAAGGGTGTGGTTAGTAGGTCAAGAGAGGTTCTCCTCCCCCTCTATTCTGCATTGGTGAGGCCACACCTGGAGTATTGTGTCCAGTTCTGGGCCCCTCAGTTCCAGAAGGACAGGGAACTGCTTGAAAGAGTCCAGCGCAGAGCCACTAAGATGATTAAGGGAGTGGAACATCTCCCTTATGAGGAAAGGCTGAGGGAGCTGGGTCTCTTTAGTTTGGAGAAAAGGAGACTGAGGGGTGACCTCATCAATGTTTTCAAATATGTAAGGGGTGAGTGTCAGGGAGATGGAGTTAAGCTTTTCTCAGTGGTGACCAGCGATAGGACAAGGGGTAATGGGTACAAATTGGAGCATAGGAGGTTCAAATTGAATATTCGAAAAAAATTTTTTACTGTAAGGGTGACAGAGCCCTGGAACAGGCTGCCCAGGGGGGTTGTGGAGTCTCCTTCACTGGAGACATTCAAAACCCGCCTGGACACGTTCCTGTGTGATGTGCTCTAGGTGGCCCTGCTCTGGCAGGGGGGGTTGGACTAGATGATCTTTCGAGGTCCCTTCCAACCCCTAGGATTCTATGATTCTATGAACCTTTTGAACTGGATTTTTTTTTTTTTTTTTTTTTTTTTATTTTTTTTTTTTTTTTTTTTTTCTTTTTTTCTTTTTTCTTTTTTTCCCTCACTGTGGCAAACAGTAATTCGTGTCTATATTTTTTTTTCTAAGTTTTCTTTTAGTGTGATTTCTGTACCCCAAAATCCAATCTGAAGTTACTGGACCATGGGTGGGTTTGAGACAACTTAAAAAACAGGCCAGTGAATAATATTGGTATATAGTGCTCTAGAATTTCATTGTGGAGTATCTGGAATACTAAGTTACTGTGGTTTTAATTTTATATTCTTTTTTAAAGTAACTAAAAAAATGAGATGAATTACTTATACATGGCTATACCTAAAATTTGTATTTGAGAGGAATTTCTTCAGAAGACTGAGGATGAATTAATTCATGTTCAGAAGGTGCAGGAAAATGAAATTGCAGAAATACGAGCATTAGGTTTTTGAACCCTTTTAAACACCTTTTTTTTGTTGAAGATTTTCAGCCAAGCCTGTCAAGTAGTTAAAAGTGTTTCCTAAATGTTTCTCATTCTCTTCCACACATGCTTCAAGATGAGAATTCTCTCTTTATGATAACAGAGGAGAAGCAGCCTTTTATGATGGAAATATTTGCAAGAGGAACAATTGTTTTTCATAATGAACTCCAGTCCTCCACAGCTCATCCTCTAGCTGTAATTGTAATTATTTTTACTCACTCATTGCCCAGAAGTCCAGGAGAAGAGTTACTTTGAAATAATTGCTAAACACTCTTATAAAATCCTGCAGAATTACCTAACATGTGTGCTGGGTTGGAAGGCAGAGGAGTGGGATAAATAGCAGGTTCAGAAATGAAAAAGTTAACTGACACTGGCTACAAGAAACAAACAAAGAGGAAAATTTGCTAGAGGGAATAGACCAAGATATTGAAAACCAAATAACTTAACTAATCCGATTTCCTGGCAGTGAGTCTGGGCACTTGTGCTCAGACTGAGCACACTCTGTGCTTTTCATAAATTGAATTTATTGACTCCTCTTTCGTTCCTATCTTGCTTATAATTATCTCACCCTCTCTTCTCTATGTTCCTTATTTCTCATCCTGTCTGTAATCTCATGTCTCTATCTGTCCTTTTCTCCCCTTGTTAGAAAGGCCCAGAGAGTTGTTAATTCAGAGGAGTTTGACACCTTGTATCTTCACTTTAAATCTTTTTCCAAACTCACGAGAAGCTAGGGAGAGAAATTAAACTCTATTATTAATGCTTCCATTTTATTATCATAGTAACAGAGAGCAAAACCTCCTTAATGGAGCCATTAAGGGGAAGATATTAGGACTGTCTGTGGCATTTATTTGTGCTCCCACTGCTGAAGTAACTCCAGCCAGACCATCCACTGCACTAATACAAACCTTCCAGTGGCATTTTTATCACTTACCCAAGTCTACCATCCACTGATATGGATGAGGTGGCTGTTGAAATACCCTTGTTTTATTTTTTTTATATATTTTTTTTTAATTTCCCCTGGGCTACAGGGAGCCCTAATTCCTATATAGAAACACAACCAGACTGTAGTTTAATGAAGTCTCTGCAATAGGTTCCTGTGGGACCACTGAATTTTGGAGGGATGCAAGTCTCTGCTGGCAGGTGAGATTTGAAAGTATTTCAAAGAATGAGACCAGTAACTGCTGGTGTCTGACAGCCTGGATACAAACTTATCCTTCAGCCTCTTCAGCCTTGTGCAACCATTATTTTAATTTGTAGGATGGAGTGGTCCTTAATCATGTGTCCTAGTCAGAATCAAACCATTATTTTAACCCAAATCCTCCAGTGTTTTTACTAGAGACCATTTTCCCATCCAATGGAGAAATCTGTGTAAGTATAGCTGGAAACACTGAACTGAAACACAATAAAAATGCTTGTCTTTTATGGCCACCATTTCATATGACCTTAAATGCTGGAAGTTGAGTATGGAAGAGTTATGCCTGCATTGGTGTTATGAAAAAACAGAAAGGTAAATATTTTAAATACATGATTTTTTTAGGTGATGTTAAATGTCACGAGTCAGTAAAGAATGCTAAAAATCCCCAATATGCAGACAAAAACCAAAGCAAGCCTTGGGACTTTCACATTTCATAGAATCATCGAATTGGTCTGCAGATGAAATTTTATGGGCAGAAATATTCATGGGATGAACAAATACCTGTGACTTTTTTTTTCCTTAGGACACTAAATAAAAGTAGCACACTTCTTCTTAGATCTTTTGGGAATTTCCTGCATTAACTTATGCAGTGCTGAATTTATGTAAAGTTAATATTCAGCCCAGCGATGGCTTCGAGCCAGTTTCTGTAATACCACTGCAAAAAAAGTCTTCCAGGTAAAGTAACCTTTATCAGGTTTACAGAAATCTCCATGGGGATGCTGTCAAACTGAGGTTGAAGATTTGGTTAACTAATAAAAGTTTCCCTTATTTTTGTTTGCAGTAGCATGTAGGGAGCATAAAAAAGCAACTCCTTCTTATTTTTTCAGCAGGTACTTCTCTGCCTGGGTTCTGGAGGGTATTTTTGTGACCACAAAGACATTTCCCATCTTTTCATGTGCTTGCTGTCCTGCTCCTTGCAGGACATCTCTTAATCCTTACAGAAATACTGTTTGATCTAGTTGAATGGTTTGCCAGGTTATTTTTAGAAGTACCCTGAGAAGTTGGTTGAAAATATAGAGAACAACAGCTTTTTCATTCTCTTTATTTTTAATTTTCCTGAGCTGTAACTTCCATCACTCAGTGCAGTCCAGACTTGCAAGATGATGTACCCTGGCTGGCCAGATACTTCTCAAATACCTAAATCATCTGCTTGTAGGTTTCCTGTAAGACTTTTTGGGCTTCCTCCTGACATAAACCCTAAAAATTCCCAGTTCCCTTCCTACCATTTTTCACAAGGAAACTCATAATTTCTGTCTTCCTCTCACGGTTTGACACTGGCCCGGCAATTAAACGGAATAACAGATTTTTCTATTAATCCCCCTCCCCTCCCTGATAAGGAAAGGAGAGAGAATAAGGGAGAGAGACTTATGGGTTGGAAACTAAACTACACAACTTTAATGAAACAGTAATGATAAATAGGAAAAATTACTAAATATATATATAAATATACAAATATACAGGAAAAAATTGATCCCACGTTCCTCTCCCCTTTCCCCCAATAACTCTCACATCCCCACTGAGGCTGCAGGGCAGCCCTGGGAAAGTCCAGGCTGGACCCTGGGGTCAGGAGCAGTTGGGAGCTGGAGGCAGGAACACACAGATTCAGGCTAGGATGGATCAGGAGCACAGGCAGAGGAAGGGATGGAATCCTCCCAGGATGCTGAAGCAAACAGGGAGCAGGCAAAGGAAGGCAGGACGAGAGGAAAGGGCAGGAAAGAAAGCAGGAAGGTGTTGCCCCTTGTGATCCCTCAAATTTATAGTGAGTATGAGGTGTATGGGATGGAATACTCTGTTTGGTCAGTTCTGGCATCTATCTTGTCTCGGGCCTCCCCAAAGGAGGGGTTCAGGTGGGACCTCTTTACTCCTTTTCTCCTTCTGGAGGGCCAAATGTTCCTCAGAGCTGAGCAGTGTCCTTGGCTCTGCAGCCCATTCTCCAGCAGTAACTATAACCATGGAGTGGGATCAGTCCCAGGAGCAGACACTGACTGAGAAACTTGCTGTTCATTTCAGCAAGTGCAGCTCCTGACAAGAGACTGAGCTGAAAGCAAAAGTACAAACCAGAAAATCACTTTTATCCTGGCCCAAACCAGGACACTTCCCCATTTCCTAGATTTTGTAGGCAAGAACAGATTGATTGCCTTGGTCAGTGTCAAAGCCCTCCAGTGAACACAGGTGACCTCCAGCATCCTTCTAGCTGGTCAGTCCTATGAGATCCCACATTCTCTTCTCCTCACTGCTCTAGACAAGTAATATCCATACATGTGCTCATTCCTTATTTTTAGATCAGGGCAGTAGTAAGTTCTTAGTAGAGCCCTACATACTGTCCTTGCAAGTCTGTGTTTTCATGGTAGAGGCCAGGGACCTCTCTGAAGAGTCAAGACCTTGATGGCAGAGCTCTCTGGCGTGGCAGGAAAAATAACTCTTGGCCTGCTACAGATCTGTAATTTTAACTCTTTGTGGCCTGACCGTACACAGGAGGTGGTTAATGAAGCACTGGGTCAGTGCAACGTGTTCAGACTGTGGAGCTGTTGGTGATGGGGGAGGTACTTTGTGTTGTGTGACTTCAGGACCTGTTTCCTCGAGTGTGTAATTGCTGGGAATGGGGTTTTATCTTACGATAAGCACAGATATTTTCATTTTTTTAATAGCCATAGCACTAGAGCCATGAGAGCATTAGGGTGGATAAAAAGGAATCATTACTGCAGCTCTTCAGGCCTCCAAATGGCTGGCTTGGAGAATCCTCAAATTGCTTCATTCTGCTGCTGTGACTTGGCTCTGTGATGATGTCTCTGTTGACAATATTTCTTTTCCTGCACTGGTATTTTAAAAATTACAAATCCTGGGAAGGCATTGTAACCAGACTTCAGGGAGCCTCTGGAATAACTTTGAGTTACCAAAATATATGTTTCTCTCTCTCTCTTCCCCTTCCCTCTGACTGTTCTCTTAGCAGAGCATGCTTGGGAGAGGAGGATAAAGGCATTGTCCAAATCAAGCACAAGACCATCGACTCTAATTTCAGCAGAAGAGCATTTTTTCCCAAGAATGATATGAGAGCCCACGTACAGGGCAGAACAATAAAGAGAAGAACTGGAAGAGCCATTTCAGGAGCAGCAGCCATCACAGCTCAATCAGTGTGACCATTTGGAAAGCCAAGACCTGTATCTTATTCCATCAGAAACCGTACATCCGCAGATGCTGTTCAGTCTCAGTAAAACCCACTTATGGGTGATTGAAGGAAGGAAAAGAAAAGAACCTTTCACAGAGCTTAGAAAAGGGAAATATCCTTCAAATGCTGCTATTTCATTGTAGAAACTTCTCAGTGTCAAAGGCAATGGGGTATGTAACACTTGGTGTGCTGGGACGTGGTGGTACTTTGCGGGCAGGTCAGCTGCTGCTCCTGACTGTACAGCCTGGATTCATTGCTGGCATGAAAGTTTTCCCTAGGATGTATAATGATGTAAATTGAGCTTTAACTTATTCCACAAATTATGTCACTTCATGAAATCTCTCCCCAGGCCTTCTGCTGGAATGATGTTAATGATCCAACACTTCAGATGTGACATGGCCTTTATTTACGTGAAACGATTCTGTTGTGCTCCTCACTCCTATCAGGTCCTGACAAATCTGCCAACAATAAATACATTTTATGCACAAGCCTGACACTTGAGTCTGTCTCTCTTTCCACTTCTCAGAGGTGGCTGGTGTTCCCTCAACGATGGCAATCACGTTTTGCCAGCAGATGTGATTTCTGAAGCTTGAAAGCTCAGACTTGTCTGCATAACCAACCATGGTTTGGGGAAGGGTGCTCACATTGAAGTGTTTTCCACCACAGCAACTGGAAAGGGTCCCACGTGCTGGGATTCATGCACCACCAGTTCCCTGGCTTGGAAAGTCCTTGTGAATGAAAGGCCACACCAGACACAGAACTGCACACACTTCCTATGCAAGCACCCAGTTTCTTTTAATTGCTTTTTGTTCAGCTAAGGACTGCAGCATTCATCTTACCAGGCAATCTGAGAAAAGACTTTTTTACACAATAGTAATGCTAACAGTGTTAAATGAGCAAATGTGTCTAGACCCTTCTGCTGTTTGTTTACCTGTTCTGTTTCTCTAATTGGCTCCATCTGAACTGCATCCTACCCTACAACTGCAAGTGCACCTGCAGATCTCATTTCTATTCAAAATATTGCCAGTGATTCTCCTATTCTAATTATCAGGACACTTTGTGAGTACTATTTAATTAAGGGTTTTGTTTTGTTGGGGTTTTTTTTTATGCTGCAGAAAAGAGCTGGTTTGTTGTTTTTTTTTTCATGTGAAGCAACTGTAATATCAATAGGACAGGAAGATCCTGGAGTTCAGCATCAGGCACCAGGTAAACTGCTGGGGGGAAATAATAGGGAATTAAGCAATGTGTTTACATGGGGACTTGCTGTAGTGTTTACAAATCAGCTAACTCACAAATTCTCCTCTATAATGTTCTCTTTTTGTAACAGAGAGCCAAGAAGCTGGCAGATCCATCCCTGCCAGACTTAGACTTGGCAGCCAAATGCAGTGCAGAGGAAAAGCAGACGTTTTTAAAGCCAGATGATTCTGTAAAATCAGGAGAAGAGCTATGTCGGGAAGGAAGGTCTCTGTTATTGCCAAATGTTTATTGGTTTTCCATCCTGACAGCCTTGAGCTATGGGAATCAGTCTTGCTTGCTTTGTTCCAACTGTGTTTCAGGCTTCATTTGAGATGTTGTGTTCTTTAAACATCTTCTGTATCATCAGTAGTGGCATCTCTAGCATCTATTGCTTGAGCCTAAGGGGGAAGCTGATGGCAGCAAACAGGGTCTAGGCTTTAAGTTGTCCCTGTTGTGGACAACTTTTGCCTTTTAAGTCTGTCTTTGTCTTCTTCCCTCTCCCCACCTGCTGGTATGGATGTCAAGAAGGACACTCTTCTTTTCAAAACTGAGTTGAGAGATGAAGTTGAAGATCACTGCTCAGTGAAGTAGGAGGTCTGCCTAAAATAGAGACAGTTGCCATCTTTTGTTTTAAAACTGAACTAATCATAGAATAGTTTTGGTTGGAAAAAACCTTTTAGATCAAGTTCTACTCTTAACCCAGCACTCCCAAATCCACCACTAAACCATGTCCCTCAGCACCACATCTACCCAGCTTTTAAACACCTCCAGGGATGATGATTCAGCCACCTCCCTGGGCAGCCTGAAGAAGCTTTTCAGGGAAGAAATTGTTCCTAATATCCAATCTAAACCTCCCCTGGTGCAACTTGAGGCCATTTCCTCTCGTCCTATCACTTGTTACTTGGGAAAAGACACCAACACTCACCTCACTACAATCTCCTTTCACATAGTTGTAGAGAGCAAGGTCTCCCCTCAGCCTCCTCCTATCTGGACACCCCCAGTTCCCTCAGATGCTTCTCCTAAAAGTTGTGCTGTTATTTAATTATATTTTTGTAAAAAATTATTGTAAAAGCAACATTTATAGGATCTGGAGAAGCACAAGAATGAGGAGTTTGTGTCTTTGTTGTGCTTACTCCTTATGGTTCTGGGGAGGAGAAAAAATTCTGGGCCTGGTCTAACACTGTTCTTCCAGCCAAAACCTCCCTTGTAGCTGCATTTCAAGATTGGAATGTTTGAATTTTCCCATTTTTTTCTCTTTTCGTAGAATGGAAATCCTGTGGGGAGGTCTCCTTCCTTCTCAAAAAATAACCAGATCTCTCCAACATTGCTCACTGCCAAACTGGAGAATTTGCATTCAGCTGAGTGGATCCTGATCTCAGAAGGGATGATGTTCTCTAGAGGTGATAGGTGAAGGCATGATGCTCTTTACCCATGGTAGAGTCTCATCTCATTTCAGATGTTCTTGTTGGTCAGTCCCAAGCTCTGACCAGCTGTAGCCAAAGAGCAATTTTACCAAGGGTTTGAAATGTCAAAGCAGGATTGTAAGAGCTCAATCAAAGCTTTTCATTGTTCTTTGTTCAGTCTGTGGAACTAATCACAGGCCTTTCAATGGTGTCAAAATAATCACTGCTATCCTACTCTCATGTAATTTTGACTCTTTCAAATACAAGACTGCCTTTCCTCAGGAGCTGTCTGTGTCTGACAAGACAGATCCCATTAACCAGCAGAGTTGGGTTTGGATTTTTTGGGTTTTTTTCCACCTCTTAGGACATCCCTGTGTTACAGTTTCAAGCAGCTACTTGGAATTAGCTTGTATATGGAGGTGGCTATGGGTTGGGTAAGTCTGACAGCTCAGGTAGCCATTGCTTTCATCTCCTTTAGAGCTTGTGTCCTTTAGCCACATCTAAGGAGGTGACTGGAGTTTCAAGTGGACTCTGTCTGATGGAGTTCCATGCCACCTCTCAAGCAATAGGAAGGGGAGCCTTTCCCTTTTCTATCCTTTTTGTTTGCCTTTCCAAAGCAGCAGAAATTTTATGCAATATTCTTTGCTGCAAACTGTTGCAAGGGCTTCCCTCCAGCTGCAAATGCTGGTTGGGTCTGGGCAAGGCAAACCAATTCTTTCTAGTGTTTTCTTCCCATGCATCTAGGAGCACTTCAAGCTCCCTAACCAAAATCACCAGGCACTTGTCCCCTGCCAATTGATAACACTTTGCAGCTCACCTGCCCGTATTAGATGCTATTTGAACAAGAGGTAGGTGTTGCCACCTAGATAAGGATTTGGATTTTGGAGTAGCAAATGGCTACAGGATTGAATTTTGCAAGCTGGTCAGTTCACAGTTTGCAAAGGTTTGTGTTGAGCAAATTGGCTGAAGGCACAAGAGAAAGGACCATGAAAGGAGGGAGGAAGAGAGGGCATGCACAACATGGGCATCCATCCTGCAGCCCTGAGAGCTCTCCCTGTGCTCAGGATCTGACAGCTCCTGATGCAAAATCATCCATTGGGCACCATCAGCATTAATGGAGCCATTTCTGCTCCTGCTTTAAGAAGGATGATTCTTCCTTAAAGAGCTGGGGGCTCTTTTCAAGAGCTCTTTTTTTTTTTTTTTTTTTTTTTTTCAACGTGACCCATTGTCACATTGGAGTTCAGGAGAGCAGTGAGTGACTCTGAGACCCTGGCTCTTGAGAGCCCAAGGCAAGATTCAAGCAGAGATATAAAAAACAAAGCAGGAATCAGCTTGGAGCAGGGAGAGGAGTTGACATTGATGTTCATGTTGGGTTTTGCTGGGTGAACACCCTGCTGCTTTCAGCTCTCTTTTGGGGAGGAACATCTGTCATCTCAAGTCACCTTCCTGTTCTTTTTGGAGGGAGCAGAATTGATAGGGCCTGGAGCAAAGTGCATCTCTAGTTTGATCATCAGTGTGCTGGTCATCCCACAGAATGGTGCTGAGGATATTCCCACTGGGAAAACCTCTGGGCAGCCAAGGGGCTGTTCCCTTCTGCCTGGCAGCAAAGTGGTCACTGCAATGAAAAGTTCCCTGCACCAGACAAGGAATTTGGTCAGCATTTGCCCCACCCTGAGGAAGAGGGAGATGAGAGTATGGTGTGAGGAGGACCATGGTGTGGGGAGTCTTTAAGTCACAGTGAAAAAGCCAGGCAGGTTCTCAGAGAGTGTGGGGCACTGAGCCAGGGCTCCCCTACAAGAATGTCAGCTCCATGTGAACAAAGAGGCTGGGTAATTAGAGAGGTAATTAGTTTGGTAATTACTAAAGTAATTAGTTTGATTCTCTCTCAAGCCAGTAGCTGCTGCAGAGAGAACACTCAGCCACTGTGTTCCAGGGAGCACCTTGAATTGCTCCCCCAACCATTAACCCTTCTGCCACTGCATGGCAAACACCAGGATGAATCCCAGACTCGTTGGCGTTGGAAGGGACCTGCAAAATCATCCAGTTCCAACCCCCCTGCCATGGGCAGGGACACCTCCCACCAGCCCAGGGTGCTCCAAGCCCCATCCAACCTGACCTGAGACACTGCCAGGGATGGGGCAACCACAGCTTCTTGGGGCAACCTGGGCAACCAGGGGCTCAGCACCCTCAAATTAAAGAATTTCTTCCTAATATTTCATCTGAATCTCTCAGCTTACAGCCATCCCCCACTTTCTATCACTCTCCAGCTTTCTTGTAGCCCCTTCAGTCACTGGAAAGCAGCTCTAAGGTCCCCCTGGAGTCTTCTCTTCTCCAGGCTGAACAACCCCAACTCTCTCAGCCTCTCATACCAGAGGTGTTTCAGCTCTTGGATCATCTCCATGCCCTCCTCTGGACTTGCTCCAACAGTTCCATGTCTTTCCTGTATTGTTACCTGGCACCAAGACTGGGTCCGTGTGTGTGTTACTTTCCTCCTTTTTTTGTTCTTTTGTTGCTTTTTTTTTGTGGGTTTTTGTTTGTTTGTTTGTTTTTTTGGTGTTTTGTTTGTTTTTTTGTTTTTTTGGATGTTCTGTCCCTGGAAAGGTTTCTTTAGCCCCTCCATTCTCTTCTCCTGAATTTTGCCCCTTGACTCCACCTCCAGTTCTTCAGCCATCCCTTCCCCCAGACAGAAGTTACTCACCACTTGATTTACAGGATTCCAGACATCCATTTTGCTCAAGTCCATCTCAGTTGTCTCTGGGGAGGGCCATTTCCATCCTGCTGCAGGAGAGGAGGAGGAAGGGGAAAGCTCTGGATTCCCAGGAAGGCTCTAAGTGGGCTCCTTCATTTTTAAATTAGGTTCCTGCTCAGAGGTTAATCATTCCAGCTCTGATCCTCCTTAAAACTGGTGATTAATCCCCACACATACAGTAGGCTTGTGGACAAAAAAAAAAAAAAAACTCACCATAGCACTGGGCATTTTTTCCCCCAGTAATGAGACTTATTCATAACCCAGCAGCCTTGGAAAAAAAATAAAATTCCAGTTACCATGCAGGAGACAGCACCGTTCATAAAAAACAACTCTAAGGTGTTTTGTTCCCCACTTTCTGGTGAGGGGGGAGGGAGGGAAGCCTTCAGAGCAAAGTAATTGTTGGCTTAGAACTTCAGCCTGCATTCAGCAGCAATCCATCACCTCCATGTGGGTTGCTCAATATTCAGGGTGGGAATACTCAGTAGGAACGAGCAGACTGGGGGCAGCATGAAATATTGCCAACAAAATTCTCACTCCCCTGCTTTGGTTTTTTGGTGCCTTGCTCTTGGCTGAGGGGCTTGGCGGAGGGAAAAGGAACAAAATCAAAAAGAATTTTTATTTTTTTTTAAGGTGTTCCTCTCCTAGGCCAAGCAATAGGAAAGGAGGTGGGGACCCACATCCCTCCTTGAGATGCTGAAACATCCCTGCAGTGTTTGTGATCCTGCAGCCAGGACAAAACTGGTCTTGGTGTTGCTGCAGGAAGCATCAGAGGAGCAAGTTTGGAAGGGAAATGATTCTTTGTTCTCAGACTTCTGGGAAAAGACCATTTCTATGCTCTGCCTTTAGGGACATCTCTGACACACTCAGTTGTGGTGGGGAAAGCCCCACTGAGTTCCTGAGGACCAGGAACCTGCTGGAGATCAGTCTGGCCCTTCAGAGGGATGGGGGCTGCATTTTGCTGTTCACTCCTGAGGGAACAGGACAGGGCTGGTAGTGTCCTAAAGTTTGTTCCTGTGGTGACACAACTCCCCAACCCCTTGACCTGAGTATTTTGCAGTCAGAAAAGCCCCTGATCCACACAATCATCATGGTTGGAAAAGTTCTCCAAGCTCATCATGTCCAACCTTCAACCCAGGAAACAAACTAAACAAAAAAAACCTACAAAACACTCTCCTGCTAGAGCGTGTCCTGGAGTGCCTCATCTACAAGGTTTTTAATACCTTCAGGGATGGTGACTCCACCACCTCCCTGGAAAAAAGCCCCATGGTAAGCAAGGGAAGTGATAGGATGCTGTCTGGAGACAATTCCTTCTTGTCACTGAGCTTCAAGCAGGTTTTGAATAGATTGTAACCAGAAAGAGGACACCTCCCACCCTCCCCTTGTATTAAGCATCCCCCCATCCAGTTTCAAACCATCCTTGATAAACTTTCTTTAATCTTGGCTGCTCCTGCTGTGGGTTCATGGAATGATAGAATGGTTTGGGTTGGAAGGAACCTCAAAGCTCATCCATTCCCAACCCCCTGCATGGGCAGGGACACCTCCCACCAGCCCAGGGTGCTCCAAGCCCCATCCAACCTCACCTGAGACACTGCCAGGGATGGTGCAGCCACAACTTCCTTGGACAACCTCTTCCAGGCTCTCACCACCTTCAATTTAAAGAATTTCCTCCCCATGTCCAACCTCAATCTTCCCTCTTCCAGTTTTAACCCATTCCCCTTGTCCTCTCCCTACCCCCCCGTGTCCAAAGCCCTCCCCCAGCTTTCTTGTAGCCCCTTCAGTCACTGGAAAGCAGCTCTAAGGTCCCCCTGGAGTCTTCTCTTCTCCAGGCTGAACAACCCCAACTCTCTCAGCCTCTCATACCAGAGGTGTTTCAGCTCTTGGATCATCTCCATGCCCTCCTCTGGACTTGCTCCAACAGTTCCATGTCTTTCCTGTATTGNCAGCTTTCTTGTAGCCCCTTCAGATATTGGAAGGTTGCTCTAAGGTCACCTGGGAGCCTCCTCTTCTCCAGGCTGAACAACCCCAATCCCTCAGCCTGGCTTCCCAGGGAGGTGCTCAGCCCTCTGAGCATTTGAGTGGCTCTCCTCTAAAGTGCAGCTCATTTTCCCTCCTGGAGCTAAACCTCCCAAACCCAAAAGCCCACAGGTAGCACAGACATCCCCTTTTTACAGGAACAGAGTTCCTCAGCCTGGCCCAGCTCCTCAGGCAAGCTTTGGGTACCCCTGGGCCCTTGGAATCAATGGGTGTTTGATGCCTCATTGCCTTTGTGGATGGGAATCAGACCAGTGCTGGATGCAATTAATTAATTGGGATTTTCCCTTCTCCATCAGCAGCAGCACCAGAAGGAAGAGCACAGGGCAGGCACTCCCCCTCTGCATGGTCAGCCTCCTGCTTTTCCTCCTGGTAATGGACTTAAAGCAAAGCTCTTTATTGTTCTGAGATCAAAATACGGATTTGGTGTCAGTTCTGCAGCTCTTACCTGGTGGGACTTCTCCCCTCTGGATATTTTGGGGAGAGGGCAAGGCAGAGATGGGTGGTGGAGGAATTATTGGATTATAGAATGGTTTGGATGGGAAGGGACTATTTGAGGGCACTTAGTCCAAACCCCCCCTGCAGTGAGCAGGGACACCTTCAACTCCCCCATGTTGCTCAGAGCCCCATCCAACCTGACCTTGAATGTTTCCAGAGTTGGCACTTCTACCACTTTTTTGGGCAGCCTGTGCCAGTGTCTCACCACCCTCAGTGTAACAAGTTGTAGAACAGAATCTCACCTTAATCTCCCCTCATTTAGTTTGAAACCGTCACCCCTTGTCCTATCACTACAGACCCTGCTAAAAAAGTTTGTCCCCAGAAGAGGTTTGGCAAAGGGCAAAAGACTTGGCAGCATTTTCCACCAGCATTTTGGGTGGGGTTTGGTGCACACCTGGTGGCCATGGGCTAGGAAATAAAGCACCTGCACTCCCCATGCCAAATCAGGGTTTACCCCATGGCTGCTTCTGTGGGCACCTGGGTCCAAGAAAAAAAAAAAAAATCAGGTCTGGGTGTGATATCTGGCTAATCCTGAGCTGTGTTTCCAAACTCTCTTTCATTGAAGGATGTCTTGAGCAGGTTCCTCCACCTGCCCTTTGAAAGGAGCTGTTGGGGAGCAAAACTCATCATGGGGATGGAGAAAAGCTGGGAAACTGAGGCTGGAGGCCTTGTGCTTTCTCTGTCCCCCCATCATCCTTCTGATGGGTGTGTTGTTTTGCCAAGGTCATCAAAAAATGGCTCTTTAGGAACCAGAAAGCCCAAGCAGCCCCTGTCTGGGTCATGCCACACACTCTCCCAACAGGCTGGGAAACCAGAGCAGAGATTTCCAACCCAAACAGACCTAGTCTGAGGTTTCAGGTGACCATCAGCATCCTCAGCAAGCATAAATAGAAACATGACTGACAGCAGCTTTGTCCCCATGTCTAGGAAACCTCCTGTTAAAATAGGCTGGGAAAGAAGCCAACTGAAAAGTAAAATGCTAAAGAAAGAAACACAAAAGGTTGCTGGTACTTAATATAAATTTACATCACAAAGGCCATTTCAGGCTCCAGCAACGTTCCCCCCTTTGGGACCCGACTTCAGTTTCATGTTAATTTGCTGTAGTTACAACTGCCTAAGTGGATGTGCAGTGCCAAGCCTTTCATTTCTGGATGCTAATATTTAAAAGCTATTATTGATCCACCTGCATGGAAATCTTGCTGCAGCTTGAGGAAGCTGGGGAGGTGGCACAGACAGGATATAACTGGGTTTTAAAAGGGTTTTGACCTTTCCTAACCACAGTAAGTGTGAGGATAACGTGGGCAGATCTCATGCCATCGTGGGGCTGAAGTTTCATGTCATCTGAAAGTTGGGGACATCTGGTTTGTCCCCTGGAGCCTGGGTGACTGTTCACACACGTGCATCTCTCTACAACTCCCTGAAAAAAGCTTGAAGCAAGGTAGGTGTTGGGCTCTTCTCCCAAATAACGAGTTGATAGAACAAGAGAAATGGCCTTAAATTGTTCCAGGGGGGTTTTAGATTGGATATGAGGAACAGGTTCTTCCTGGAAAGGGTTGTCAGGCACTGGCATGGGCTGTCAAGGGGAATGGTGGAGTCACCTTCCATGGAGATCCTCCAAATCTGTGGAGATTTGGTGCTGAGGGCCATGGTTTAGTGGTGGCCTTGGCAGAGCTGGGTGAAGGGGTGGATTTGATGATCCAAAAGGTTTTTTCCAACCTCAACAATTCTATGATTCTGTGAATATGACCTGAATGACTGCTTTGTCCTCCATGTCCCACTCTGCAGATGGTTGGTGGAAATGGAAATAATGGAAATGGAAATGGAAATAATGGAAATGGAAATAATGGAAATGGAAATGGAAATGGAAATGGAAATGGAAATGGAAATGGAAATGGAACCATCCCATGCTCTGCTTTGTTTCTCCCTCTCCAGACAACTTTGTCACCTCACTCTCTCTGCTCATCAATGCTGACAGAGATGGGGTCCCATCCCTGGGGCTCTGGGTATTGCAAATGCCCATTTGTGGGTCCCCAAATATCCCTGGTGTCCCTGAGGAGGTTACCACCTCCTTTTTTCTAGTTGGCCAAGCCAATATTGGCATCATAGGCTGCTGCAATGGTGTCTGCCAGATGATGGGTCAATAATCTGTGGCATAAAGCCTGCCTGTAAACCTGAGTTATAGGGTACCTCAGTGATTGAAGGGGTTGTCACTTGGGGCCTTATAATGTTTTATGCCTGGTAATATCTTACAGAATACAAAAAAAATTCTGACATAACTCCTGAATTGTCATCTGAGATGAGGGTTCTTGGCTGGATGCAGTCTGGAGTGCTGAGGTGGCCACCTCCTTGCTGTTGGCCATCCTTAACTCCCTTGCTGGCAACCTCTGAGCATTGACTTTGCTTTTGGATACTCAACTACTCTTAAGCCTTCAGCAGCAAGATGAAGACATGCAGGCAAGGGCATTTCCAGTGCAAGCAGAAAATTACCATTTTGGGGCACCACAGTTTAGGAAAGACATTGAGGTGCTGGAGAGGGTGCAGAGAAGGACAACTGGGCTGATTACAGAGTCACAGAAAGTCAGGGGTTGGAAGGGACCTCCAAAAATCATCAAGTCAGAGCAGGGGCACTCACAGGAGGTCACACAGAAACATGTCCAGGTTGTTTTTTTTTTTTTAATGTCTCCAGAGAAGGAGACTCCACAACCTCCCTGGGCAGCCTGGGCCAGGGCTCTGTCATCCTCACGGTATAAAAATGTCTTCTCATCTTTATATGGAAACTCCTATGCTCAAGTTTTTATCTGTTGCCTCTTGTCCTGTCATTGGACATCACAGAGAAGAACCTGGCACCTCCTCCTGGCTTTCTCCCTTTATGTATTTATAAACATTTATTCATTCTCCTCCAAGCTTCAGAGCCCCAGCTCCCTCAGCCTTTCCTCATAAAGGAGATATCTACTCCCTTCATAATGTTGGAGTCTCTTAGAGATCACCTCCAGAACGAGACACTCCATCATTTTTCCAGGGCTGGAGGTGAGGCTGACAGGTCTGTAATTGCTTGGATCTTCCTTCACGCCCTTTTTGAAGATTGGAGTGACATTGGCTTTTCCTCCAGTCCTCAGGCAGCTCTCCTGTTTGCCATGGTCTCAAGTAAATGATGGGAAGTGGTTGGGTGATAGCATCAGACAGCTCTCTCAACACTTCTGGGTGCATCCCACCAGGACCCAGAAAGGGATATGGGAAGCTTTCTTTAAGACAAGCAGACACTGCTGTCTGGAGTAATGCTTGAGTAATCCACAACATTTTAAACTCTTCAGAACAAGGTGAGTTGTTCTGTCTTTTCTCCCTTGTGTTTCTGAGCTAGATCTGCACCTGACACAAAACTCTTGCCAATATTCACCAAGATGAGGGGTCTGGAGAGCAGATTTGACAAGGAGAGGCTGAAGGAGCTGGGGTTGATCAGCCTGGAGAAGAGGATGCTGAGGGGAGAACTTATTGCCCTCTACAGCTCCCTGAAAGGTTGTAGTGAGGTGGGGGTTGACCTCTTCCCCTCAGTCAGTGATTCTTCCTTCTTCCCCTCAGACCTCTTCCCCTCAGTGATTACTGACAGGACAAGAGGCAATGGGTTCAAGTTGTCCCAGGGAGGTTCAGATTGGATATCAGGAAAAATCTCTTCACTGAAAGAGTGGTGAAGCATTGGAAGAGGTTGCCCAGGGAGGTGGTGGAGTCACCATCCCTGGAGCTACCAAAAAATAAAAAATAAAAGGGTAGATGTGGCTCTTCAGGAGATGATTTAGTGGTTCAGGTGGTGTAGGACTGGCAGTTGGACTTGATGATCCTGAAGGTCCTTTCCAACCATGATGATTCTACAATTCGACCTTTTGGTGCTGTTGATTCCAAACCCTCTCACCAGGATTAAGGAACAACACGAGTTTTGCTCAGCTCTTTGGAATGGAAAGAAAGGCACACAGCAGCATTTCTAACACCCCCACAAGTTGTTTATTGGATCAGATTGATGCTTCTGGGAACAACCTGTTTGCTAAACACCTTCATTAATTGACTCCATCTGCCTTGCCTGCTTTTAGATATAAGATATATTGCTTTCATCAGTTGCTGTTTACATATTTCTTGCAGTTTGGGAAGAAACAGGGCACCAAGCCCACAGTAAATACTCTGTAGAACAAAACAAACAAAAGCCAACCTGAAACACCTCCAGAAGACTGCCAAACACCTACAAAATGTGAATCCTAAGCAAGCGTGGGCTTGGTTTTCCTTGAGGACGACTGAGGATCCATCTCAAACCACACGTGAGGTTTCAGGGTGGGTTTTGCCACCTCCAAGCAGTTCTCCAGCACCTCCAAGAGACAGTGGTGTTGCCCCAAAGAGGGTTAGGGTTTCTCCTTTCCCTGCAGACCCAATCCTGCAAAAAAATTCAGCCAGTTGAGGTGGTGGTGGTGGTGGGGAGATTGTGAACATGGGATCTGGACCTGGTGTCTAGATCTGGACCTTCAGCACCTTCCTGGGAGACAGAAGAAAGGGATTTGTAATGCTTCCTCTGGACAAACTTTAAGTTTGGGGTTTTTAATGTGCCCAACCCAATGTTGGCTCAAGTGTGGGGTGGGCAGAAGAGGCCAATTGCTCTCTGGAGGGCACCATGCATGAAGAGAGCTGACCTGGATGTCGATGTCTGAAGTGGCAGGTTTCATCTGGATATTTTAACTGTACTGCTGGCCTTGCCTTCACCCTTGCTCTGGTGGACCTGGGCCAGCAGAACTTCTGGTTGTCTGTCTCCAGGAGCAGATCCCTCATGCTGGCTAACTCCAGAGTTCATGACCAAAGGAATTTTTTTCTTTCTGGCTTTTTAACAGCATCCTCACTGACACCCTTCCACCTCCTGTCTCCCACAGGGCCCTTGCTCCTGGGAAGCCTTCTCCAGAGGCTTCCTAACCTTCCTTCTTAGTGCCAGGGCTGCCACAGGGACTGACTCACAACTCCCCATGGCTGAGATGTGCACACCTGCATCCTGTCCTGTTTGCAGAGCCCCAAGGGCCAGGGCCACCCCTTCTCTGCTGCTCCTTTCCCACTGCCCTCCCTATGGGGCTCGTCTTCTCCTGGAGCTCCATTGCTACCCCATAACCAGCAGAGCTGGGATGCTGGGGAAAGGGTTTCCATGGCAACAGGCAGCACATGGAACATCTCTCAGCCCACTCTTCTCCCCAGGTCTGGCCAGCTTGGGTGGTGGGAGGAGATAGAAGAACCAAGGTACTTCCCCACAGATGTCCCCATATGATCATCCACCCCATTACTCTCCATCCCCATCTAGAAGGGGATACTAAGATTCTGGGGGTGCCTAACTGGTCAGACCCCCAGAAATGTCCCATCTCCTTCTCCAATTTGACCATCTTTGCCAGAGCTGGATCCCAGGGAATGCACCAGGACGAGACATCACCTGGAAGCCAGGAGCAGAGCTCTTGTCAGGCAGCCTTTGGTGTAACCATTTGCTGGTTTATTTTTCTTGTAAAATCATAGAATGGTTTGGGTTGGAAGGAACCTTAAAGCTCATCCAGTTCCAACCCCCTGCATGGGCAGGGACACCTCCCACCAGCCCAGGGGGCTCCAAGCCCCATCCAACCTGATCTGAGACACTGCCAGGGGTGGGACAGCCACAACTTCCTTGGACAACCTCTTCCAGGCTCTCACCACCCTCCAATTAAGGATTTTTTTTCCTAATATCCAACCTCAATCTCCCCTCTTCCAGTTTTAACCCATTCCCCTTGTCCTCTCCCTACCCCCCCGTGTCCAAAGCCCTCCCCCAGCTTTCTTGTAGCCCCTTCAGATATTGGAAGGTTGCTCTAAGGTCACCTGGGAGCCTCCTCTTCTCCAGGCTGAACAACCCCAATCCCTCAGCCTGGCTTCCCAGGGAGGTGCTCAGCCCTCTGAGCATTTGAGTGGCTCTGCTCTGGACACCTTCCAGGAGCTCTGTGTCCTTCTGATGTTGGGGACTCCAGAACTGGACACAGAGCTCCAGGTGGGGTTTACAAGGACAGAGTAGCATTGGTTCAATTTTTTTTTTTTTTTTCCCTGTGCTCAGCTCTTTGCTTCAATAGTCTTACCTGGGTTTACTCTTCCTCTTCAATTCTCAGTTGTGGGGTAATATTTATCCCCTTGGCATCCCTTCCTCTACGTGGAGCTAAATCTTTTCCTTCAAAGTGTATCAGGAGACTCTGTGTGTCCCAGTGATGATGCTGAAGGCAACTGGGAAGTGTTTGCCTCTTAGGGAAAGGAGAGGGACCTCATGTCCTGCTCCACATACCTCCCAGTTTGTATTAATCCCACTTCTGCCATTTGATAAAAAGCTCTGCCAGCCTTTGGACTCCAGTGGATGTGTGTCTGAGTTTGCTAGATGTCTTGATTTTTATTTTTTTTATTTCTTTCTGGAGTTCAAACACTTTGCATTGATTTGCGTCTTCGTTTGTGAATTGTAAAAGTGGCTCAGGCTGAAGGCATCAAAACCCCCAAGTGGTTTTTTCTTCATTTTGATTCAGCTGCTCCTCCCTGGGCTGGTGCTGGGGTTCCTGCCAGGCAGTGGTGGGTCTGAATCTCCTGCTGGGAACACTTCACTGCAGCTGGGGCTGGTGGCTCTCCAAAAGGCTAAGAAAATATAAAACAACCAGGGCTGCAATGCATGGCCTGAAAGGACAATTTCCCCCTCTCCCCTGTGACCAGATGAGACCTTGACTCAGGAGCAGTGATTACCCTGATGTTCCTCCATGAACTACATGGTTTTAACACTTGTGTTTTTCTTTCTTATGCTGTGCCAGCATTGTGTTATTGTATAGCAATACTGAATTTCATTTTATTTAAAAAATAATAAATTAATTTTATCTTCACCATGTCCTGAGCTTGCCCACTCAGATATCCACCACATTAGGCAGCANTTTTTTTTTTTTTTTTTTTTTTTTTTTTTTTTTTTTTTTTTTTTTTTTTTTTTTTTTTAATTTCAAGGGATGCGCCTGAAGCTTTAGAGGGCTTCGGAGTTATGTAAAGGCATTTGATTTTGGTTTTACAGCTGGGGACTAAGCTCTTTAAAGCCCTTGTCATATTAAAAGACACATCTTGGAGCATCATTTCCTCCTTTCTCATGCTGCCCATCCCCAGGGGAACATTGGCTTTTAAGCCCCAGCAGCGTGAGGCAGCAGCCAGTGTTTGCAACCTCAGCTGTTACAAGCAGCATGTCCTGGGGCTCACCAATTTACCAACCATCATTTTCCTCACCCTGTGGATTAGGGGCCTCATCTTGCACAGCCCAGCATGTGCTGTTGTACCCAATCAGCCCCTGTAGCTTAGCAACACTCAAATCCTTGTTTGCCAACATTTATGCTCCACGGAGGGGATGGGGATGGTTCAGCATCCCACTGACCCTACTGAAGCTCCAGCAAGTTTTTTGGGTGCTGAGCTGCTGTGGATGCTCCCCTGGAAATCTGGGGGTTTGCTGGATGGATTGCAGCCACCAAATTCCAACCTCTCCATCCCAAGCTCTACAATTTTGGGGGGAAGAAGCCTGGGTGAGTTGACAGCCACAGGATTTTGTGCAGGTGGGTGCTTGTTCTGCTGAACACGGAGGGAAATCCCAGCTTCAATTTCCTGGGATATGATGCAGGGTTTTCCCAGCAAAAGGAGAAAAAAAGTTATCCCAGGACCCTTGAGGGCAAACAAGACCCGAGCTATTTTTATTTCTTCAACTGACTACAGATCAATACCCACCTCCCCAGAGAAAAGCACATTTTTCCAGGCACAATGTGACATGTCCTATGGGGAATGATGTGCTTTTCCACCCCAAAATGTAAAAAGTATACATCCTTCTTGGACTGAACGGAGCTGACTTGGTGCTTCCAAAGATATTTAGTTTTAAAATTCAGACCCAGAGCCAAACTAAGCCAGGATGTGGGTTCACTTAGCCTGGCTTGAAATTGTCCTGTGCTGCCTAATGTGGTGGATATCTGAGTGGGCAAGCTCAGGACATGGTGAAGATAAAATTAATTTATTATTTTTTAAATAAAATGAAATTCAGTATTGCTATACAATAACACAATGCTGGCACAGCATAAGAAATGAAAACACAAGTGTTAAAACCATGTAGTTCATGGACATCAGGGTAATCACTGCTCCTGAGTCAAGGTCTCATCTGGTCACAGGGGAGAGGGGGAAATGGTCCTTTCAGGCCATGAATTGCAGCCCTGGTTGTTTTATATTTTCTTAGCCTTTTGGAGAGCCACCAGCCCCAGCTGCAGCTGAAGTGTTCAGCTCCCTAACTCACCTTGGTTTGGACGTGTGTCCATTGAGCCCTTGGTGAGGACCTTGGTCAGGTCCATCCTCATCAGTTTGTCCAGAGTCCTGCTAAGGAATTATGGAATGGTTTTGGTTGTAAGGGGCTTTTAAAGCTCATGGAGTTCAAACCCTCTGCATCTTCATCTAGATCCCCATCCACCCTGACCTGGAACGTTTCCAGTGATGAGGCATCTACCACCTCTCTGGGCAACCTGGTCCAGTGTTTCACCATTCTCATTGTGAAAAATTTCTTTCTTGTATCTGGTCTAAATCTCCCCTCCTTGAGTTTAAAACCATCACCCCTCACTGTAGATCCTGCTAAAAAGTTTTTATCTTGTGGCCTGCTGTAAGTACTGAAAGGTTGCAATAAATTCTCCCTGGAGACTTCTCCGGGGTGGACAATCCCAACTTCCTCAGCCTGGCTCCACAGGAGAGGTGCTCCAGCCCTCTGATCATTTTTGGTGTCTTCCTCTGGATTTGCTCCAACATGTCCATGTCCTTCTTGTGCTGAGCTGGATGATCCTCTTCAAATCATAGAAGGGTTTGGGTTGGAAGGGACCTTACACACCATCCAGTTCCAAGCCATCCTTGCCGTGGGCTGGGACACCTTCCACTAGACCAGGTTGCTCCAAGCTTGGGAAGGTTTTTCCAAGTCCCAGGGCAGATATCTTATCCTGGGAGCAAACTCATCAGCTGGAAGGAGATCCTGTTATGATAAGCCTTCAATTTTCATTTCTCTTCTCTGATGCACCTGTAGGTCCACCTTGATGCCTTGATCTACCATGTAGGGATCCTGCTACATCCCTACATCTCAGTGCCACTGGGAATTTTCATCAGGAAGGGGTTGAGTGAGTTGGTCAATTAAAATTTTTATTTAACCACAGGCTTAAATTTTTGTGAGCTGGTTTATCCTTGCAAAGACAGCACTCTGAGCCCTCATGCTCCTCCTTATGACAAGGGGAGGATGATGAGCTGAGGAGGCTTTGTGTATAGTTGTTGATTTTTTTGGAGAGTTTTTTTGAGTTTCCTAGGGAGTAGGAGGATGAGGGAGGGGAAATGTGGATTTCCATTATGTCTATTTCTTAAGCCTTTTTTTTTTTCCTTTAAAAACAAAGAAGCAATCAAGAATGCATCTCCAGCACTGAAGTGCTCTATGCCAGCAAATGACAAAGATATTTATTCCTTGCCTGAGTACCCAGGTTTTTTTAATCACTCAGAGATCACCTGGGCACACAGCAAAGCAAACCAGGACAAAAGGAGTAGTAGGAAGGGCAAAGATGGAGAGAGGAAACAGGGGGGAGGGTCTGGCTTGCTTTTGTGCCTTTCATCTGGGTCCCACAAGAGTTCTTAAGTCAACCAAAAATTACCCTGTGTGGCTTGAATGTCCACCTTCCTTTAAAAACCAGGTCCCCCTGTCAAGTTGATGTGCCTTTTGGGAAGGTTTTCTGGCACAGCAGACCCCTCTTGCAGCCCCCAGCACTGGTCACTCACTTTCTTGTGTCTCTTGCCACTGTTTAATGGACATCATAAACTCCAGCCTCATGTTTTGATAGCAGAACAGGAGCATGGAATAAAAAAAGCATGGTCAAAACACATGGACAAACTCAAATCTCTGGATCCTTGCTTTTGTAACCATCACTTAGGGTGGGGGGGACCATGGCTTTAATTTCTGAAGGTTTTTGAGGTGATTGGTGTCCCTTAACATTATTCTTTCTGTTGGTCCATGAGACACAGACAGAAGTCCAAGGACATTTCTTTAATCTCTTTATTCCACTGTGGGTGAGGTGTTTACTGTTAATTCTTTATTTACACTCAGATTAACTTCTTGGTGGGTCATTAGGAAGTCACACAACAAAAGCAAGGGGTCTGGAATGGAAGGGATTTGGACTGTGAGCTCAGCTCTGGAGATGAAGGCTTTCCCTGACTGGCAACACTTCCCAATGTATATTGAATTTTGGTAGGTGTGAAAACAAGGATTTGTAGTCACTTGCCTTTTAAAAATGGTATAATATTTGTGAGGTTTCTTTTTTTCTTCATATAGAAAATTTTTCAAGCCTGAGAACCCAGTGAGTATAGAAGAAGGTTGGAATTTGGGCTGCCAAAATAAGCAGGTCAAGAGGAGACACCTGAGTTGGTTAGTGGACATCAGGTCTTCTGAGAGCCACCTGTAGCCTGCACCTAAAAATGAGTGTGGGTGAAAAAACACTATTTTCACAGGTGTTTCCTCTGTGGTTTTGTCATGGTTTGGGCCAGGATAAAGGTGATTTTCTGGTTTGTACTTTTGCTTTCAGCTCAGTCTCTTGTCAGAAGCTGCACTTGCTGAAATGAACAGCAAGTTTCTCAGTCAGTGTCTGCTCCTGGGACTGATCCCACTCCATGGTTATAGTTACTGCTGGAGAATGGGCTGCAGAGCCAAGGACACTGCTCAGCTCTGAGGAACAGTTTGGAAGGAGAAAAGGAGTAAAAAGGTCCCACCTGAAACCCTCCCTTGGGGAGGAAGGGACAAGAGAAATGACCAAAATTGACCCAACAGAGTATTCCATCCCATCCACCTCATACTCAGGATAAATTTGAGGGATCACCAGGGTCAAACACCCTTCCTGCTCTTCCTTCACTGGTTCCCTGTTTGCTTCAGCATCCTGGGAGGATTCCATCCCTTCCTCTGCCTGTGCTCCTGATCCATCCCAGCCTGAATCTGTGTGTTCCTGCCTCCAGCTCCCAACTGCTCCTGACCCCAGGATTCCAGCCTGGACTTTCCCAGGGCTGCCCTGCAGCCTCAGTGGGGATGTGAGAGTTATTGGGGGAAAGGGAGGGGAGGAATGTGGTATCAGTTTTCCTGTATATTTGTATATATTTAGTAATTTTTCCTATTTATCATTACTGTTTCATAAAAGTTGTGTAGTTTAGTTTCCAACCCATAAGTGTCTCTCTTTTTTTCTCTCTCCTTTCTTTATCAGGGAGGGGAGGGGGATTAATAGAGAGCATCTGGCATTTGGTTTAATTGCCAGGCCAGTGTTAAACTGTGACAGTTTCTTATTTATGTCCTCTGTCTGTCTGGAGGCTTCAGTTGTGAGCATGCTTTTGAGCTCTTTCCTCAGCTTAGGAAATTGACAACTGAAGTTTCTTAAGGAAGATACCTGGTGTTTTCATCCACCTCCAATTTCCTTTAATTAATTTATTTAGAAAACTATATTTGATTATTTTGGGGCATATATAGCAAAGGTTTGCAAGTTCTTTCTTATTAGACCAGAGCTAAAGTCTTTATTCACTTTCCTTTTTCCTCTCCCTCTCCTTTTTCCTCTCCCTCTCCTTTTTCCTCTCCCTTTCCTTTCCTTTCCTTTCCTTTCCTTTCCTTTCCTTTCCTTTCCTTTCNCTCCCCTTCTCCCCTTCTCCCCTTCTCCCCTTCTCCCCTTCTCCCCTTTTCCTCTTTCCTTTCCCTTGTTTAGTTTATAGTTTAGTTTATTAAAGTTTAGTTTAGATTTTTTAAGAAATAGAACATCTGACTGTGACCATGAGCAAGATGAAAAGCAGAGCAGAGGAAGATGAGACCAGAAATAACTGATTGCCCTCCAGTTAAACTATTCAGCAGGACTGTGCCCAGCAATGGATAATTGGCTGTTCTTGAGTGAATATAACTTTGGATGCCAGACATAAAGATATGAAAGTTCCTGCTGAAAGTTTCATCAGAACCTTCCTGTGAAAACTCTTTGTTTTGAAATATTGGCATTTTGCAGTAAGTAACAATGTCCCTGAAAAAAAAGGCCTGTTGGAATATTTGCAATGAAATCCCCTGAGCCTGTGCATTAATCCAGGTAGCACGTTCATTTTTATCAGGTTTATTCTTCCCTAGAGGCTGAGCCAAAGAGCTTCCAATTTACCCAGGTCATTAGTGATTTATATGATAATTGGATCTAAGTTGATTTTAACTATTTGCTCTAGGTCTCTGGAGATTTCTGTTCTTAGACTTTTCAATGCCATGGGAAATTTCACTGATTAAGGAAAGCCAGGTATATGTACTTCATTAGTCCTGAAACCAATTAGTCCTTTGTTGGTCAAATTAATCTTGTATCTGGACCTTTAAATGAGTTCTAATAATTTGGGCATTGATCTTTGTAGACTTGAGAGTGGAGTCAGACCATTGCTGACATCCACCCAGGCTGGGAGTGCCATCAGCTTTGTCCTCCCTTGTTCTCCTGCCACTGAATGGTCCAAAAGATGGCTGTGGGCAACCATCTCACTAGAAAAAATATGGAGCTGATGATGATGTCCCAATGACAATGACTAAGAGGGACTTTCTAGTGCTAGGACAGACTGACAGGACCCATAGGTTGCCTGTTGTTGTCCTACTGGAGCCTGGATGTAGTGAATGTGACCTTCTTTTCATGCATAATTGGAGTAAAGACCTTTTTTTTTTTTAGGCTTCTATACTGGGATTTGGATGAATTTCCCCGTCCCATCATCCAGGACCTTCTAGGATGGTGAAAACCCTACCTTTCTGCTGGAGGTGTGTGGTGCCTTTAATCCCTGGACTCAGAAGGATGCTGGCATGGTGAGCATCACCCAGGCTCTAATAACAAACTGTTGCTTTCCTAAATTTGGTGTGATCCATTTTTGGCCACAACAAGATTTTCTGTGTTACACCCAAACAGCTGGGGAAGCTGGACTGTGATGGGTGTAAACTGGAGGTTGTGTCTTCAGGTTGGGTTTGGCAGTCTGAAGTTTGAGAACTGCCAGGAGTTTGGATCTTTTCTTTTTAATTATGGTTTGAGAGATTTGTTGGGAGTTTTTTCCTTCTTAGTTTTCAATTTCAAATTTCTTTTCCAGCTGTTCATTTAACATATTTTATCTTGTTTGTGGGGACATCTGTATCTCTTGGATAGAAGTGGGCTTTCTAGTGTTTCTTTTGGATTTCTAAGATGAACTGAGAGAAAACAATTTTGTTATAGATGCCAGAAGAGATTCCCAACATTTTTCTCCAATCCTTCTTCCTTCTTTGTAATCCTGTCTTGACACATGTTTTCACCCTTTCTTACCCTAATCATTTGTGGGGTTTGTTGTCTCCGTTCTCATGAAAGACCTCCCTCTGGTCCCTGCAGAAAGATACAGGGGTGAAGCCCCCAGGAGATACTTGTGAAGCCCCCATGACAGCAGAGGAGTGTCCTTCTCTGGCTGGGAGAAGTTTAAGTTGACTTTCTTGCCATTTATGAGATAATTTGCAAACTCTGTTCCTTGATAAGATGCTGGCGAGGCAATTTCCACCTCTGTGAAGGTGAGAAACGTGGTAAGGAGTGGGACTAGTTAATCTCTTTAGGTAGTGGGCTTGGAGCTGGTGTCTGGGTTGGTATTTTTGGGGGGTTTTTTTGGTATTTTTGGTATGTTACTCCTAGAGAACCCCACACACCCCCTGGGTGGAGGTTTCACACCCATGTATTGCCTGATGCTCAGGGTCACAAATCCAACCCAGGGTAGGACCATATTTTGTGATCCATCACCTGGAGAGTTCAGCAGCTCCGTGGTTCTAGGGCTTGGAATTGATCCCATCCAGCCCTGCTCCAGCATTGCAGCAGGATGCTCTGCCTCAGTTTCCCTTCCTGATTCAATAGCTCTTTGTCTCTCAGATTTACACTCTCTGTCTCTGCTTCACTGTCCTGAGCCTGGAGTTGGAGAGTTTCCACAGAAAGCAAAGGGCAGAGCAAACAATGAACTGGTGACAATCTTGGAAGCACCAAGAGAAAGCCAAGTTGGTATCTGTGGCCCCAGGTGCTCCCCAGTGCTGAAAAGTGTGGAGCCCAATTTGGCTTCAGCTGGGCTGAACAAAGATGAAACAGGGACAGATAATTTTTTTTTTTTTTTTTTTGGTGAGAATCATGTGGACTTTCCCCAGGAGGTGTGCTGGACCTTGGCTCCTGCTCCAGTGATTGCTCCTGACAAGGAGGAAAAGGGCTATCTGTCCATAGCCATGGAAGGGTAAGAAATATCAAATCCCTAGAGGTGAATTCTCAACTTTGAGATTTTAGGATGCTGACAAACCTGCAGTCACTGTGTTATCATATTTACTACAGATATTATTTTAGTCATTGTTCTAGAAGTAATGTAAAGCCTAGCAGTAAGTTGCCAGCACTCAAACTATTACCCTTGTGTAACAGTTATCCAACTATTTGAATATCTGGTAATTTATTGATAGATACCTTTTTGCTTGTTATCCTAACACCTTGTTCTGCTACCTTAATATCCTGAAACTCATAATCCAATTTATACCTTTTTAGTCTAGCTTTTAAGATCCTTTTTCCTTTACAACAAATTCTGTTTTATACATACACATCTTGTCTGCAATCTTGTCCCATTTGGGACAAAATCAGCTCTGAGTTGTTGAGATCAAACAGTTATGCCAGGTCTTTCTTTTCAAGGTATTGAATCCCTCCCTCCCCCGTTTTTAATGGATTATTTAACTTGTCCCCATTCCAGGACACACAGTTAATAGCACTGGGAACATTGACTCTAATGGTAAAGTCATACCTTGGTTTTCTTTAAGACAGCATTCCTGCAGGGGCTGGGACAAGGGGAGGAATCCAAATTTCTGGGAGAGCCAAGATCCAGAGAGGACAGGAGCAGGAAAGTTCATCTTTTGAGATGGACTAAATGTGCATCTCTCAGATGAGAAGGGAGAAAAGGGAGCAGGAAAGGAAAGGGACCAGCTCAAGGGTTGGAGGTCGAGAGGAGATGGGCAGAGATGGTGGCAGGACTGAGGTGTGCAGGAGCAAGAGATGGAGGGACATCAGTAAGACCCATACCCCCAGAGAGGAGGAGGAAGGTGCTGATTTGGGGTCTAGATTTAACCTGAGAGGAGGAGGAGGAGAATGCTGGGCTGTGGAAAGCTGTGGTGTGACGATGAGGAAGATACGGCAGTAAAACTGAGCTACTCCTTTTGTTTCCTCCCAGTCGCCAACCACCTAAGATACCAGCAAATCCAAAATCGGATTTTAGGCAGCAACACAAGCTCCAGCCAAATTATGCCTTCCACCCTTTGATCCTCCCTGCTAATACAAGCACTTCCAAAAGATATCCAGCACAGCAGGGGATGAGTCTGCTCGAGTCAGGAGTAGGCAGAGAGGTCACTGTGCAGAGGGTCAAGGAGGAAGGCTGTGATGGAGCCAAAACCAGAATCCAACTCCCTTCACCTCCCCGTGGTGTGCCACCTCCCTTCTCCTGTTCTTCCTCCCAGCCAGCAGCAAGACAAATAGCTGGAGACATCAAATCCTCTGAGAGCAGGAGCTGAGTCAAAGGTCAGTGCTTGGGTACAAATTTCCTTCTGTTTACAAGGCACTCATCTGGACCACTGCTGAGCATGAAAGTTGGGTTGACCACAGAGATGAGGTCCAGGGCAGGAGGTCATGGCAGGGCAATAATTATCTGCTTTGGGGAGAAGGAACTGAGAGAGACAGGAGCATGCATGGATGAAAGGGTGGAGGTCAAGCAAGTTACAGCTTTATTGGCAGAGCAGTGTGTCCTGTTGGCATGGTCACCAGGAGAAATGGGCTACTTGAGTCTCCCTTCCAACCCCTTCTTTTGATGTAACCTTGCACCATCTGACCAATGTGGACATTCTGCTGGCTGTGCACCTTCCCCAGCCTGAGCTTCCATCCCTGTAGGTCTCTCCACCCTGGTTTCCATTGTTTTCAGGAGGGTTTTCAGGTCTTTGTCGTGTTGCAGCCTTGTGGAGGAACCCTGTGATCCAATTGTTCTTGCTGTCACCAGCTCCAGCACTGGACCCTCAAGCTTCCTTGGTGACTGAATCACAGCATTACAGAAGATCAGAGTTGGAAGGGACCTCTAGGGATCATTTAGTCCAACCTCTAAAATCTCTAGTCCAAACCTCAAAGAAAATGAAAGGATTGCTTAGAGCACTGGAGGTCTTTGAGAAGATGAGTAGCATAATCATTCTGACCAGGGAGTTTTAGAAGGTCTCTCCTAGTTAGTATAATAATTTTTGGTAGTTGAAAGGAACAGCAGCCCAGTCTAAATCCACCAGAGAGAAAGGGAGGAGAGAGAGAGAGGGGAAGGAAGCAGAACCTCTGTTGGCTTTGAGGTTCTGTCCCTGTAGCACCTCTGCAGGTAGCCCATGCTCTGGTGAAGGACTGCTTGCTGGCCTGCACACTGTGTTTACACCATCTTGGGGTGCTAACTCCATAAAGAGCTTTGTGGGGATCCCCAGAGACCAGATTTACAGTCCTGGGTTCTTTGAGCCCCTCTGCACCCTTTGAAGCTCTTTCCTCAACCATACAGAGAATGACCTGGAGATCCAAGTCATGCCCTCAGCCTTCAGCATTTGTTGCCTCCATATTCCTAGCTAGTTTTGAACCATGGAAAGGCATTAAAATGTGTATGTATTGATGAATGACCCTTCTTATTCCTTCCGTGACAACTATCCCCACCATGAAGGTCAGGAGTAAAAAGGACTCTGCCTTCCTTTTATCCCTGCAGCCTCATCTCCTTGCCCAGCCTGATTCCACATTCTTCTGAATCAGTCATTCCCTTGCACAAGTCTGGGAATGCCAGAATTTGGCAGGTACCCCATTACAAGAAAGACATGGATATGCTGGAGGGTGTTCAGAGAAGGGCCAGGAGGATGATCAGAGGGCTCTGGAGCATCTCTGCTGGGAGGACAGAGTGAGGGAGTTGGGGTTATTTAGTCTGGAGAGGAGAAGGCTCCAAGGAGATCTCATTGTGGCCTTCCAGGATCTGAAGGGGCTACAAGAAAGGTGGGGAGGGACTTTTTAGGATGTCAGGGAGTGATAGGAGCAGGGGGAATGGGTTCAAACTAGAGGAGGGGAGATGGAGATTTGAAGTGAGGAAGAAGTTCTTCACCATGAGGGTGGTGAGAGACTGGAACTGGTTGAACAGAGAGGTGGTGGAAGTCCCATCCCTGGAAGTTTTTAAGGTTGGATGGGGCTTGGAGCACCCTGGGCTGGTGGGAGGTGTCCCTGCCCATGGCAAGGGGTTGGAATTGGATGATCTTAAAGCTCCCTTCCAACCCTGAAAATTTTACGATTCTAGGTATTGCCTGGTCAGGAGTTTCTGTGACCAAGCAGTGACATGTCCCCACTTAGGACAAGCCTTTTGCAGGTTTGGCACAAGCAGAGAAACTTCTCAGCATGTTCCCAGACATGGTGATGGAGGAATGCAGACCAGCTGGCCAAGGAACCATCTGCATTGTCCACAAGAGCTACAGGTGGAAACGTTTTGGATGGACCCTTGCAGCCTCTTCTCCATGCAGCTAGAGAATCATAGAATCATAGAATTAGCTGGGTTGGAAGGGACCTCAGAGATCATCAAGTCCAACCCTTGACCCACCGCTGCAGTTGCTAGACCATGGCACTGAGTGCCACATCCAGTCTCTTTTTAAATGTTTCCAGGGACGGAAAATCCACCACCTCACCGGGCAGCCCATTCCAATGCCTGATCACCCTCTCTGTAAAGAAATTCTTTCTGATATCTAACCTAAATTTCCCCTGGCACAACTTGTGTCCTCTTGTCTTGTTGAAAGTCGTCTGGGAAAACAGACCAACCCCCCCCTGGCTCCAACCTCCTTTCAGGGAGTTGTAGAGAGTGATGAGGTCTCCCCTGAGCCTCCTCTTCTCCAGGCTGAACAGCCCCAGCTCCCTCAGCCTCTCCTCATAGGATCTGTGCTCCAGTCCCTTCACTAGCCTGCTTGCCCTCCTTAGGACCTGCTCCAGGACCTCAATATCCTTCCTGACCTGAGGGGCCCAGAACTGGACACAGGACTCGAGGTGTGGCCTCACCAGGGCTGAGTACAGAGGAGCTGTCTCCAGTGAATTGGGGTTTAATTTACTCCCTGGTCAGGATGTATCATCTGCTTCTGCATGCTGGTTGCCATTAGAAGCCCTCTTCTAGGCTGTCTGACACCTCTCATTTATTACACGTAGGAAACCAGAAGATGAAATCTATAGCTACAGCTTCAAGGAGGGAGAATTCACAAGGGTTTGCCTGGTGGAGCCAGGAGCTAATGCTGTTAAAATGTGACTCTTCCTGCAAAAACACAACCCTTTAATGACTGTCAAATGCAGCTCCTACAACAACCACATCACTGGCTTCCTCTCCAAAGATCTGGACTCTGCTAAATGGATTAACTCCTTTGTGAACTCTCCCAATGTGGTGGCCAAGCCACCGACCTTCTAATGGACCAATTAAGAGGTCAGGGTTACTTATGGTTGCAGCTTCCTTCTGGGACAGCTTCCACACTCCCAGCTGGCACTGCAGGCCACCCAAAGCAATTATGGACATTTTAGTTTGTTAATAATGCAGCAATAAATAAATCTTTTGGATTCTTCTCTTTGCTTTCTGGTAGGCACTGGAGAGTTAATATGAGAGCTGCTGGTAAAGCCAGGAAGCAGAGGCAGCAATAAAACCTTCTTGTCAAGCCTTTATCACTTCCAGAAACTCTTCCCATGATGGGGAAACCCACCAAGCTGATTCCACCCTTTGGAAAAACGTTTCCTCTGGTTCCTGAGCTGCACGAAGCAAAGAAACCACCCCCAGACCTTACCCCTGGAGATTCTCAGGGGAGGTTCTCAGTTCCTTGCAGGTGGTACCCTTCAATCCTTGGTTAGATCTTCATGTCTGCTGGCAGGAGAGCCTAAGACATTCTGCTGACTTCCAGCTCTTTATCCCAAGCCATCACAAAGAGATTTCAGGGATGCCTGTATTGCTCCAAGCTGTTTGAAAAAAAAACCTGCTGAGGATGAGAGATGAAACATTTCCTATCACTGGAGGAGACTCCCATCCTATATATTATATTATATTATATTAATTATATTGTATTTTATTATATATATTTATTTATAAATATAATATTGTTTATTATTTATAATAATTATTTATAATATTTATAATATTTATTTTTATAATATTTATTATATTGTAGTATCTTATAGTATAGTATATTATAGTATATTATAGTATGTTATGGTATATTATGGTATATATCCTGTATCATGTATCGTATCATGTATATAATATATATATATTTTATATCATATTATTCTGTATTATACTATACTGCATTATATCATACTACACTATACTATACTATTATTATACATTATGTTATGTCATATCATATAAAATCTTTTTTTTTTTTTTTTTTTTGCAAGCAGCAGGGTGGTTAATCCCTAGCAGAAACACAGCAATCCTTCTGCTGTCACCTGCCTGTCCTGTCCCTAACCTTGAGTGATGCACCCTGGTATCCTGAGGTGATCCTCCTCTGGCTGATGGATCCCTATCTAAGCTGCCAGGTGAGGGGGAATATTTACTACACAGCTTGAGAGCCCTTCAGAAAGATGTTTTATTAAGGTTGCTCACCAGACAGGAGATGTAATAAAGCCTGGAGAGACAAACCAAGAGAGGTAAAATACACCATAAAATACACACCTGGCCTCTCAGGCCAGCCCAGCAGCTCTCATATACCCATCTGCACACACATGGAGGTCACTCCTTGGCCAGCAACTGAAAGAAGGAAAAGCTGCTGGTTTCCAGCTGATGTATTGACACAATAAAAGGTATTATTACACTGCCTCTGACTACAGGAGAAGTGTTCTGAGGAGAGTGATGGCTCCTTTGGAGAGCCACAGAGCAGGAATAAGGCTCTATGGACACCAGGGTCTCAGTGGGAGGGAGATTCGTCCATCTGGGGGGACCAGGGCTCCCTGAAGACATTTGGCTGGGTTGCTTTTGAGTAATAGGAAGGATTTTTTTTTCTGGGGTGGATTGTGGAGCCATGGGAGTGAAGCCCTTTGCCTTTTCAAACCGAGTCTGTTACAGCAGAGCAAGTTGAGATCCCAGGGATGGGCATTCCCTGATCCTCAGTGTCTCTTTCACCTCTGAGCCTCTTTCTATCAGCAAATTGCCTCCTGCAGATGATGTGGGGTGAGCCACTGGATCAGAAGCATGCCCCAGCCAGCAGTGTTGTATGTGTGCACACTCACACAGATGCTGAAGGGTGCTCCTGCTCACCTTTCCCTGCTGTCCTGGTTTGGGCCAGGATAAAGGTGATTTTCTGGTTTGTACTTTTGCTTTCAGCTCAGTCTCTTGTAAGGAGCTGCACTTGCTGAAATGAACAGCAAGTTTCTCAGACAGTGTCTGCTTCTAGGACTGATCACACTGGATGTTTATAGTTACTGCTGGAGAATGGGCTGCAGAGCCAAGGACACTGCTCAGCTCTGAGGAACATTTTACCCTCCAGAAGGAGTAAAGAGGTCCCACCTGAACCCCTCCTCTGGGGAGGAACAGACAAGATAGATGCCAGAACTGACCAGAGTATTCCATCCCATACACCTCATACTCAGTATAAATTTGAGGGATCACAAGGGTCAAACACCTTTCTGCTCCCTTCCTGCCCCTTCCTCCTTCTTCCTGCCCTTCCTTCACCGGTTCCCTGTGTGCTTAGGCATCCTGGGAGGATTCCATCCCTTCCTCTGCCTGTGATCCTGATCCATTCCAGCCTGAATCTGTGTGTTCCTGCCTCCTGCTCCTGAATGCTCCTGACTGCAGGAATCCAGCCTGGACTTTCCCAGGGCTGCCCTACAGCCTCAGTGGGGATGTGAGAGTTATTGGAGGAGAAGGGGGGAGGAACGTGGGATCAATCTTTTCCTGTATATTTGTATATATATTTAGTAATTTTTCCTATTTATCATTACTGTTTCATTAAAGTTGTGTAGTTTAGTTTCCAACCCATAAGTCTCTTTCCCTTATTCTCTCTCCTTTCCTTATCAGGGAGGGGAGGGGGATTAATAGAAAAATCTGTTATTCGGTTTAATTGCCGGGACAGTGTTAAACCCTGACACCTGCCCCAGACACGCTTCTTCCATAGCAACAAGGAAGGATGGGATTTAAGAGCTTTTGAGTTTGGTCTTGGGTTTTGTGATTTGTTTGGTCCCATGGCTCTGTATGTGAAATGCATGAGCATCCCTGGCATAGTCATATAGCTCCTTTCCCTCTCCCCAGCTACACAGCTACAGCCTCAGTGGCCCTGTCTTTTCTTCCCCCCTTGGTCCTGCAACTTTCAGTCATAGAAACACAGAATCATTTTGGCTGGAAAAGAGCTTTATGATCATCAAGTCCAACAGCTGACCCAGCACTGCCAAGGCCACCACTAAACCATGTCCCTTAGCACCACATCTACATGGTTTTTCAAGCTCTCCAAGGATGGAGACTCCAAGCCTGCCCTGGGCAGCCTGGGACAGGACTTGACAACCCTTTCATGAAATAAATTGTTCCAATCTAAACCTCCCATAGCACAACTTGAGGCTGTTTCCTCTTGTCCTATTACTTGTTACTTGGGAGAAAGGACTGACCCCCACCTTGTTAGAACCTCCTTTCAGGGAGCATAGCAGCCTGGCACAAGGTTGTCCCACCACAGGGCATAGGGCCCTTGGGTTCCAAGAATCACAGAATGTTTTGGGTTAGAAGAGACCTTTACGATTATCTACTTCCAATCCCCTGCATGGGCAGGGACACCTCCCACCAGCCTAGGTTCCTCCAAGCCCCATCCAACCTGACCTGAGACACTGCCAGGGATGGGGCGGCCACAACTTCCTTAAGACAACCTCTTCCATGCTCTCACCACCCTCAAATTAAAGAATTTTCTCCCCATGTCCAACCTCAGTCTCCCCTCTTCCAGTTTTAACCCATTTCCCTTGTCCTCTCCCTACCCCCCCGTGTCCAAAGCCCTCCCCCAGCTTTCTTGTAGCCCCTTCAGATATTGGAAGGTTGCTCTAAGGTCACCTGGGAGCCTCCTCTTCTCCAGGCTGAACAACCCCAATCCCTCAGCCTGGCTTCCCAGGGAGGTGCTCAGCCCTCTGAGCATTTGAGTGGCTCTGCTCTGGACACCTTCCAGGAGCTCTGTGTCCTTCTAATGTTGGGGACTCCAGAACTGGACACAGAGCTCCAGGTGGGGTCTCAGCAGAGCAGAGGGGGAGAATCCCCTCCCTTGACTTTCTGTCTCTGCTTCTTTTGATGCAGCCCAGGACCTGGTTGGTTTCTGGGCTGGAAGCACACACTGATGGCTCACGTTGAGCTTCTGGGCCAGCACCACCCTCAAGTCCTTCTCCTCAGGGCTGCCCTCAATCTTTTCTCCTCCCAACCTGTAGTCACATGGGATTGACTTGACCCAGGCTTGGGATGGTTTCCCACGTGTTTTCTGTGTTGCTGCTCAGTAGGTTACCCCTGTTTCCTCAGTTTAGGGCCCCAAGCATGCCAAATGCCTCACTGCCATGCAGCCTGGAGTTCATTACCTGGAATTATGCATAACGAGGTCCTGGTTGATAGAAGAACAGAGTCATACTTCTGCTCTTGACAGAATAATCCTTCCCACCTCTTCTCCAACCACAGGAACCACGGGACACGTTTCAAGGTGTGACCCAAGGGGATTTACTGGCTGTGGCTTTGTCCTCCCCCGCTGGAGGTGTATGGATTACACGGAGGGATCTGTTGATCTCATTCACAAAAATGTTCCTTTTGAAACTTCAAATGGTTCTTCTGAGCTTTGTGATGTGAGGAGGACTCACAGGGAGGCAGAGAGGGCTGCAAAGCAATTCAGTTTGGAGCTTTTGTTGCCAAATGCACTGGAAATGCCACGGTAATTATAAAGTTTGCTGCACCCTTCCAGTGCTCTGTGCCTGCAAGGCTTGCAAATTCCTTTCCCCCTCCTCTTATTTATTATGTTTTATTTTTTATTAGAACTTGTATGAAATATATATATATATATATGTATATATTTTATATACATGCAGACGCATGCACACTGAAAGGACCTAATGGCAGTTTTAAAATTCCAAATGGATTTTTCCTTCCCATAAATCAGGGAGTGCTTTTGCTATAATAGCCTGAAACAAATTCCTCCCCCTCCCCACCCCGTCACGTTGCTGGCTGGAAGGAGAAGCTGGCCAAGGTGCATGGCTCACCCTGATCAGCCAGGACTCTGAAGTCAGTCATTCTGCCCCAAAAACATCTGCAGCAGAGGTCAGAGCTGGTTCAGCAGCAGCCTGAGGTGATTCCAGTCGAGATGCAGGCTGAAACCCACGGGTAAAATAAAGAAGCAAAAGAGAAGAGCCGGCAGGGAGGGAGCATTAATGGAAGAGTTTCCACTGTTTGAACTNTAAAATTTTCCAAATACAAATCAAAACTGGAAGAGTAATTACCAACCCAGTTTTTTATCTCTGTACGAAACACTACTGCACCATGCACCATAACATACATCAGTATTGAGGAGCATATTGGAACTATGGTTCTTAAGCATTTCTTACGAAAAATATACCACAAAGTAGCACAAATCCCAGCTGCAAAAACACATATCACATACCCTGAAATCCAAAGGTACGGCACAATTTGTTTAATTTCCAACCCTGTGAAATTCCCAAAGAAAAAGGTCTGATTCCAGCTCAGCAGAGCCGTGCTCTCACTGGAGTTGGAATTCGAATTATTCATGATAATTAATCAAAATTTAAATTGGACTCGAGACAATTAGCTCGAGCCCCACGTTGGGCGCCAATAAATCTGTCACGGTTTGACACTGGCCCGGCAATTAAACCGAAAAACAGATTTTTATATTAATCCCCCTCTCCTCCCTGATAAGGAAAGGAGAGAGAATAAGAGAAAGAGGCTTATGGGTTGGAAACTAAACTACACAACTTTAATGAAACAGGAATGATAAATAGGAAAAATTACTAAATATATACAAATATACCAATATACAGGAAAAGATTGATCCCACGTTCCTCCCCCCTTTCCCCCAATAACTCTCACATCCCCACTGAGGCTGCAGGGCAGCCCTGGGAAAGTGCAGGCTGGACCCTGGGGTCAGGAGCAGTCGGGAGCTGGAGGCAGGAACACACAGATTCAGGCTGGCATGGATCAGGAGCACAGGCAGAGGAACGGATGGAATCCTCCCAGGATGCCGAAGCACACAGGGAACCGGTGAAGGAAGGCAGGAAGGGTAGGAAGGGAAAGAAAGGAAAAAGGAAGGTGTCGACCCTCGTGATCCCTCAAATTTATACTGAGTATGACGTGTATGGGATGGAATACTCTGTTTGGTCAGTTCTGGCATCTATCTTGTCTCGGGCCTCCCCAAAGGAGGGGTTCAGGTGGGACCTCTTTACTCCTTCTGCAGGGTAAAATGTTTTCCTCAGAGCTGAGAACTGTCCTTGAGTCTGCATACCAGTCTCTGGCAGTAACTATAAACATCAAGTGTTATCAGTCCCAGAAGCAGACACTGTCTGAGAAACTTCTGTTAATTTCAGCAAGTGCAACTACTTACAAGAAACTTAGCTGAAAGCAAAAGTACAAACCAGAAAATCACCTTATCCTGGCTCAAACCAGGACACTATAATAGCCTGAAACAAATTCCTCCCCCTCCCCACCCCGTCACGTTGCTGGCTGGAAGGAGAAGCTGGCCAAGGTGCATGGCTCACCCTGATCAGCCAGGACTCTGAAGTCAGTCATTCTGCCCCAAAAACATCTGCAGCAGAGGTCAGAGCTGGTTCAGCAGCAGCCTGAGGTGATTCCAGTCGAGATGCAGGCTGAAACCCACGGGTAAAATAAAGAAGCAAAAGAGAAGAGGCGGCAGGGAGGGAGCATTAATGGAAGAGTTTCCACTGTTTGAACTTTGGATGAAGGCTCCTGGTGGTCTTTAGTTACTTCAAAGAAGTCCTGGTGTTGCTGGGTTATAAAAGCAAGTGCCAAGAGCATGTTACAAATGGGTGGCCTCTGTGGCCTGATGCCTGCCCAAGATGTCATGCTGAGGGCTCCATTTTCCTCCTTTCCCCTTGATTTTTCACTCTCCTCATTCTCTGTCTCTTCAGTTCTCCCTCCTTTTTCCATGGCAGCCAAGAAGAAGTGGTGGTATCAGAGGTGGGGCAGAAGCCAGAGAAGATCCAATTCATGCAGAAGTCCTGAAAAAGTGAAACCAACCTCATGCTTCTCACATCTCCATCCTTCAGGAGTCAAGCTTTCCTTCACTAGTCTCCATCTAGGATTCTTGTGGGGGTCCTCTAGCATTTCCCCCTTAGGAGGCAGCTCACAATGAGCTCTTAGAGGGACTTTTTGGGGTTTTGCTTCATTAGGACTCTGTCTCTCCCCTCCACGCAAGAAATGTGGAAGGATGGAAAGTAACTGAAGCATCAGGATATTCATTATGCTTCTTTCTGAGCATGTTGAGGTGGGTTATGTACCTTAAGGACATGGCCACATAGAATGGAATCACAGAATCACTTCTGGTGGTCCAGAGTGTCGAAATGATGGTCCATGGATTGTGCAGCAGTCCTCAGGCCATCTGGAAAACATGAGTGAATCTGTGTCTCTGAGGACCCCAGAAAATTAACTTAGATATACCAGCACACCTTATGTGGACAGATTCCACTTCTGCTATAGAAACAGGCTGAGAGTGTGTTCAGCCTGGAGAAGAGAAGGCTGCAGGGAGACCTTCCAGTTCCTGAAGAGGCTCCAGGAAAGTTGGGGAGAGACTCTGGATGAGGACATGGAGTGAGAGGACAAGGGGTAATGGCTTTGAACTGGAAGAGATGAAGGTTGGATTTTAGGGACAAATTCTCTGTGAGGGTGGGGAGAGACTGCTCCAGGTTGCCCAAGGAAGCTGTGGCTTGTTTCATCTCTGGAAGTGTCTCAGGCCAGGTTGGATGGGGCTTGGAACAATGTGGGAGGTGTCCCTTCCCATGGCAGGGGGTTGGAATTAGATGATCTTTAAGGTCCCTTCCAGCCCAAACCATTTGATTTTTCAATGATCTTTCTGACAGTAAAAGGTCCCAAGACCATATGGTTATTAAAGATCCCATGCTACTTTCCAAAGGTACCTGTAAGCTTTAATCTTGGCTCACATTCCATTCCAGAACTTTTTTGTTTGTTTGTTTGTTTTTCCTTAGATGAACCCCCCCTCTCACCTCCTCTAAGTATCACTTGCATCTGGTATTTTCTCTTAAACTTGTGTCACATTGTACCTCCCAGGAACCCATTTCAGTAATGTCACATCAGTGCCCAGAAGTATTCTGAAGTGTTTCAAAACCAACCCTAAGTGTTTGATTTTACCCTAAGGCCCCCCATGTGTGCCCCAGCTGATCAGAGAATCTTGTCTTTCCCTTCCAGTTCCCCAACAATTAAAATTGTCCAGTATTTTTGCCCAGCATGATTTAAAAGCCTTTTTTTTTTTTTTCTTTTGTAGTGGCTTGATGATTTATAGACAATGAGATTTTATCAGTAGAGCACCACATTAAGAAAATGCTTGTTAATTATCTGCTGGTTAATATGATAATTTAGCAAAAGAAAAAAAAAAAAAAAGCAACACAACACCTATTAAGAGCTTCTCATTAGGTGAAATGCTTCTCATTTTTAACACACAAAGTGTCCAAGTTAATGAGGTTCACCTTCGATTTGTAGCTTGCTCAGAGATTAAAAGCTCCCATCATTTATAACTCTTCACATCACTCCATTTGTAAAAGCTGATGTGAACCAAGCTTGAACACCTGACTGCTGCATTGGCTCTCTCTTCAAAACTCAGATAACAAAACCCCATCTCCCTTCATGAAAGCTTTTCCAGACCAATGGACCTCTCCACCTCTGATCTCACTGACATCAGTCCAAACCTGACTGAAATCAATGGAGTTCATTGCTTCCAGAACCCCCAAAATTTAGCTACATGGATTGGAATTCCTTCCTTGCATTCTCCATTTGAAAAAGAAAATAAATTGATTTTTGGAGGTGAATCAGGAATATGCACACGCGTGGTCCAGTTTTACCTTGAGGACTATGGTGGGGAGGAGATTATTTAGAAGGATGGGTCTTGCATTTTGGAAAACTGGTTCCTTCCCTCCATGATCCCCTGGTTTTATTTGTAAATCTCAAGCCCTACAGGACATGTTCAGATGCAGCTTCATCCTTCTCTTTTCTGGGCACATTCTCCTGGATAAGGCTTAGTTGATACTTTTTTTTTTTTTTTTTCCTGCATGACCACATAATTTTTATGGAGACCCTGATCTGTTCAGGCTGAGGAAAGAGACAGCTACTACTCTTCAGGGGTCATTTTGCAGTTCTGAGGTACATCTTCTCCACTTTGTCCAGATGGAGAAAGCTGTTCAACCCCAGTAAATATTCTTAAATTCCACTTCTGTTTTTTCTAAAGGCTCTGGAGAGACTTTATAGCAGCATTCCAGTCTCTTGAAGGGGCTACAGGAAAGCTGGAGAAGGCCTTTTCAAAAGGGAATGGAGTGACAGGACAAAGGGGAATGGATTTAAGCTGAAAGAAGTGAGATTGAGATTGGATATTAGGAAGAAATTTTTTGCTGTGAGGGTGGGGAGACCCTGGCTCAGGTTGCCCAGAGAAGCTGTGGCTGCCCCATCCCTGGAAATGTTGAAGGTCAGGTTGGATGGGGCTTAGAGCAACCTGGGCTGGTGGGAGGTGTCCCTGCCCATGGAAGGGGGGTTGGAACTGGATGAGCTTTAAAGTTTCTCCCAATCCAAACAGCTCTGATTTCTTTCTCGTTTTGGAGCAAACAGCAAATTCCATCCGCATGCTAAAATCAAGTACCATCCAGTGTTTGCATTTGAACAAACATTAGAAAAGTTTAGAAAGAACATTTTTGATTAGATTCTTCTCCCCCAAATTGAGATTTCCCACTGCTGTATTTTCCCCCCTCACCATTTCTTCCAAACTTTGCCACCCCCAATGAATATTCAGATGACTTTGCAAAAACCAAGCAATGAAATGAAATTCCTTCATCTCCCCCTTTCACACCCTTGCTTTTCATCTTCAGCTGGTCAACCCTTACCTCTATCCAAACACATCAGCCAGTTTAATTTCACAGTGACCCGTGGATTAAAGATGGTATCAAGCCTGTGGCATGACTGTGATAATCAGATTGTGAGGGTCCATGTTTATCTGACTTGGCAAGTAGCAGCTTAGATAAGCTCCACGCTGAAGAGAAGGGCTCTTTTTGGTATGTATTTTTTTTTTTTTTTTTTGTTCTATCAGTCTTGCACACTCATCCTGAAACCCAGGATGCAAGTTGGGTCCTCTCTGCCTTACAGCACGTCGCTCGTAATAAAGGCTCAGCAGCCCAAATGAAGAACTTCTTGACAGCTCTGTAAAATATACTGCCTTCAGATTGTGCCTTTGGGGACCCATCTCCCACCTCGCTGCTGTCAAGAGGCTGCTGAACGTGGAGCTGCTTGGAAATGAGTCAACAATCTCAGCAAACCACTGGAAGGAGTGGAAAAACCAGAGTGTGCTGGGCTTGATTAACGCCGAGGGGATTGGAAGGGAAAAAAAAGAAAGAACTTTCTTTTGTCACTGCAGTTACCAAATTTGTCTGTGAATCCAGACAGCAGCTGGAGCAGGGCAGGAAGAGGGCACTTGATGTGATGCCTTTTTTCAGGACAGAACACTTTAAAGACTTTAGTCACGCTGCTTTAAGCATCTTCTGCAAACCCTGAGTAATCAGAGTCTTCACACGCAAACCCTTGTAAGTGAGCTGCATGGTCATGTAAATAAATAATTACACCAAAAATGCAACATTAAAAGGTCATTAAGGCTACAAAGATGAGCTCTCCAAAGTTGGGAAAGGGCAGGATGTTGGTCTCCAGGGCCCACGTGGGTCCATGCATTAGGATTAAGGCTCTAATTGCACAGTAGTAGGGGACTATCATCCAGGCTATCTCTCATGAGGTGTTCTCATGGCCTGGAAGATCACCTTTCTCATATATCTGTCTGGTTACATGCTCAGGACTTGTTTCTTTGGCATTAGATGAGACTGAGCATCCTAATGTATGCAATAAACCATTGTGTTTTAGACAAGGGATGTGAAATTCTTCGGGGAGAGGAGGAAATGTGGTTTGCAGGTCTCTCACCTGCAAAGCAAAGCAGGTTGGGTAGCAATTCCAAAAGCTCTGACAGTTCTGAAATAGGGCAGTGGCTGGAGGCATGCATGCTTTACAGACTAGATGTGGACAAGGCAATTTATTGCTCTGTTTCAACAGGGCATAATTATGAGAAGAGGCAGCAGAGCCCCTGGAGATGAATGTTTGCCCATGGCTGGTGAACCTGTCCATGGAATTCCTGGATTACTTCTCTGGTCAAACCACAGCTAAAGGAGATGACCTTGAGTAACCTCATCTGAATTAAAAAATATATTAAAAAAAGTATAAAAAAATATATATCTGACTTTGGAGTTGGCCTTGCTTTGAGTGGGGAACTGGGCCTGAGACCTCCAGAGGTCCCTTCCAGCCCAAGTTATCCTGGGATTCTCTCCTGTTTCCTGGTGCCTACGTTGCATTTTCACCTGAAATCTTAGGGTTTAGCAAATCTACAGTTTTCTTGACTTATTAAGGGAAGTAAAACTCTCATAAAGACTTCATTTTCTTAAACAAGTTCTGTCTCCCCTGATGCAGAGGACATGGTTTGGAGCAGGGGTCCACTGCACAGCAGTGGCACCAGTTGGAAATGATGAAATGGATGAGATACTGATGGGGAGGAAAGCTGATTTAGCTAGGGAAACATAAAGCTGTTTTGAAATTTTGCCCAAAAATCTTTTTCTGATGGCAAGTATGATTGACAAGAAGGCTTTTGATGATAAGGATAGCTTTTTAAAGTGACAGCTAAATTCTGACCATCCCTTGAAGATGGGAAAAGCCAGAGATTTAAAGGTATGTGCTTATCTCATTAATCTGCCTATTACTCTGTGATTATTTCACTTATTTATCTTATGATGAAACCTGGAACAATTTCAGGAGATCTTGAATCTGCTTGATGCAAAGTTGGGGCTGAAGTTGGACAGAAACACAACCTAACTCCAACTCTGTCCCCTCATCCATTGCAGAAGAACTCTGAGTCATGAAAATATTAAAAAAAAAATTAAATCTTTCTTATTCATTCCTCCTCATTCCAAAAAAGAATTCTTGTTTTGTGGCCAGCACTATCTCAGCCCTGACTCTGCCACAAAAATCTCCTCGTCACACACACACGCAGAAAGTAATTTAGCCTAAAATCTTCTTTGTTGACTGTTCATTGAAACCCAGCAGTCTGCTTTGTAAAAATGTTGAATAGTTAAAATTGCAACTAAAATGAATGGCATGTTAGAGATGTAACAAAGACAGCTCTAAAAAAGGATAACCTTTTGGAAAAAATGGGTCACGGCAAGCTCAAATCAAACCAGTCATAATGGGTGTATGTTTTTTATCTCTGTGTCTCAGCTCCTAGCACTTACTGTGAGGATCATACTACAGCTTCCTCCCAGGAGAGTGTTTTGAAAGTAAATTCATTCATACTCATAAAACTTCTGGCACAGGGGAGCAGCAGAGAAAAAAAAATATTGAAATTGCCAATAATGCTCCTAAGCGGTGCAGAAAAATGAGGGATGGGGTTATCCACTGAATGACAGAGAGAAACCTGGACCCTGAGTCTATAAACATCTTGTATCCTCTGAGATGAGTTCTGGAGACCAAACCCATGCAGCCATGTAATTCAAATTATAATCTCATGAGTGTATACAAAAGGGATTGAATTATAGTATGTACAATGGCAATTTTGGCATATCCTATCCTATCCTATCCTATCCTATCCTATCCTATCCTATCCTGTTCTTCAGGCATTGCCTGAGAAGCCAAAAGGGGCACTAATGATTTTGAGGAGAAAAATTCCCCTGTTTTGAAAAGGAAAGTTCTTGTACTGAATAAGTGAGGGTTGTTGCAAAGACTCCCAAGTTTCTCTGAGCTAACAAATCTTCAGGTGTCCCTGCTTTACCCAGATGCTTTCCTGGATGGGAGAAGGGAAGGCTCATGGTCAGTGCAAACTAATGGCTCAGGGGATATCACTGCCGTGTAAGAACAAACTTTTCTTGACTCATTGGAAAGTGGAAGCTTTTTGGAGGGTTTTTTTGACTTAGCAGATACATGACCCCCAGGGAGAAGGGAAGAAGCCACTCCCCAGCCTCTGCCTCTCTTTTCTCATATCAAATCTCTATTTCAAAACAGTGAAGAGGCAGCCCCACTCCCTTCAGAAAGCTTTAACAATTTTTTTTTTTTTTTTAGTGGTTTGTTCAATGCATTTTGACTTAGAACGTGTTGCACTCATTTCTTATTAAAACCTGAGATTCCTCCCCTCCTCTCTGCTTCACCTCCCTTGGCAAATAATAATACAACCAACTAAGATCCAGCTTACAGCAGGCACCCAGCTTGGGAAGCATCAGCTGGGCCAATTAAACTTTGGCAAAGTAATAAAGATCAGAAACCAGGGTGTGAGCAGCCCGAGTTGCCTGACAGCTTTAAGCAGCATCTGAGAATGATGCTTGGCATCAGGAGGAAGTGAAGCAAATGAGTTTCCTTCTAACTACCTTAATAGTCATTAGCTGAGCCTGCTGTTGCCCTCACCTGCTTCTCCTGTTGACCTCCTGGGGAAGCCTGACCCTGAGACATTGTACTACATCATGTTGAGTCCAGATCTTCCTCCTTTGTGTATCCAATTCAGCACCATTTGAAATGCACTTAGCTCACAGACTGCTCTTACTTCCACACTCAGCCACATTAAATTTTATATTCTACTTCAGTGCTTATTCACCTCCTCTGTTAAGATGAGCCTGCAAAATGGTTATGTCCTTCTGAGTCCCAACCACTGCCCTTATTTCACTATCTCCAGCAAATTCAATGATCTTGCATGCCTGAATTATTAATTTAAAATGTCAGAGGGTACCAGCCCAAAAGAAGATCCTGGTGAGATTTGTTTCTTCCCCAGCTCTGCAGAATATCTATGATTCCAAACCACCTTTGAACAAGACCAGATAAAAAAGAAAAAAGAAATTTATACAGTCATGTCTGCATTAATGTCTTTCTTCGCAGATGGATGATGTTGCCCCAAAGCCTCTTCCCTTCCTGGCCAAAGGAATGGTCTTTTTATCACAGAATACTGCAGTCATGGAGGGTTCTTTCATTTTATTTGGTTTAGATATTAGGAGGAAAATTCTTTAGTGTGAAGGTGGTGAGACACTGGAACAGGTTCTCCAGGGAAGCTGTGGAATCTCCATCCCTGGAAACATTCATGGGCAGGTTGGATGGGGCTTGGAGCAACCTGGGCTGGTGGGAGATGTCCCTGCTCAGGCAGAGGGGTTGGAACTGGATGAGCTTTAAGTTCCCTTTCCCCTCTAACCATTCTGTGCTTCTATGATTCAGCTCTTACAAAGCAGTGACATTTCCTTTTGGCCACAACTGCCCATGGTGGTGTTGGACTGGTGTCAGGTGTTGCAGTTTCTGTTTACAGGTCCCCAGTGAGGACCCCTCTATATTGTTGTCCCCCCTGTAAATCCAGAGTGAGTCATTTCCTGTGTCCCAGGGAGAGACACTGCTGATCCCACGTCATTTGACGAGAAGAAGTTGTCAGGCCTGTGCCTTTGCTTTAAACTGATCCAACTATGCAAAGGCTTGAGCTAAACATCTGACGTGCTGGTGCCATCTGGTCACGTATCTTACAAGGTGTCTGCATTGCAGGTTGGTAACTGGAAAAGTGGTGGCACATGTTCTGGGTGGAAAGCACTGTTTTCCTGCAATGATCTTCAAACCAGAGTCATTTTCTCTCGTGCTGGTAATCTGGCACAGTATTAACCTGTATGACTTTGAGCAACCAGAGTCATTCAGGAAAGAGCAGAGAGAGGGTCACGGAGCAGAGGTGCAGATTCTCCAGGTGATGACAGGTAGGAGCACATCCTAAGAGACTGAAAATCTCTGAAGTGGAGAAAAAACAGAGAGGGAGAGAAAACTGAATTATGCAGTAAACTGGATTGTGACTGGGAGAGAATAATACCTTGGGCTAAATACCAGAGATATTAGTTCCTGGTGATCAGGGTGCAGGACAGTCTCCAAGAAAAATAATAAACACTCCAACACTTGGAGTATTGAAACTTATTACCAACGGGATGCTTCCACTGTGCTGTAGAGATCCTGCCTCTGGCAGAAGACCACGGGGGTATTCTCAGCCCTGCAGCTAATTTCCAATTTGATTTTGGAAAGTCAGCTCACCTCCCCATGTCTCTCGTTCCCTTTTCATGTTGTCTTGACTACTTGAGTTTTAAGCTCTGCAGAGCAGAGACAATCTACTTAATCGTGTTGTGTCTAGCATAAGAAGGCCTAGATTTTTTTTCACTGTTGAAAGAAAAAAAAAAACCAAAAAACCCCAACCTGTGTTTTTTAAAGATGCTCTGTGGATCAGACCTGCCACAGGGAGACTGGCTGGCTGGGAGGAGAGTTGATTTTATGAATACAGTATCAAGTTTGCCCCTGGGATCCTTCTGACTGTTGTTGCTAATGATCAGTGATTTTCCTGTTCATCCGGTACTGAAAGAAACAGGGAAAAAACAGCCAACAGCCCAGCTGCATTATGAATGAGATGGCCAGGCAGCTGGGATTGAGATGGGTTGCCCCATGTCACTAAGATGTCACCAGCTCTGCTCACCCTCCCTGGGAAGTCAGATTGGTCATTGCTCCCCTGGCTGCTGTCTTTTTCCTACTAATTGGCTCTGGAGGTGTGGGAGTTGTTTTCTGCCTTGAATACTGAATGTGCAGCCCCTGGGTCCTCCTCTGATGGAAACCTTCCAGGGAAGGGTGGTGAAAGAGGGCTGGAAAGGCTTGCCCATCATCAGAAGGGGAGAAAGGCAAACCTCAAGGCTTGGTTTGACTGCAGGGAAGGGGGTGTTTGTAGAGGTTTGGAGCTTCATTATTGATCAGAACCTAAAAGGATCTAAGAAACAAAGGCTTCCTCCTCTTTCAAGTTGACTTGCAGAAAATGATACACTTGCTCCTTAGGTGCCTGCTTCCCAGGGAAAGGTGGATGTGCTGTGTGTTCCCACTTTGCACAGGCCACACCAGGGTGAGAACAACACTTTGTAGAGAGGAGGAGGGAGCACTTGAAAAGGAGAAAGATTTCTCTCTTTGCACCCTTTCTCCACCTGAATTGAGAAGGAGGACCAAGACTGGCCTGGGAGGGAGAGATTATTTCTGTCTGATCAACTCCACACTGCATCTGCCACAGGCTCCCTGGGGGTCATTTGGTCAACTTGCATTCAGTTTCTTTGATGGCAAACTGTCATTCTTTCCCCAGGTTGCTGCCAAATTCTGCATTTGATGTAGAACTGAGGCTGCCAATGCAAATAGTGCAATGGAAAGAGGGCCTGGATATTCTCACTGTAACAATGTGGGTTGTTGGCAGCCAAGCTGGCTCTCATCCAAACTGGAGATGGTGTCAGAGGTTCTCAAATCATGTGTTGGCACTCAAAGGGCAAGCAGGGGTATGGTTAGAGTTGGATGGAAGGTAATGCAAAGCTGTGGAGGTTGCATTCACCAAAACCAAGGAGTAAGGATGGGGCAGAATTTGGCATCAGGGAAAGAGGCTGGGAAAGCATCAGGTACAGCTGGATCCCTGGTCAGGGTTGGAGACTGAGAAGAAGGCTGGATCAGTAAGCAAAGGATATGGACTGGGGAGGGTCTAGAGCAAGGATTCAAGGTACAGGACAGTCCTTCAAAGCTGTCCACAACATCACAGAGCTTTTTTTCTACAATCACCTCCTTGGTGGCTGGCTGCTGGATAGAAAGCTGGTGGGGTCTGTTTTGGGTTTAGCAGGCAAGCAGCAGCATTCTGCCAGGACAGGTCCCCACATCGCAGTTTCTCATATTATTTAAGCCAAATAATTCGTGTGATGTGAGACAGATCCTGCCCTAGGAGAAAGCTTTCAGTACCAGCATTTCTCTGCCGTGCACCAGAGCTACCCACAGCTCAGCAGAGACCAAATTCCCAACCTTTCTACCCCAAAAGCTCTGCAGTTTCAGCTAGAGGAAGGTTTCTGATTGCTACACAGACTGGGATAAAGTTGCATCATTAGCAGGTTGGATTCTTTCTCCTAGTGGGGTTTTGGTGCCCATTTTTCAGCTCTGGTTTGTTACGGTGCTGCAGTCATTTCATTTTTAGAAGTTGGTGGTAAATTTTCATAACTCTGCCAAGCCTCTCTCTACAATTTCTGGGTGGTTTGAGAGGGGATTTTTGTCCCTAACAACCCCTTGTCCCCTTCTGCCACCACTCCTGGGATTGCCCTCAATGGATTTAATAAAAATGCCCTTCAGGCTTTTTTATCAACTGATCAAAATTATCAGTTTATTATTCTGATCCTCTAATAATCAGTTTATTATTACTCTGTGACACTGCAACCCATTCTGTTCTTATACCCCCTGATGCTGGAAGCCCTGCTTTGGATTTGCTGCATGCTGGGGGCAGATGGGAGACGGAGAGAAAGTTCTCAGGTAGATCCTCCAAACTGCAGAGAGGACACCAGAAATAAACTGCAAGCATGGCACTGTGACAAGCTGGCTGGAGCAGATGGGGTCCCCACCAGCTCCTGCTGGACTGAGCTGAAACAGCTCCAATGTGCACTCCGTGCCCTATGCCAATGACTCCTGATGGATTTTTCCTTTAGCTCAGGTAATAGATCCATAATTCTGTGCCTGAGCTCCAGCTCGAGGCAAACAGCACAAGGTGAGCTGTGGGTTTGCTGTTTGGTTTGTTTTTGTTTTTTTTTTTTCCCCTAAATGGATGGTGTTCCAGAGTTTGCCCTTGCAGCATGCAGGTTTTCTGGTTTGGCAGGATTTAGGAGGGGATGTGATGAACTGGCTCCATTAGCTGAAGCCCGATTTATGGTTTGATCCCAGAAAGAATACTCAAGAAGCCTTTTTTTTTTTTTTTTTTGGTGGATCTTGTCCATTGTCTTGGGGAGATGCCCTTTGAGTAGACAGAGGTGCTCAGTTGCATGGCTGATAGCAGCCCTGGACTTCTGGATGAAGAGGCTGCCTGGAGAGGGATTGCTGATGTGTCCACCTTATCCCCTCCTAGAACCTTATAAGATTTCATTTCTCTGCCAGTGACAGGGCAGCCACCTCCTTGGGCAACCTGGGCCAGGATCTCACCACCCTCACACTAAAGAATTTCTTCCTTTAGGTTAGTGTCTAACCTAAATCTCCCTGACTTCAGTTTAAGGCCATTCCCCCCCCTAAATTCTATCACTACACACCCTTGTAAAAGTCCCTCTACCCCAGGGTTAGGGGTCACTGGCAGAGAAGTGAAATCTTATAAGGTTCTAGGAGGGGATAAGGTGGACACATCAGCAATCCCTCTCCAGGCAGCCNATTAAAAAAAAATTAAATCTTTCTTATTCATTCCTCCTCATTCCAAAAAAGAATTCTTGTTTTGTGGCCAGCACTATCTCAGCCCTGACTCTGCCACAAAAATCTCCTCGTCACACACACACGCAGAAAGTAATTTAGCCTAAAATCTTCTTTGTTGACTGTTCATTGAAACCCAGCAGTCTGCTTTGTAAAAATGTTGAATAGTTAAAATTGCAACTAAAATGAATGGCATGTTAGAGATGTAACAAAGACAGCTCTAAAAAAGGATAACCTTTTGGAAAAAATGGGTCACGGCAAGCTCAAATCAAACCAGTCATAATGGGTGTATGTTTTTTATCTCTGTGTCTCAGCTCCTAGCACTTACTGTGAGGATCATACTACAGCTTCCTCCCAGGAGAGTGTTTTGAAAGTAAATTCATTCATACTCATAAAACTTCTGGCACAGGGGAGCAGCAGAGAAAAAAAAATATTGAAATTGCCAATAATGCTCCTAAGCGGTGCAGAAAAATGAGGGATGGGGTTATCCACTGAATGACAGAGAGAAACCTGGACCCTGACTCTATAAACATCTTGTATCCTCTGAGATGAGTTCTGGAGACCAAACCCATGCAGCCATGTAATTCAAATTATAATCTAATGAGTGTATACAAAAGGGGTTGAATTATAGTATGTACAATGGCAATTTTGGCATCTCCTAGCTTTGATTTTAAGACTTCAGTGTCTTTTTTGCCTTTGGGTTAGAAAATTCTTCCTCTTTTTTACTTTTATTTTAAAATTTACTTCTGTTCTTGAAGGAAAAAAGGCTACATTTCCATCAGTTTCTCCTCCTTGCCATCACTGTTGGTTGTCACAAGGATTGGTCTCTCAGATTCATCCTGCAAAACTTCTTTGCTTGGGCTAACCCTGGTGGGATGATAGTGTGCTCTGGGCTGATCAGCATGCAAGGAGCATAGAAGGCTCATTTTCTGTCTGGACAGTGGGGAAAGTGTGGGATGGGAGCCCCAGGCTGTGTCTGTGCTGGGTTTGGGTGGCAGCACCAATGTGTACTCATCCAAGCTTTGAGAAGGATTCTTGGTGAGGTTTTGGTCTCAGCCCTCTAGTGCAGTCTCAAAATGATGCCTTGCCATGGTTTGGATTGCAGCAAATGTGTGTCTCATCACTCCAGGTACTCTCAACCAACAGCTGCTTGTGTCAAGGTCTTCTAGCTCATTATTTTTAATTTTTTTTTTCTTTTTTTCTTTACTCTTGCTGGTTTGAGGGCTGGAAGGAATGTCCTGTAAGGGAGCAGCTAAGGACTTAGAGTTTGTCTGGTTTGGAGAAAAGGAGCCTGAGGGATGACCTCATTGCTCTCCCCATCTTCCTGAGGAGGGGAAGTGCAGAGGGAGGTGCTCATCTCCCCTGGGTTCAGGGGAGGATGTGTGGGAATGGTCCAAAGCTGCACCAGGGGAGGTTTAGACTGGGTATTAGGAAGCACTTCTCTACTGAGAGGGTGGTGAAACACTAGAACACGCTTCCTAGAGGTGGTCAATGTCCCAAGCCTGTCAGTGTTTAAGAGGCATTTGGACAATGCTCTTAATAACATTAATTTTTGGTCAGCCTTGGAGTGGTCAGGCAGTTGTAGTTCCCTTCTAACTGCAATTATTCTCTTTTTCTTCTCTTCTCTCTCTTCTTCTCTTTTCTTTTCTTTTCTTTTCTTTTCTTTTCTTTTCTTTTCTTTTCTTTTCTTTTCTTTTCTTTTCTTTTCTTTTCTTTTCTTTTCTTTTCTTTTCTTTTCT
>JAAWXA010000003.1:65767610-65828949 GCA_038090715.1 Florisuga fusca | reverse complement strand
TTTTTTTTTTTTTTTTTGGTGGATCTTGTCCATTGTCTTGGGGAGATGCCCTTTGAGTAGACAGAGGTGCTCAGTTGCATGGCTGATAGCAGCCCTGGACTTCTGGGTGAAGTGGCTGCCTGGAGAGGGATTGCTGAAGTACCCACCTTATCCCCTCCTAGAACCTTATAAGATTTCATTTCTCTGCCAGTGACCCCTAACCCTGGGGTAGAGGGACTTTTACAAGGTAGTGATAGAATTAGGGGGGGAATGGCCTTAAACTGAAGACAGGGAAATTTAGGTTAGACACGAACCTAAAGGAAGAAATTCTTTAGTGTGATGGTGGTGAGATCCTGGCCCAGGTTGCCCAAGGAGGTGGCTGCCCTGTCCCTGGCAGTGTCTCAGGCCAGGTTGGATGGGGCTTGGAGCAACCTGATCTATTGAAAAGGTGTCACTGCCCAAAGCAGGGAGGATTGGAACGACATGATTTTTAAGGTCCCTTCCAACCCAAACCAGTCTGTGATTCATCCCGAGGATGCTTGGGGTGTCCTTGTCCCATTTTCCATCAGGGCCCTGCAGGATCTCAGTGAAGTCAGTGATACTAAAAAACTTGGTGCTCCTTGCCTTGGGATTGGCAATGGTGAAGGACTCAGGTCTGATTCAGGAAACTTTCAGCCCTTGAGACATAACTATAGGTGGAGAGGAGTTGTACACTTAAGGTCTGGCTGCCAAGGGAGGAACCTGAAACACCCACTCAGTGACAGGTTACACCAAGATGGGGAATGGGAGTGCTGGTGGAGCAAGGTCTACAAGACTGGGTCAAGATCCAAACCCATTTCCTCTTGCCACATCTTCAGTCCCATGCAGGTCTGGCTGTGACAGGGACACAAAGTGACCACTGAATCCTGTCCTCTAATGACAGTCCCTCAGCATCTCACCCTGAGCTGAACCAAGTTAACAAGCTGTTCCCAGGGAGCCAAGATGTGCCTCTTTATTTACCACACTTCAAGCCTCTGGCAAGCTGCCTGCTCAACATGTAGATGGGAGCTATGTTAAGTCCATCATTGCCATCAACAGGGTGCACAAATAATGTCAGGAAATGCCCTTGGTCCTCCTGTCACACTCTGTGGCTCTTCCTGAGGTTTGTCCTGGAGGGTTGAGAAGTAATTCATGGCTGTGGAGCATGGGCAGACACTTTTGTTTGTTCAGAATTTCCTCAGATGAAGGCCTTGTCCACATTCTGACTTCCAGGAAGGTCTTGGACACCATCTACAGCACACAGCAGGCATCTCTGTCATGTTGGGCAGCTCAGATCATGTTTTGTAGAGAATCCCCCCACCAATGTTCCCCATAGTTGAAGGAGGGAGGAAAGTTTCATGTCCAGAGTATGGGCAATGAGAGGTGGTTCAGACAGCCTGCTCACCTCCACATTGACTGTAGAAGATGATGGGCTGAGAGCCTTGGATAGTGGAAAGCCAGAATCACTCTTGTCTTGAACTAAAGCACCCTGGAAAACCCCAAAATTAAACCCACAAAACAGGGCTGGCAACTTAAATACAGTTTGGCATGTCCCTGTCTGGTTGTTTGTCCTTGTGGCTGAGTTATCTCTCCAACAGGATGGTTTTCTCCAGACCTACCAAGGCAATAAATGATGGGACCTCTGCACCTCCTGGATTAGAGGAATGAAGTTATTTCATACATTGGTTGTTCCACCTTCCCAGGGGAGTCTGTATCCCAGTAGCTCCTCATTTATAATTTCCTCTCTCTAAACTAGTTCTTCTACAATATAGAGAAAATTTATTGTTACACCTGAATTTTAGGCTCTTTGATTCTTATTGAAGTCATGATATCTTCTCTGTCCCGTGCTGCCATTTATCATAGAACCATAGAGTTGGTTTGGTCAGAAAAGACCTTGAAGATCATCAAGTCCAACTGTTAGCCCAGCACCTCCAAAATAAGCCTGGGTGCTGTCTTCACAAAAAGGGCATCTTTCAGTTTCTTGAATCATAGAATCATGGAACAGTCTCAGTGGAAAAGGGCCTTTAGAGGTCATCTTGTCCAACCCTTCTGCAGTGAGCAGGGACATCTTCAACTAGATCAGGTTGCTCCATCCAAACTCACCTTGAATGTCTCCAGGAATGGGGCTTCTACCACCTCTCTGAAAACTTGAAACTTGAGTCTGAGCTTTCTACAACTACTGGATCAGTACTGAAGGGGAGGGTCTTGGTCTTGAAGTCCTGTGCTCTTGGAATGGGAAGATTAACCAGGGTTTGAATTGCCTGATCATGCTTTGCTCCTGGGCAAGTCACTCAAGCAAATTCTTGCTGTTGTCCCCCCCACCCTTTTTTTTTTTTTACAGCAGCAGTGAGCTGAACTGCTTCCAAACAGCTCTTCTCTGAGCTGGGAACTCAGGAGCAGGGTGTTAAACCACTTGCAAACAGCAATTCCTCCCTGAGAGCCCAAGCCTGGGATGAGCACTGAGTGAAATTGTAATTAATGCAGTTCCACATCATTTGACTCCATGCCCTGCAACAGCATGTTGCAAGCACTGATTCTGCTCCCCAGCAGGGAGCTACTTATTTGAAGATACTTCCTATGGATTTATGACTATATATATGTATATATTAGATATAAACATTATTTATCTTTTATATATATTTATATTTTTTGATTATTTTTTTCTGCTCTTTAAGGCTATGAGCCAACACAAGAAAGTCTGCTCATGGTTTCTGGCTATGTGAAGGTTTTGACAGAAGCCTGTAAGATTTTATCTTTCCCTTTTAATGCTATGCAGCCAGTGTCTTTTGTATATATGTTAACACTTCTCTGGTCAAAAGTGAGCATAGCAATCTTAATGCAAAAGCAAAACCAGAAGTGGATCTTCTTTGATGGCTCATCCCTGAAAAATCCAAAAGAAGTGTACCTGGCACTCCCATTCTGTGCAAATCTTCATTTTTCTATCAGCTTCGAAGAAATAAGTGTATTATCACATAAATCCCACTTAAGACTAACAGCAGCCCCTCCCATGGTCTGGCTGACTACTTTCCAGAGGGGATCAGTATTTTGCATGTGGATATCCACCAGAAAAAGCTGGTTACAGCCCTCCTTCATTACAGGGTCAATCCTGCTCTTCTCTGGCACAAGCTTCTTATTCCTCTGACCAAGCTGAATTTCTCTTTCATCTCCTCTGTGCTTTCAAGAAGTAAGACTGATGCTGTTCTTCAGCTTGTGAAGCTCTTGTCCATGGAGCAGAACACTAGCTAAAAGAACATGGGTGTGCTGTATGACATCCAGGTGACACCTGGGCCTAAGGCTGTCTGCAATGTGTCACTGAAGTGGATTCATCCAGAGAGGTAGGGCTCAGGGTAGGAAAAGGAGAAATGTCCCATTAAAGCTGCAGCATGAATTTGGGCAGTGGAGCAGGTAGTGGCTGCTTGGACTGGTGCCCATAGCTTTTCTATCACCTTTAGTGGTCACAGAATCATAAAATCATTTTGGTTAGGAAAGACCTTTAAGATCGAGTCCAACTTTTAACCTAACACTGCCAAGGCCGCCACTAAACCATGTCCCTCAGCACCACATCTACGTGGTTTTTAAACACCAGCAGGGATGGTGAGTTACCACTTTCTTGGGCAACCTGTGCCAGGGCCTGATAACCCTTTCAGGGAAGAATTTTTTCCTAATGCCCAATCTAAACCTCTCCTGGCACAACTTGAGGCTGCTGACCTTTGGTCTATCATTTGTTACTTGAAGAAGAGACCAACCTCCCCCCTCCCTCCAACCTCCTTTCAGGGAGTTGAAAAGGGCAAGAAGGTCTCCTCTCACCCTTCTTTTCTCCAGATTAAACAACCCCATTTCCCTCAGCCACTCCTCCTAAGACTTGGAGACCCTTTACCACCTTCCTTTCTCTTCTTCGGACACTCTCTATCGTGTCAATGTCCTTCATGTAGTAAGAAGCCCAAAACTGAGCTCAGTGCTGTCCAGCTGAAGGATGACCACATAGCAAATAGATGGGGCAAGCCCTGATATCATCTGAATGCTGGTCCTAGACCTACAGAGCTGAGTCTCAGAGGGACTGAGCACCTCTGGCTTCACCCTGTGCTCGATGGATCGAGCTCCCCACAATCTGGTGGCCATTGGGACATCTCTGTGCTGAGCTGCAATGACCTATGATGTAACAACCTGCCTTCCACATACAGCTCTTAGGATGGTGAAGATCGAAAAAGGGTTGTGTCTGGCCTGCAATTGAAGTGCTGGACCTCTATCTACCTCCATCCATGCCCTTGGAAGCTGGGCACTACCTGTGGAAAGACAATGCAAAGAAAAGAGAAGGGGCTGCTCCTTACAATAGAAACTCTTCTCCCCTCCCCCTGGAAGAGCAAGTATTTCCAGTAAGTGAGCAGGAAGACTGGCCCCTGTCACCAGAGAGTATTTAGAAGTAATTGAATCACTGGATTAGCTAATGCAGCATCCATTAGGAGGCCAGGCCATTCCCAGAGGACTCTGCAGCCATAAAGGAGCACAAGGAAGCCCTGAGTATTTAATGAATGTACATAAACCTCCTGCTTCCAGGCTATAACTTGTTTCCTGGGTGACATCCTGCAAGGTGCTGTTGGCCCTCCTCCATTTCCCTTAGCACCAGGTCTGAGATTGTCCAGATGGCCCTGAAGGTAAAGAGAAGCCAAAGCAGTTGCTCTCTCCTGCTACAGCTGATGTGGGGGTAGGGGAAATGACAGCAGAGCTCCCAACTTGGCTCCTTCCTGGGTTGAGAAGAGCAGTTGGAGTGTGCAGAAGTAGTTGGGCATATCTGGGCTGTAGATGCTTATGAGGGAAGGAGCAGCCAGCACCAGGCTTGGCCCAGGGCATGGCTCGCCTGGCAGATGGCAGGAACGAGTGGGTGTGCAATGTGATGAAAGATTTAAACACAGAAGTCCAAGTCCTCAGCCAGGGGAAACCACAACTTGCTTGAGGATCCACTGGCAGCTCGTTCCATTCGGTGGCTGAAGCTTAGTGCTAGCCACGGTGTTAATTCAGCTGGTTTTCTGGCACTAAAAAACAGGGGGGGGAGAGGGGGATTTTCTGTGTTTTGAGCTGAGTCTCTTCCTGTAGGAGCAGCACCACCCTCCAGACACTACAAACTTAGTCTGTGCTTTGAGTTCTGCTGGAGGAGTAAGGATGAGGTGGTTTGGGTGATGGGGCGGAGATTTCCATGCTAGAGGTGGATCTGAGGTTTCATTTTCTCCCACGTGGATCCTCTGGGTTCAGAGGGAGTAGAATTACTCTGAGGAGTACAGATTTCATGGCAAGACTCTCCTTTCCAAAAAGAGACGTGCAGGTCCAGCCACGTGAGAGGCTTAAATCTCAGACAAAAAATACATGGGGCTGCTAATCATAATTCACTTTCAGGACCTGCTCCATCCTCTCTTTCACTTTTAAGTGTGTCCTGGTTTGGGCCAGGATAAAGGTAATTTTCTGTCTTGTACTTTTGCTTTCAGCTAAGTTTCTTGTAAGTAGTTGCACTTGCTGAAATGAACAGAAGTTTCTCAGACAGTGTCTGCTTCTGGGACTGATCACACTGGATGTTTATAGTTACTGATAGAGAATGGTGTGCAGAGCCAAGGACACTGCTCAGCTCTGAGGAAAACATTTTGCCCTCCAGAAGGAGTAAAGAGGTCCCACCTGAACCCCTCCTCTGGGGAGGCCCGAGACAAGATAGATGCCAGAACTGACCAAACAGAGTATTCCATCCCATACACCTCGTACTCAGTATAAATTTGAGGGATCACCAGGGTCAAACCTGCCCCTTCCCTCCTTTCCTGCTCTTCCTTCACCGGTTCCCTGTTTGCTTCAGCATCCTGGGAGGATCCCTTCCTCTGCCTGTGCTCCTGATCCATCCCAGCCTGAATCTGTGTGTTCCTGCCTCCAGCTCCCAACTGCTCCTGACCCCAGGATTCCAGCCTGGACTTTCCCAGGGCTACCCTACAGCCTCAGTGGGGATGTGAGTTATTGGGGGAAAGGGGGGAGGAACGTGGGATCAATCATTTCCTGTATATTTGTATATATTTAGTAATTTTTCCTATTTATCATTACTGTTTTATTAAAGTTGTGTAGTTTAGTTTCCAACCCATAATTCTCTTTCCCTTATTCTCTCTCCTTTCCTTATCAGGGAGGGGAGGGGGATTAATAATAAAATCTGTTATTTGGTTTAATTGCCAGGCCAGTGTCAAACCGTGACATAAGTGTCCTTATTTAACAAGCAAAACAGGGAAAAGTTTGCAAGATGGAGTCTTTTCCAAACTGAGAGCTGGTGAGCCCTTTCTCTGTCCCTCTCTCCCTTGGTGACCAGTTCACACATGCAATGATGGGTTGCCTTGTGTTGCTATGGGAAGGGGAGGCCCTGTGGCAATCTAAATATAGATGCACATAAGGAAACAAATGCTACCCTTGTAAATTCTGCCATCAGCTGCTGTAGTGGGACATGGTATTGCTTAGCAGGAGATTAGTTTTGTAGGCTCTGTGTGTCTAAAGGGAGAATCATCTATTGTTTGCCACTTGAGATTTATTGCATCTTCGTTTAGACTGAATAATTCATCCTGAATGAGCCCTGGAACCCTTTGCCAGTTCAAGGGAGAAAAACACTCCCCCAGAAAAAAAAAATAAAAATAAAAGTTTCACCCTAATAGGAAAAAATCAGCAGGCATCAGACAGAGCAGAGGGGGTAGGTGATGGGTGGTGGCTGGTTGCATGGTTGGAGCCCTCAACAGTTATGTATCTTTTGTCATTACTTTATAATGATGAACTCCATCATTAGGAGCCATTCATTACCTCTTAGGCTGTGTGATCTGATGCTGATTTGATAGGCTTCAATTTAGTGTTTCACTCTGGGCTCCATTCCATAACCATTTGGGTCTGGATGTGAGAGGCAGTTTGATGCCTCCTTGATGGTGTTTTAAATTGCTGTAAAAAAAAACCCCATGCTGGTGTTGCAGTTCAGTAGTCATTTCACTAGGGGCCACGTTGTGGGCTTGAACTTTGAGGCAGCTGCTTCTCTTTGTCCTAAAATTCATGTTCAGAGTGGGCAGGGGGTGTAGCTTGTGTCCCTTTTTGGGTTGTTTACATGGTGAAGTACCTGGGCAGGCAGGGCAAAGAAGAGGGTGACCCTGAAGTGGCCCCTGGGCCTCACCCAAATGGACAAAACTTCAGAGACAAAACTACAGGAGACTCTTCTCTATCTCTGAGATGGGTGCATGGCCCTGGCTTCTAGTTTTGTCTCAGTTTAAGACAAGAAAATCATAGGATGGTTTGGTTTGGAAGGGACCTTAAAAATCATTCAGTTCCAACCCCCCTCCATGGTCAGGGACATCTTCCACTGGATCAGGTTGCTCAAGGACCCATCCAACCTGGCCTTCAACACTTCCAGAGAGGGAGCAGCCACAGCTTCCTTGGAAGAGGAGAAAGAGAGGATGCAAGGCACTAAGGGCTAGAAAGGAGATACAAAAAAAAAATCTATTAGGTCTTCTCATGGTCAGTATAAGATTGTTTCTGTACTTGCTGAGGGCAACCCAATTTTAAATGATTCAAGTGACCGGGGTATTTAGCAATCCTTTGGGGAGAGAGTTCCATGGTGCCAGCCAAGAAATATGTCAGGATAAAACTATTATTTTCCTCTACTTAGTTCTACCCAAGCACGTTATCTTCAGAGCTATTCTAAACAGACTTGGTGGCTCCTTGCTGTTCAGGACTCAAAATGCTTGTGGATGTGCTTTGCTATCCACTAATATTTTTTCCTGTAACCATGTTCTACAAGTTCCTCAGGCTTGAACATGATGAGTAAGGGAATACCAAAGGCTTTGGTCTCCAGGTCACTGGTTCACAAGTCAATTCAGACCAGACCAATGGCCAGCTAAAGAATCACAGAATCACAAAATATCAGGTTGGAAGGGACCTCAAGGATCATCAGCTCCAACCCTTCTCATATTATTGTTGATCTGAGATGTCCCAGCACCCATCCAGCTGAGACCTGAAACTTTCCAAAGTGGGGGAATCCACCACCTCCCCTGGGAGACCTTTCCAATGTCTGACTGTCCTCAGAGTGAAAATTTTTCCTCTTGTGTTCAATCAGAACCCCCCCAGGAGCAACGTGTGCCCATTGCCCCTTGTCCATGGGGCTCCTTGTAAACAGGGAGTCTCCATCTTCTTTGTAGCTTCCCTTTAAGTACTGGGACATGGGAATAAGGTCTCTCCTGAACCTTCTCTTCTCAAAGCTGAACAATCCCAGCTTTCTCAGCCTCATTAGGATATTTCCATTTGACAGCTGTTGGATGGATTACATGACAGGGATTTTGTCCAGGTCAGATAGTCACTTGTCCAGGGCAGATTGGATGTCTTTTCACCTGCTTGAGTAGAAATGACAGTAAAAAGAGGAGAAATTGCATCACTGGAATAATCCAGTATCTTTTCTGTTGCTCAAAGATGGGGCAAAAGTTCCTGTCATAAGAACCAACTTTACAGAAAGTATAGGAAAACCTACACTGTAGGAAAGCTGGAAAATAAGAGACATCATTTCCATTGTACCACTGTGAAGAGATTTGCTCCAATTTTCTTGACACGTTTGTTAGTCTGCATCTTCCTTTATTACCATAGTCTCCCTGAAGCCAGTTGGTGGTACATTGTTAGAGATTTATTCCAGCCAAAGAACTCCATACTTTGGGAGAATGAGCAAGGGCAAATAAGCAATCCTCTCATCCAAAGATTTCAGCTTTGGGGCTGAGCTTTTGGTTTTGGTGCTTAAGATCCTGTTGGAAAAAAAAAGTTGTAATTTGGAAAAAAAAATGCTTTGAGAAATAAATTTTTAATTATTCCTAAGTGCACTGCTGGAAAAGGAAGATGTGGTATGTAGCAGTAGAAGAGTGTGTCCAGTTCTGGGCCCCTCAGGTCAGGAAGGAGATTGAGGTGCTGGAGCAGGTCCAAAGGAGGGCAACCAGGCTGGTGAAGGGACTGGAGCACAGATCCTATGAGGAGAGGCTGAGGGAGCTGGGGCTGTTCAGCCTGGAGAAGAGGAGGCTCAGGGGAGACCTCATCACTCTCTACAACTCCCTGAAAGGAGGTTGGAGCCAGGGGGGGGTTGGTCTCTTTTCCCAGGCACCTCTCAGCAAGACAAGAGGACACGGTCTCAAGTTGTGCCAGGGGAGGTTTAGGTTGGATATTAGAAAGAATTTCTTTATGGAGAGGGTGATCAGGCATTGGAATGGGCTGCCCCAGGAAGTTGTGGATTCTCCCTCCCTGGAGACATTTAAAAAGAGACTGGATGTGGCACTCAGTGCCATGGGCTGGGAACAGTGCCTGTTGTATGGATGTATTTGAGTGGGAGTCAGTCAAAGGCTGGTTTATGGTAACTGCATCACACAGGAATAACTGAATTTCTTTACAAAGCAACCCCAGTACTACACCGTGGGCCAGAGAGGATGAATATTGTCACCATGCTGCTGCAAACACCAGTCCTGCCAACTGCAGAGTGTTGGGATCCTCTTTCCCAACTCTTCCCTCCTCCTAAACAATTTGGAGCTCAGCCACGGCCCTGGAAGAAGGCCCAGATATTTATGTTCCTGGACTTTGGCTCATGGCAGCCAGTGTTTGGTTTTGAAAACAACTGCTGATTAAACAAAANAATCTGGAGAAAAGAAGGGTGAGAGGAGACCTTCTTGCCCTTTTCAACTCCCTGAAAGGAGGTTGGAGCCAGGGGGGGGTTGGTCTCTTTTCCCAGGCACCTCTCAGCAAGACAAGAGGACACGGTCTCAAGTTGTGCCAGGGGAGGTTTAGGTTGGATATTAGAAAGAATTTCTTCACTGAGAGAGTGATCAGGCATTGGAATGGGCTGCCCCAGGAAGTTGTGGATTCTCCCTCCCTGGAGACATTTAAAAAGAGACTGGATGTGGCACTCAGTGCCATGGGCTGGGAACTACAGCAGTAATGGATCAAGGGTTGGACTTGATGATCTCTGAGGTCCCTTCCAACCCAGCCAGTTCTATGATTCTAAGAGGCAGCAAAAGGCTTGGGTAAGGCTCAGAAGGGCTGAGTATGCCACAGGTCCCTGTAGCACTTTGACTAAGCTATGGTACAAGATTTCTAAAGAATCCAGATTTTCAGAAGTGCCTGACTTGTGCAAATCCTTTCTGGAAAATCTAGTGAGTCTCTTCCCAGGCAGTGGGATGTGTTCTTATGTCAGCAGTTTCCCTAGGAAACTCTGTAGCACAAATTTAATCCATAGTCAAACACAAGAGAATGTGTTGGGAGGAACATGGTCCATGTAGTCCCATGCTCTGCAGCCCAGAGGGGGAACTCCAGAGACCTGGGGCTGATGTCAACTGAGGGTTGATTCAGGAAATGAGTTTTTGTTCTCACTTGAGGGTAGTTTTGGATGAAATGGTGAAGATGTGCTCACGACATGTGACACATCAAATGTGGGAGGCTGTTTTAGCCACTAAGCCATGTCCCTGAGCACCACATCTACACATCTTTTAGATACCTCCAGGAATGGAGATTCAACCACTTCCCTGGGCAGCCTGGGCCAAGGCCTGAAAACCCTTTCAGGGAAGAAATTGTTCCTAATATCCAATCTAAACCTCCCCTGAGACAACTTGAGGCTGTTTCCTCTTGTCCTGTTGCTTACCTGGGAGAAGACACCCACCCACCCTCCCCTCAACATCCTTTTAGGAAGTTGTAGGGAGCAAGAAGATCTCCCCTCAGTCTCCTTTTCTCCAGGATGAATACCCCCAATTCCCTCAGCCACTCCTCAGAACATTTGTGCTCCAGACCCTTCCTCAACTCTGTTGCCCTTCTCTGGACATGCTCCAGCCCCTCAATGTGTTTCTGAGGTGGTCATTTGTAGACCCCCATCCCTTTCACCAGTAAAAGCTGTTTTGCAAGCAAAGATGTTCAGAAGTACAATCCGACCCTGCAGGGTTGTGGGACAACACTGAAGAGTGTTTGGGCCTTTAATTCCTTTTTTTTTTTTTAATTTTTTTTTACTGAATATTAGTTTAACCCTTTGAGAAAGAGCCTTTCCCCTCACTGTCCAGATTATCTGCCCAGCTTCTGCAGGATCTCTGTCCCTGGGAACATCACAGCCAAACCCCTGCACCCGCTGCTGGAATTTGCTGAGAAGAGATTTGCCCATCCAAAGAGTCCTGTTCCAGTCCAGGCATATAACTGGATGGACAAAAATGAGGAAGAAAAGATTCTTTTTGTTTGTTCAGCGGGGGATTTTTGTTTAATCAGCAGTTGTTTTCAAAACCAAACACTGGCTGCCATGAGCCAAAGTCCAGGAACATAAATATCTGGGCCTTCTTCCAGGGCCGTGGCTGAGCTCCAAATTGTTTAGGAGGAGGGAAGAGTTGGGAAAGAGGATCCCAACACTCTGCAGTTGGCAGGACTGGTGTTTGCAGCAGCATGGTGACAATATTCATCCTCTCTGGCCCACGGTGTAGTACTGGGGTTGCTTTGTAAAGAAATTCAGTTATTCCTGTGTGATGCAGACCAAAGCATCTGACATCCCAAGGAAAGGACCAGTTTTGATCCTTTCCAATCCGGAGTTTTCATTGAGTCCTTCCATTAAGCCAGGAGTAGTTTCTGATGACTGTAGCTTTTCCACTACAAATGGGTGCTCCTGCAGGCTGGGCACTTTGGAAAATCTGATGTCCTCACTTGGATGTTCAGTCAGGAGTCGTAGGGCTTTTTTCATATGAGGTTCTTGAGTAAGTTTGTTTAACTGGTGTTGCTGTTGCTATTAAAAAAAAAAAAAAAAGGTAAAAGAAAGAATCATAGAATCACAGAATGGTTTGGGTTGGAAGGAACCTTAATGATCATCTAGTTCCAATCAAAGAAAAGAAAAAAAAAGAAAAAAGAAAAAATTAAAGGAAAAGAAACAAATAAAAGAAAAAAGAAAAAATAAAAGAAAAAAGAAAAAATAAAAGAAAAAAGAAAAAAAAAGAAAAAAGGTGGTTTCTCTGAAAGCGCAATTTTTTTATAAAAAATAATTTGATCATTTGGAACTAAAAAAAAACAAACCATAAGTTTTCCATTAAAAACTGAGAAATACTCTATTTCCAAGCATCTGTTTTTTGTTTCGTGCTTTTTTTCAACAAAACCTCAACAAGTTTTACAACAGCAACAGATAAACAAATGCAATTTGTTAACTCAGGCGCTGGGTTCTTTGGGAAATGGAGCCACAAGCAAACAGTTTGGTTAGAAGAAAACTAAACTGGAGCCACAACTGACATCTTCCTGAGCTGCTCTGGTGTAACCAAAAAAAATCACGACTCAGTTTTTCGACTTCTGTCAGACTCAACATCCTTGTGTAAGAGGAGAAATGAAATAACTCCTCTGAAGTTTTAAGTCTCTGTAGCTGAGTATCTTCATGGATTTACTTCATTCCACATGAAATCCTAATGCATTTTCTCTCATCTGTGCATGTTCCAGTCGTCCAGGCACCATCTTTGTTCCTCTCTCCATCCAGGCTTAGCACAAATGACTTAAGCAGCCACCAGTTTTGGAGGTCTGGTGAGAAGGTTGATCCTCAACCTCTTTTTCTCCAAGCTAAGCAATTCCCCTCATTCCTTTTCCAGCATCTCACCCTGCTCTCAGTGGCAAGAAGATCTGGCTTTGCTGTCTGCAAGACAGCAGTGATGAGGCCTGAGAGGTCCTTTGCTCTCAATCTTAAAGGTGCAGGGCTGGGGACTCTCTTTATCCCAGTTGCAGAAAGGCAACTGGAGCATCAAGGTTCTTGGTCTTCCTTTGGCACTCCAGTCACCTGCAGATTTGCAAACAAGTATACGTTTTGGGGAAAAAAAAAATTCTGGTGGGTTGGCTGAAGTTAGTCAGAAAATCAGCAGCAGAGGTAGTGATGAAATTAAAGTTCAGATAAGTTTTTTGTGATGTCCAGACTTTGGATCTGCATTTCTTCAGTCAGGTTGTGATTGCAAATGGGTGAGGAAGAAGGTGAGGAACCTCCATAGGCAAGGATGGAATGGGGTCAGCTGGGCAAATGGAACATTGAAAAGGATCTGTAGGGTAAATAAAAGTGGGAGAATCACAGAATGTCAGGTCGGAAGGGACCTCAAGGATCATCTGCTCCAACCCTTCTCATATTATTGTTTATCTGAGATGTCCCAGCACCCACTGAGCTGAGACTTAAAACTTTCCAAAGGGAGGGAACCCACCACTTCCCCGGGGAGACCATTCCAATGTCTGACTGTCCTCAGAGTGAAAAATTTTCCTCTTGTGTCCAATCAGAACCTCCCCAGGAGCAACTTGTGCCCATTGCTCCTTGTCCATGGGATTCCTTGTAAAAAGGGAGTCTCCATCTTCTTTGTAGCCCCCTTTAAGTACTGGGACATGGTAATAGGGTCTCCCCTGAGCCTTCTCTTCTCAAAGCTGAACAGACCCCGTTTTCTCAGCCTCTCTCATATAACAGGTCCTCTGGTCATCCTCTGGACCCTCTCCAGCCTGTCCATATCCTTTTTGTGGAGTGGGGACCAAAACTGAATGCAGTACTCCAGGTATGGTCTGAGAAGCACTGAGTAGAGTGGGATGATGACTTCTTGGTCTCTGCTGGTGATGCCCTTGGTGATGCAAACCAGCATCCTGTTGGCTTTCTTTGCTGCTGCAAAGAAGGGAAGAGAGAATGGAAGTTGCACTTGTGTATTCTTTGGTTTTACCACTTTTATTTCTTTGCATGTCAGCTAGAAGGAGAGGATCTGTGCCAGAAAAATTTGCTTTGGTTTGACTTTGTTTAAATTAAAACAATAATAATTAAAAAAAAAAATAAATATCTGTTCCGTTTTGGTTTTCCTCCAGCTGAATATTAAAAGGTGGCATAACTGACAATCCAGTCTGCTACAACTTAGCCTCCTGTTTAGAGCTAAAACGGAACAAATTGAACTCATTTTCTTACTGTGGGCATAAAAGGGCCTCTAATCACTGCCTCTGTGTTTGACTCAGCCATCCATACACCCCTCATTTATTCCTTTTCATTCAGTTGCCTCCAAATTGCTTCCAACGAGCTCCATGGCTGATGGGGAAGGAGCAGCTCTGCCTGTTTCTTATTAAAGTGGACAGGAGCAAGAAGGAGAAGAGTGGGAGCTCTGTGCCTTCTGTCTGTGTCCCTCCTTCTCTGCCTTTGCTCTGCAGAACCAGGGAGATTGAGGACACTTCCACCGAGCACACAAAGCTGGAGGTAACCCCAAGTTTGCTTCCCTGGACCTTGCACAACTCATCCAGGACATTGCCTGAGTGTTGCATGAGGTGTAAAACTGCTTTTTCTGTGCCTTTGGAGGTGGAGCAGAACAGGAGCAGGGGGCTGCAACGCTGGGACAAAGCTCTGTGGGCTTGGTGGGAAGGTGTGAGAAGTTGTAACCTGAAGGAAGGAGGCAACTTCCTACATAAAGGTTGGAAAGGTAGGAAAGCTGATGAGTTTTCCTTATTCCTTGGCACACACAAAACACAGCAGGGCTGGGTTTCTGCCAGAAGTGGATGCAACAGCAATCTGTGGAGTTTTTTATTATTTTTTTTTTTTCAAAGATTACCTAAGAACGTTGGGGTTCCAACTTAGAAAGCCAAAGGGGTGCATCTGAACTATCAGCTTAGCTCCCTGAGTAGCTCCTACAGTAGTGCTCATGGTGTGTGTCCATGAGCTCACCTGCCACTTTGTAGTTGGTATTAACCAACCACAAAGCCTGAACATTTTCATGGGGGATAGCTTCCACCTTTCAAGCATTTTGGAGAATAAAATTCACCAAAACATAATTATTATGTCTGAGGACCATGGCCAAGCCATGAGTCTGGTGCTTTGCAATGTGGACATGGACAATCCATCATATGAAGAACTCCCCACAGACCTTTCCCAATCTCTGGCCAGCAGAAATCTGAATTTACCCAGCTCTTTCTTCTCCATCCTAGATGTGACATATTATTCACAGCCGGTGTCTTCTGTAATCCCTTTCCACATCAACTGACACGAGGCCCCCCCCCCCTACTTCCCAGAAAGGGGGTCTCCCACTGGACATCTTTGCAGATCCTTTCCCAGATTTCACTTTGCTAGGAGCAGGCAGCAGAACTGGAGCATAAAAGGCCTTCTCCAAATACCTGCTTCATCACTGGGCTAAGGGTGGAGCCACCAAAGATGGGAAATGCAGCTGCATCATGCAGGGAAGCTTTGCAAAAGCAACCCCCTCATTTCCCCCAGCACTTTGCAGGGTTCCAGCAAGCAAAGCAGCTAGAGCAGAAAATACTGCATTGCACCAAAGGCAGAGAGAGAGAGAGAGAGAGAGAGAGAGAGAAATCCCTGACAAGCAAAGGCTGTGACTGTCCCACTCCTGACAAACTGCTGGGTGGGGGGGAGGAAGAAAGCAGAAAGGATCCATGGCCCCCGTGAGTGATTCTTGGGGTGCATTTTGTGATGAGATGCCCTGAAAGCTTCTCTCTGGTCTTGGGCACCTTTGGCATCTGCAGACAGGGAAGGAAAATCTTCCAGCTTGCTGCCTGGAAATGAAAACTCTGCTCTTGGCTCAGGAGAGGGAAAGGGTGAGTGGAGACAATGCCAGCCTCTTTTCTACAAGCTGTTTCTCTGCTGAGCTTTCCCATTGCTGCCCCCTTGCCTCTACCATGGCCGTGTGACCTCTTTTCTCTCTGCCTTTTGCCCCCTCCAGTGAGCTGGGTCAGAAACACCTCCTCCATGTCTCTTTAGCTAGCAGCCCACCCAAATTAGGGGCACTGAGGCAGTGGCAGACACCAGCAGCTGAGGATGCTCCCAATCAGCCTTACTCAGCATCCTCAGATTGGGTCTGGTGCTACCTTCACATCATCCCTGCTCAAACTGGTGGGAGTTCCTTTGGGCTGGAGGAGGAGGAAAGCAGATTCCTGCCCATCCTTAAGATTTTGGCCCTCAACCTGGTGTCTAGAGCTGACCCTAGGAACCCTGCAAAGCCAGAGGAGGAGTGTTCCCTGGCTGGAAGCACAAGGGGGTAAAAAACCAAAACAAAACAAAACAAAAAAACCCCACAAAAAATAGAACCATAGAATCAATTTTGGTTGGAAAGGAGCTTTTAGGTCATCAAGTCCAACCTTTTGCCTAGCACACTGTCAAGTCCACCACTAAACCATGTCCCACACTTACAAATCTTTTAGATGTTTTGATGGATGGTGATTCCATCCCTGCCTTGGGCAGCCTGTGGCAGGATATTTTTCCTGAATATTGGATATTGTTCCTCATATCCAAGCTTAATCCCCCCAGGAGAAACTTGAGGCCATTACCTCTTGTCCTATCACTTTTAACTTCATTAAACAGGCTCATCCCCACCTCTTTGCAGCTGCCTTTCAGGGGGTTGTAGAGTGTGAAAAGATCTCCCCTCAGCTTCCATTTCTCTAGGCTGAACATCCCAGTTCTCTCAGCTTCTGTTCATAAGATTTGTGCTCCAGACCCTTCCCAGCTCTGTTGCCCTTCTCTGGACAAGCTCCAGAACCTCAAGCAGGAAGGGAGGCAGGAGTAGAAAATGTATATTATTAACAGAGAGAATTAAACAAAACCTTCTTCATTTTCATTGTTCATCTGAAAATCAAAATCAGAAAACATTGGGTGTCTGAGGAAAGATGAATCCCAGTGTCAGCAGAAAATGGAGGGGGGAGGATTTGAAACCTCCTTGGGGGTAGATTCCTGAGTTCAACAGCAAAGGTTCAATCCTGCACAGCTGTGAGATGACACCAGATCCCTGGTACTTGGGCTGGGTGCTGGTTGCATGTCAAACGGACAGGCCTTGTCCAATGTGCTCAGCACCCCAAGAGAGATAGGAGTAGAGAGGATACAGTGAAATAAAGAGCCACAACATATCAGGAAACCTTATCTTCTGATGGCTGCTCATTGACTTTGGAGGAAGGCTGGAGGAGCCCAGAAAAAGGGCAGAAGAGGTGCCTGGTTAAACCTGGAAGGCCATGATGCAGGAGGTTGTGTCCTCTGTGAAAACTATTTTTGTAGAATCATATAATCATGGAATCATAGAAAGGCTTAGGTTGGAATGGCCATTAGAGATCATTTCCTCCAACCTCATTCAGCCCAGGTTGCTCCAAGCCTCATCCAACCTGGCCTTGAACACCTCCAGGGAGGGGGCAGCCACAACTTCTCTGGGCAGAATCCTCTGTCTCTTTTGAGATACTCTCAGTTGTTCTTTGCCCTTTCCTTTTGCTTTGCCTCTGAAAACCAGGGAGCTAATTCTAGGCCACTCTGTGTAGGGATCAGAGACATTTGTCTTGGACCAGTTGCAAAACCTCCAGCTGAAACACAGTGGATAACTCTTGAAAAGGGTCAGGCCTTGGTACCTATGGAAGAATCAAGTGCAGGCAGGAGTAAGGAGAATGGAAATCAATTTTTGAGGTAATTTTTAGGATTTAATATTTAGGTGAATTGTAGGAAACACTTCAGAGGGGTTTGACAACCAGAGGGTCGGGCTTGTGTTTTATAGAAACATTAAGGTTGGAAAAGACCTCCAAGACCATCAAGTCCAACCATCAACCCAACATCACCATGCCTACTAAACCATGTCCTGAAATGCCACATCTACACCTTTTTTGAACACCTTTAGGGATGGTGACTCCAGCACTTCCCTGAGCAGCCTGTTCCGATGCTTGACAACTCTTTCAGTAAAGAAATTTTCCCCAAAACTCCATCCCCTTTGAGGTCCATGAAACAGACTCTGTAAAAAGGAAACACCCCCCAAAAATCTCTTGTTACTTTTGATAACTGAAGACCTCTTTTGTTAGCAAAAGGTCAAAGCCAGAGGATGGGATACATCATATTGTCCTACCTAGCAGATGGAGGCTTCACATTGCAATCTGTAGTGAGCTTCTCTTTCAGCACTCTTGGTACCTCTCTGCTTTATTGGTCATCACATCACCCATCATCTTGCTACCTCTATTCTACATTATTTCTAGAGTGGAACTCTCTGAGATGTTGTGGCTTGGGACTCCCTTTTCATGCCACTTGACTCCAACATAATTTTTTAGGGTCTTATGGTGAGATGACACAGATGCTGCATCAGCACTAATCAGACTCCTCCCCCTTTCTTAATCAATGGAGAAGGAGGAGCTTTTTCCACATTGCAGGTTGACTGATCTGCTTACCATCTGTATTTTGAGTTGCACTTGTGGTTATTTGTCTTGAGGGAGCAGCAGGTGATCAGCTTGGATGTGGTTGGTGGGATGGAAACCCACCCTTAGCATCTATGAGTTGAGGCAGAGCAACAAACAAGGGGCTTTGCCAACGGGGACTTTAAATTTCCTCAGCTACTGAGGAGGGGGATGCTGTGTGGAGGAACTCTCAGTTGCTCTTAGGCTTGTCCAATGACAATGTCAATGTCCCTGTCATTGTCAGACAATGACAATGGGTCAATATGGAGATGCTCTCATGTGTGCAGGTTGTTGACTGAGACTGTTTGGCTGGAGACTTCAGGTTCAAACCTTGCCCTTAGCAGAAGGGAGGGCTCAACACTGCAGCCTTGCCCTTGCTCTTTTGTGAAGACCCAAGACATTTGGGTTTCCAGCATAAAAAGGACCAAAGTCCAAATCTCTCCATCAGCCAGACAAGGGGTAATTGTATTTGAAAAGCAAATGTCAGAGACCAGGTACCAGTAGTTACCTCACATTTTCTGCCACCTTCCTTTATGGCCCATTAATATCTGTGGCCTGTTATCCATCTTCCACAAAGAGTCCCAAGCTGGGACCTTGTTTGTTTGTGAAATACCTCTAGATAAATCAGCCAGAGGTGTCCAACCTTGCCAGCCAGAGGGCTGAGCACACTTTTTCACAAAGGTCACAGGGTCATCATCATCAATGCTGTAACTAAGCCAAAACTCCACCAGCTGAGCTCCAGCCCTGAGGTCTGTGAGCCCTGCTGGGAGAGGTGACAGCCAAAGCTCCCCTCCTCCTCATCATGTCATGGTGGGCTACCTGCAGAGGTAGCCCAGAATTCAGGATTCATCCCAGGCCATTGGAGGAGAAGTTGGTTTTTTCCCCCTGTCCAAGTGGGAGATGCTGAGGTTCAAATCTGGGCTCTGACACCTGCAGTGCCCACAACTCAGATCAAGACCATTAACAGGGTGAGCTCAGGTGCTTTATGTGGCTCACTCCCAGCTCTCAGATCCTCCAAAGCCACATCTCCTTCCTGAATTGCTCAGAGCAGCTCAGCTGGGGGAGGAATCTGGAGTCAGATTTGAGAAGGAACGCTCCCACCAGCATCCTCAGCCCCATTCACTGGAGCTGAGCAAATCTGAGCATCCATCAGCATCTGAGCAGTGTGTCTGAGGCACCATGCAGGGGGACCCAGCACTGGGTATTCAGTGGGTTGGTCCCTGTGTTCCCAGAGGTGGGTGATGAGAGGTTTCTAGATGACAAGAAGGTTTTGGGGTTTTTTTATTTGTTTTCCCTCTGGCTTCTGAACAGCTCTGGACTTGGCCACTGTGCATCTCCAGGCGTGGTGTTGCTGTGCTCACTGCTGTTTACAACCTCTCTGCCTCAGCTCACCCTGTTTTCCTGCAGGAATTAGTTGCCTTGGTAGTCAGTCAAGGGAACACAAAATGTTTTAAAGAAAGATGAATGAGAGTGTGTGATGCAGTTACCATAAACCAGCCTTTGACTGACTCCCACTCAAATACATCCATACAACAGGCACTGTTCCCAGCCCCTTTTTGGTTCTGATTTTTTTTTTTTTTTTGGCCCCCTGATCACCATCTCCCCTTAAATCCCATACCTGCAGTTTTGCAGGCAGACAGAGGAGAGATGTGTTTATTTGCACAGTGCCAGGCTGTGAATCCTGATCCTCTTGCTGACTTTTGGAAGCACTGGGCAAGTTGCTCGCCCGACACCCTGTATGTCAAGTCCTGCTCCTGTAAAACAAACAGGGGGGGGTGATGCTGGGCAAATAAATATGGCACTAGCTGGCTGTACATAAAAATAATGGTGATGGTGGGGAAACTGAAGCACCAAGCTGTGTGCTTGTTTTGCTAAGGACTTGCAGTGAATCGTGCTTATTTCATTCAGATTCTGGGAGCCTTTGTGGGAAATCATCCTCGGGCTATCATCATCCACCCGGGCTTTTAGAAAGGCATTGAGTTCCTCTGGTTTATACCAGCTGAGGAAATATTCCCTTTTTCGAGCAGATTTTCTCTCTTTCACAAGCCACCCAGAGCTGGCACAACACAGGACATCCCCATCCTGTGGACAGAGACAACTCTTATCTACATTCTTTGCCCATCTGTAGTTTGAGAGCTACAACTTCAGTCACTGATCCCTTCTGCCTTGCAAAGGAAACCCAGCTTTCATGTTTCTTTCCCAGCACAGTGAAAAATGAAGGGAAAAGAGGTGGAAATTGCAGGGAGGACTGGCTTTAGGACCTGAACTAGCTTTGAAACCTGGGCAAGAAAAAAAAAAAATCAGAGCTGGGAAAAGAGCAAGAGAGAAGGAGGGAGATGGCTGTGGCTGCCTTCTGTCACCCTGATGCCTCTTGACATTATTTAGGAGGCAGCTGAGGTGAAGCCTCAGATGCACAGGAAAACTCTTGCATATAAATGTGCTTCCCCTGGCCTTGCTTCTGATCACCACTATAAACAAATTTTTCTCCCCATTTCTCCCTCCTGCAAAGAGCAGTAGGAGAAAGATCTAAATCAAGGCACTCTCTGGGTGCTTAGGGGGATGTGGGTGCTTCCTCAGCAGCATGGGGATGGAAGGGATGCTCTCCTGAGGGCTTCTCCTGGCCTCATCAGTGACACCACAGGCTTCTGGAAGGGAATATTGCATAGCCAGGGCAGATTCCCTTTTCTTGCTGTCACTGTTAATTTTTATAACCTCTGGGACTGCAAGGGGCTGACCTGGGAGTAAAAGAATAAGAGAGAGCAGCTGCCTCCATCTTAGAAGGGAAGGACAGATATTGCTCGATCGCAAGTTTGATTTTTTTCAAGTATGGATCATTTTGAAAATCTGCTCAATAACTTTGGTGGAAAATAACCCTTAAATACCCTACTCCCCTTCCAAAAAAGCACCCATGGCCTACAGAAAGTTCTCTTTTGCCCAGATGCTTCAGTGACATGGTTTTTGATCTCACAAGCAGCTTTCCTGGCCTGCTTGTTGGACGTAGGAAGAAGGAGCTGGAAAGTGAGGAAGGGGTTTCCTAAGCTGATTTTGTGTCATAGAATCATAGAACTGCAGAATTCTTTCATTTGGAAGCAAACCTTAAAGATCACCTCATTCTAACCCTTCTGTCATGGGGGGGGATAGCTCCCACTAGACCAGGTGGCTTTAATCCCCACCCAACCTGGCCTTCAAGAATTCCGGGGATGAGGCAGCCACAGCTTCTCTGGGAAAAGAGATTTTTCTGAAATTACCCTGTAAGCAAGATGGAAAAACAAAGAGCTGCCACAGGGATAGGAGAGGAGGTGGATGGATCTGGGATATTGTTCCTGAGCACAGGAAAGTCTTAGAAAGCTGTAAACTTGATACCTGTTCTTGCCAAGAAACGCTTTGCATGAAATATAACTTTGTCTTGTGCTTCAAAAGCATCCTCAAGATTTTAGCATGCCTGGGATTTCTTCAAGACAGTAAAAAAAAAAATTAGCCTAATCCCAAAGCAAGATCCTCCTCTGGTGTGTCCACAGACATCAACACATCTGCTGGGTACCACACAGCAGGGAGGAGGTGGCTGATGCTTCGGAAAAGCTGCGCTCGTGGGACAGCCCCCTTTGGGGAAGGAAACCCAGCTGTGGAGCAGCCCTCATTTGGGATGGTGCCATTAGAGATCATAAATAAAATGGGACACAGGGACCTCAAGGGAAATGAGCCCTGGCTTCCAGCACGATGTGAAAAGACAGCCACTTTCCTGTTATTTATAATGAGGCTGTGTGCCCGTCTGACCCCTGCTCAGACATGCATGCACACGCTGTTTGGGGGCAGATTTTCACCTCAAGCAATGGGAAATATACAGCAAATGCCTTTTGGTTTCTTTTTTTTTTTTTTTTTTTTTTCTTTTCCTCTCTCTTGAGAAGCTGACTTCAAGCCATTTCAGAGCTTATAAAGTCTATGGAAGGGTGTGGATCCATCCGTTCCTCTGCTCCAAAACTGGAGGTGTAGGTGCTGCATCCAAGCATCTTTTGGAAGCAAGAGAGAATAATCCTCCTGACTTGGGTATTTCCACTAAGCAATTCCTTCAGAGAGCTCAGGAAATCTGTTTTACACTCTACCCAAAATCTGCAGGCAGCACAGGAGCAAATTCATCTCCTTTTTTTTTTGTTTGCTCACAATGAACTGTAGAGGTTCATTCCCAGCACTGTTCAGAGTTGTTACAGCAACATCACTGTCTGTCATAATCATTGCAGTCCCTTTATTTCACATTGTCTCTCTGTTCTGCTTTTGCTTTTTGTGCCTTTACCATTTCTGTATTGATATTTCCCTTCCACTTTTCAGTGGGGTGACACTGGAGCTGTTAACTACCACCTTAACCAAGCTTATGGTCAATAGCACAAGATCCAGCAGGCTCCAGCTGTCAGCCTCTCTGCTGTCTACTGATTTTTCCTTATTTTTCATCCCCCAAGGAAGATTTCATTCTTCTTCTCTCTTCTCCCCAAACCCCAACCCATGCAGAGTGGGCAGGATTTCCTTTTGCACTTCACTAAAGCACATGCTAGATAGAATCCTAGAATAGTTTGGGTTGGAAGGCACCTTAAAGATCATCTAATTCCAATCCCTCTGTCATGGACAGGGACACTTCCCACTAGAGGAGGTTGCTCCAAGCCCCATCCTGGCCTTGAGCAGTTCTAGGGATGGAGCATCCACAGCTTCTGTGGGTGACCCTGGGCCAGCGTTTTCACCCTCATAGGAAAAAAATTCTTTCCAATATCTAATCTAAATTTCCCTTCTTTCAGCCTCAAGCTGTTTTTCCCTTGTCTTATCACTCCATGCCCCTATGAGAAGTCCCTCCCCAGCTTTCCTGTAGCCCTTTCAGGGACTGGAAGGTGCTCTAAGGTCTCCCTGAAGCCTTCTCCAGGCTGAACATTCCCAACTCTCTTATCTTGTCTATGTAGCAAAGGTGCTCCAGCCCTCTGATCATTTTTGTGGCCCTAAAAGCAACCTGAGAAGCAATTCACTCCATCCTTAAATACACATAGTGTCCAAAGTGTAAAACCTGAGTGGTCTTACATGGGTGGACTTGATGGCAAAAAGTTCTGGAGTCTGCTACCAACTGTGTGGCTCCCACTTCTATAATCATGTTTCTTTTTAATGACTTGGCTGGAGCTGCTGTCTGCAAGGCAGCCTGGGGAATTCTTCCCCTTTTGAAAGGCCAGGTTAGGAAGATAAAGACATCCAATGATCAGTGTATGCTAATGCTAAGCTCTCATGTTACTGACAATTGTCAGGTTACTTCCCTTTAGACTGGTTGTATCTGGTGTTTCTGTACAGTGTATTATAGACTAATTAATGCTGTTAATGATAATGGTCCTCCTGCAAGAAGCATGGAGTATTATCTCTATCTATCTTCTTGTCACCTTCCTTTTATCAAACCATTAAAGGCAGGCAGGCTATCTAATGGGGCTATCAGCCCCCAGCACACTAACTCACTTACATCCATATGGAAATGGAAAGCACTCCACAGATGGAGGATGGATGCTTCCACTAATTGTGGAGACTGCAGATTGGTCTTCTGCTTTTCACTGGATGCACTCTAGCCCTGACCCACCTCTTCTCCAAGTTGGAGGGCAATTTATCTTCTGCAAGCACACAGCTTTGGCAGTTCAGATTTCAATCTGTCATCTTCAATATCAGCTGGAGGCTCATATATTGTACATTCCTCAAAATCACAAATCAGCAGAGCTGCTCCTTTTTCCTTTCCTTTCCTTTCCTTTCCTTTCCTTTCCTTTCCTTTCCTTTCCTTTCCTTTCCTTTCCTTTCCTTTCCTTTCCTCTCCTCTCCTCTCCTCTCCTTTTTCCTTTTATTTTTTCCTTTCCTTTTTCCTTTCCTTTCTTTTTCTTTTTCCTTTCCTCTTCCTTTTCCTCTTCCTCTTCTTCTTCCTCTTCCTCTTCCTTCTTTCTTTCTTTTTGTATTTTTTTTATTTTATTTTTTTCCCCCCAATCTACCACGAAGCATTTCTAGTGGTTGGAGACCATTCATATCACCAGCATTGCAAAGAGGAGGGTAAGTGGTCTTTCATTTGGGGAAACTAATACTCAGTTGAGATGTTCTTTCCAGGTCAGTCACTACCCCCAAGTGAGAGAGCAGGAAATTCTCAATGTTGGCTCTTTGACAAAAAGAAAAGGGGTCTTTTTGTGTTTCTGTGGTGGTAGAAAGAGCCACAGACACCTTTCTCGGGGGAGAAATGATCACAGCAACAGAAATCCATTGGACAGATGAAAGTAAACTATTCTTATGCTCAAAAAGCAGCATAAATAGAAGCTGGGGATGTCTGAGGCACATGCTGCAGAAAGAGCCCCTTTCTGATGTATGTCTGCCAAAAGAGCTTAATATCTTTTTCAAATGGAAGGTTGAAAGCTGACTTTGGAAAGGAAATGCTTAAATAGGAGTTTGAAGAAGATCTAGGGATTCCCTTCAGGGATCAGGCATTATCTCAAGAAACTTTGGAGAACATAGCTACAACCCAGCCATTAATCCTACCTTCGCCAAGCCTAAATGCAAAAAAATCCCACCAAAACAAAAGAGTTCAGGGTGTTTCACACCCATGAGGTCTCACGTGTCCCAGCTTTGATCCTTGGTGACAACCACATCGTTCTTAGCATCAGTTTCCCTGGTTCAAGACACCCCGAGACATCATGAGGCTGGCAGCAAAATCCCAAATGCTGACCGAGCAGCACCTGTGTTCTCTGCAGCCTGTTATAATTATATAAATTTTTTTTAAACTTCACTTCATACTTTTACACCTGGGGAGCTGTGATTCCTGCAGATTTCCTTCTGGCTGCCACACAGGTGAGAGCCAAATCTCATCTGTATGCAACAGAGGTGAGAGACAGATGCACAAGCCAGGTTCTCATCAGCTGAGGACAGGGAGTCAGGAGCAATCAAGTGCTGTGAGATGTGTATCCTCAGTATAAAATAAAATATTAAAAAAAAATAATCAATCTAATTAAAGTTAGGCATCAGGAAGGCATGCAGTGCACCAAGGTACCCTCTTTGGATGTGTTTTCCCTAAGCTATATACTGAGAATAGTTCCAACCCATCTTGTGGAGGAGCAATAAAAGTCCCAGAGCTTTCCCATGGCACTGTGCAGGGATTGCAAAGTTGCAGCAAATTAAGAAGATGCTTCTCCTTTGCCAGCCTGACTCCTTGACTTGCCTTTTCCCTTTGCCACCAGGCTCAGCAACAAGGAAAATAGCTTAAACTTTTTCCCTAAGACCCCAGATCCATGGGAAATCCAGGATGTGTTTTCCCCCTCATCCAACTCTCAGGCTGTACACCACAGAGAGAAAGGAATTTCCCAAAGAATGGCTTAGCTCTGATGAAGCAAATATCAAAACTCATCCAAAGATGAATGACCAAGGAAAGTGTGTGGACAGTGTGTTCCCTTTTGCTTCAAGAACACCCAGCTCACATGGTCACCCCATCTGAATCCTTCCCCTGGCACAAAATTCCCAAGCACTGATTATCTGGGGAAAATTCTGAGCAGTGCATAACTTGATGATGCCCTGTCAGATCCCTCCTCTTTAAGTAACAAAGCCTTGCTGAGATGTTGTGTCTTACCAAAAGTCCTGATATCTGCTGCAACTCAGAGACATGAAAAAAAAAAAGTATGCTAAAGACTGACAGCCTGAAAAAGTTGTACTGAGAGGACAAGTTTTTTTCAAAGTTTGGCTGTCTTTGGGTATTGTCACAGTTTAACACTGGCCCAGCAATTAAACCAAATGCCAGATGCTCTCTATTAATCCCCCTCCCCTCCCTGATAAGGAAAGGAGAGAGAATAAGGGAGAGAGGCTTATGGGTTGGAAACTAAACTACACAGCTTTAATGAAACAGTAATGATAAATAGGAAAAATTATTAAATCTATACAGATATACAGGAAAAATTGATCCCACATTCCTCCCCCCTTTCCCCCAATAACTCTCACATCCCCACTGAGGCTGCAGGGCAGCCCTGGGAAAGTCCAGGCTGGAATCCTGGGGTCAGGAGCAGTTGGGAGCTGGAGGCAGGAACACACAGATTGAGGCTGGGATGGATCAGGAGCACAGGCAGAGGAAGGGATGGAATCCTCCCAGGATGCTGAAGCAAAACAGGGAACAGGCGAGGAAGGGAAGCAGGAAAGGCAGGAAGAGCAGGAAGGGGTTTGACCCTTCTGATCCCTCAAATTTATAGTGAGTATGAGGTGTATGGGATGGAATACTCTGTTTGGTCAGTTCTGGCATCTATCTTGTCTCGGGCCTCCCCAGAGGAGGGGTTCAGGTGGGACCTCTTTACTCCTTCTGCAGGGTAAAATGTTCCTCAGAGCTGAGCAGTGTCCTTGGCTCTGCAGCCCATTCTCCAGCAGTAACTATAACCATGGAGTGGGATCAGTCCCAGGAGCAGACACTGTCTGAGAAACTTGCTGTTCATTTCAGCAAGTGCAGCTCCTTACAAGAGACTGAGCTGAAAGCAAAAGTACAAACCAGAAAATCACCTTTATCCTGGCCCAAACCAGGACAGGTATGATTCATGTGTAGTGCATCCAGCCTGGATGACAAAGAGAACACTGCTGGTTGGTGACTCTGTGGACCTGAAGCTGTGGGTCTGATTCAGACTCTGCTTGCTCCATCAGTTACTCTGGATGTGCACAAAAGTGAAAAAGCTCACATCTTGCCCTGTATAGACTGAAGATGTGAGAAATTGTTCTCATTAGTGAGTGGTTATAAGAAGGCAGAAATAAAAAATATAAATCTGCGCCGAACTTCCTATCCCCTAGGCTCTGAAAGTGCCAGACAAATGGTTCATCTCCCTTCTAGGTCTTGTTTTGGACAGCTGTAAATCATCTTGAGTAATGTTTAATCTTCATTTCAGTCAAAACACCTCTGATCTGGCCACGAGTTTTGATGCAATCTGACTGAAGTGTGCCCATGAAATGATATGAAACATAAACAGAAGGGAGAACAGAAATCATCTGAACATGCCTAGTCATCTATTTACATCTGAAAACATCCCTGGAGATAATGCCTGATTTTGTTCCACAAATGAGAAATAATGAGAAAGAGAACATTGGCCAATGGCTGCCATTTTTGCAAACACCATCCGTGGTCTCAACATTTGTACCCATTTATTTCATGGAAACATTTGGGTTTTTTCAGACCTCACACAGCAGAACACTCTATTAACTCTCTCTCTGCCTTTTTTTAAAATTATTTTTTTATCTTTTTTTTATTTTCTTGCTGGCATTCTTGTTACAGCTCTGAAATACAACAGGTTTTTCCTGTGGGTGAAATGGCCTGGTCCAGAGGCTGCTGAAAACAACATAAGCCTCTGCTTTGGGATCTCCTGTAGACACTGAGGTCCTGCTGGTAGGAAAGGGATGGATGTCAGCTCTCCAGATGTAATTAATATTTATAATAATAATAATGTTAACAGTCACACCAGGAAATTATTACAGCTGCTTGCTGGAGTATTGCATATCCCCAGATGTGCTCTTAGATATTCCATGACATCTCTCAGTGCCTGCTGCATGCTTGTCACCCTGTTCTCTCCTCCAGCTATCTGCTTATTTGTTTTCCCTGCTGGCTACCTTGTATATTATGGGATACACTTAATATTACTGCAACATATGTGGGAATCCCAAAGCTGGCTTTCCATTAGTTTTCTTGGTGCAGCTTCACTGTCCTGGGCCTGGATGTGAGGAACAGAAAGGAACCACGTGTCTTGTGAACCATCAGTGTTGATCACTCATTTTTTTTTTTTTTTCATCTTTATAACCATTCTATCTATTGGACCCTATGCAATCTTCTGTTATGCTTTTAACAGCTCTTATGTTTGTACCAGTTTACTCCTGGAAAAGTTAGAAGCTGTCAGGATGTCCAAGCAAGTGCATAAAGAAACCTTAACAAGGGACCTATGGCCTATCCCTTGCCCAAAATACCTCCCAAGAGCAGGACAATGTACCCCTTCTCTCTCTCTGACAGGTGTGTAGCCCATCATAGAATCACAGAATGGGTTTGGGTTGGAAGGGACCTTAAAGCTCATCCAGTTCCAACCCCCCTGCCACGGGCAGGGACACCTCCCACCAGCCCAGGTTGCTCCAAGCCCCATCCAACCTGACCTCCAACACTTCCAAGGATGGGGCAGCCACAGCTTCTATTCCAGTGTCTCACCACCCTCAAATTAAAGAATTTCTTCCTAATACCCAGTTCTCATCTGAATCAGAAATGTCTGGCACGATGGTGGTGTAAAAAACTCCACAGAAACCTGTTTTCTATATAAAAGCTCTTTAAATCAGAACCTTGAGGCTTCTCAGAGGAACCTCTATGGTCTTCAGGGACTGGAGAAATGGTGCAAATGCCTGATGCAGGACCAGGCACCATCACAAAATGCAGGATGATGGTGGACCATCCTCCATGCATTTGGAGGATGCAGGACCATCACAAAAATTACAGCAAAAGAAGAAGGAAGGAAGGCTTTGAGGAAAGGAGAGCTCAGAGGAAGGACAGAAAGGATGAAAGAACCATCTTGACTGAAAACACAAAGCAGAATTTTTTGCATATTTTCAAACACGCTTTCACACGAAACAAAATGAAGAAAGTTTCTTTGGTGGGTTCATTTGTTTATCTTTATGAACACAGTGGATCCAATTCTCCTTTATACAAAGAGCTTGTAACATTATTCATCCTGGACAAAGAGGTTTTATGGTATGTTCACCTTCCATTAAAGCACCTCCAAAAAGGTTTCCCTGTAAGAATCAAATCAATCTCTCTAGTTCCCCCAAATTCTTAATTTCTCCTTTCACTCAGAAAAACTTCTTCGAAATAATTCATTGGGAAGAAAAATAAGAAAAAGGACTATTTTAATGGAACATTAAACTAAGATTTAAACCTGTGAGAGCCCAAAAACGCAGAGTTAAAACTCCCAGAGCCCTGTGTTATGTTCTCAAGTAATTAAAGACCCTATGTCCTAGCATAATGATTAGGAGAAGGGATCAAAATTACAGTGGTCCAGGGAGCTTTAACTCTTCAGCCTTGAATCACAGCCTGATCCTTCTGCTAATGCATTTCTCTCTCTTTTACGAACACATTTGGAGCACTGTAAAGAGAAAACGATCCCAATCTCTAATTTTCTAAATATATTTTATGTGTGTTTAATACCACACACTTTGCTAATATCACACATTAGGTTTAATGGCTCAATTTGGAGAAAAACATCCCAGTAAAACACTTTCAGTGTTCCTTCTCCATTCATCTGAAAAAGATATAAACAGGTACAAGAAGAAAGGGACAGGGAGAAAGATTTTAATGGAGGGGGTGGAAGGTCATTCTTGAACCATGCCTGGCTGCTTCCAGAGGGTTAGAGAAATTAGGTTTTTAAAGGAAAAAGTGATGGGTGGGGAGAGACCAGGCATAAATTGGGAGCAAGAAGAACAGACCACATATCTGTGGGTGCTTCAGTCTGTAAGATGTTTGAAGTGTTTTTTAGGGTGACATGAGGTCCTTCCTGTCATCTAATGTGCTTTTTTTTTTTTTTTTTTCCCCTTTCTTCTTGTAAGATGAGCCTCCAGCAGCTCCAACCCTCTTTAGGCTTTCACTTCTGCTGTTTCCCAGGGTCTCATCAAGCCTTGGAAAGCTCCAGTGGTTCCCTGAAGTTGCTCAGGGATGCTTTGGCTCTGTGCAGGAATGAAGGTGAGATGTAGGGCTGGACAGTGATTATATGAAGGATTTTCATGGAAGTTATAGACAGGTTGAGCTGCTGGATGAAATTTCTGCTCTGGAGAAGACAGTGGAGGTTCTGCCTGTCATTCCAATGGGAACAGTTCCCTCCCACCCCCTTATACACACACACTTGCACCATCCTTTCCTTAAATCTGTTCCCAAATCTGCAGCTGATCCCATTTAATCCCTGCTGCCCTCATCTTTTTCTCCATCCATGAAATAGGGCAAACACTATTCCTTCCTCCTCCCTGATGGGCTTTGAGGTCCATTCCAAGACCAAACTACTGGCCCTGATTGCAGAGAGGTCTCAGAGAACTCATGGGAGCTCTGGAGGATGGAGATGATGGATCCCATTGAGGTGAACTCTTGAGGACCCCCAGAATCACAAGGTTTCCCTTTACCCCCAGTCAAGTATCACCTGTAATCAGGTCCATGCTTGTGTGCATTTCACTGCAAAGACAATCCAGTGTGGAATGGTTTCCCAGTGAGGTTCCCAAACTGGTGATCCCATGCCATCAGTGGCATTGCAGTGTCACTTGGCACCTTCTGGTGCATGGCTGCAGTGATTGCTGCCATGAGACACTTGTCACCATGATGCTTTAGGTGCTGGGGTGTCATGAAGCCTGTCTAGCTTCTTGGTGGCCTCGTCCTGTGTGTTATACAAGGGAAAAAGCAGGACAGAAGACGTGATCAGAAGCTGGAGGAAACAGATGTCCTGTGTCTTTCAGATGAAGGCTGAGGCCAACGATGACACTGCTGGGGACATTGTTGACTGTGGTGGGTTCTGTCATGCAGGACCAGTAGAACATTGTGAAGAGGGAGAAACATAGATCAGAGGGATGCTGGGTGTGGGGAAACTCCCACTGCTTCTTCCCCAAATCACAGCTGGGCTGGGCCTCAGTTTTCTCATCAAAGAAGATTAAAAGATCAATTATTTTCCTGTCTCTGAGAGTGATGCTACCATTAAACTGCCTTACAAAGGAGGGTGTGAAGTTTTCTCACTGTCACCATAAGGCAAGGGGTTCCAAAACTGCAAGAATAGTGATATCAGGTGTATTGGTGGACGTGGCAGTTTTAGGTTCACATTTGGACTCAATGATCTTACGGGAATTTTCCAACATAAATTATTCCATGATTCTAGGATTATCAGTTTTGGGAAGGCCCTTCTAGGGGAAACACTGGTGTTGCCCATGGACACAAGACCAGCACAGCAACAGTCTGTAGTTTTTTTAGATCCCAGAGGGAAAAGAACTGTAAAATGCAAAGAGCAGGAGGACATGGGGCACTATGACAGTGTAGTCAGACTCTTGCCCCCTAAATAAAAGCTTTTCCTCTCCATTTTAACCCACAAAAGAGGAGTGACTTAGTGATGTAGACCAGTCTATATCTATCCAGCAAAAAAACCCCCAAACAAACCAGAATGGACAATATATATCATAGAATCACAGAATGGTTTGGGTTGGAAGAGACCTTAAGATCATCTAGTTTCAACCCCACTGCATGGCCAGGGACACCTTCTACTAGACCAGGTTTTTCCAAGCCTCATCCAACCTGGCCTAGAATATTTCCAGGGATGGGGCAGCCACAACTTCCTTGGGCAACCTGGGCCAGTGTCTCACCACCCTCAAATTAAAGAATATATAAATAATTATACATATATATACACACACACATATATATATATACACAGAGTCTTTGGAACTGCTGGAAGCCTTTTGACCTATCAGCATCCATGAAATCAGAATTAACCTATCTGGACTGCTCATTTCAAACCTTTGAGGCACTGTAAGAGCCATATTGACCTTCAGCCCAGCACAATTTTCCACGCTGCTTCTGCCTCCCACTGTGCCACTTGTTGAGTGGCCCCATGAAGGGAAAATACCCCTGTGCCTGCCTCTCTCCCCTGTCAGAAAAGAGCTTGAATTACAGGACTGAGAAGGCAACGATCTTCATGAATTAATCCCCCAACACATCACACAAATTTAGCCGTGTCCAGAAAATTGGATTTCCTGAGAACTGGGGGAGGTGGAGGGGGATTTGCACCGTGCTCAGCCCTGACTCAGGTATTAGAGGCATTCAGCTGTGCAAACAGGAGAGATGATGGCAGGCAGCTGCCAGGAAAAAAAAGAAAAAAGCCTCCAGATGCCTTAAGTGCTGTGGATGTTCAGCAATGGTTAGTGACAAGGGCCAGCCCTGCAGCAAGGGAAAAGGCCACGGGCCAAAAGCACTTCAACAAAATGTGTTGGAGGGGAATTTGCATCTTCCTGCCTTGCTCTGATTCATAGGAGAGCCTTAACAGGGTTCATGCTTCTTTCCGCTCTCTCATGATATTAAAAAATTGTCTGAGGAGGTCTTTTTCAGCTGTATTTCTGGTTGGTTGGTTGGTTGGGTTGGGTTGGTTTTTAGCTTGCTTTTTAACTTTGAAATAGGAAAAACATGAAGAAGCATCAATGTGAAGAGAGAGGGGAGGTCTCAGTTGTGCACTGGGGGGTTTCTTGCCCTCCATTAGTAATCCAGTAACAAAACTCCTTCCTCCTACCTTGTTCTTGAAGTGGAGATGAAAATAAAACCAATGGCAACTGGAAGAGGAATTATAATTCCCATCCCCTTCTCAGTTATTCACTGTCTGTCTCTTTTGACATCGTGGCTTTTCCAGCCACGGAGTTGTCAGGTGGCTTTCTTTCTTTTAAAAACCATCAATATTGGAAGCATTTCCCAATTATCCTGTTTTCTATGGTGCTATCCACCTTACCAGCACTTGGAATAAGTAACTACTTAATCTTCTAAATAATACCATGAGGTGGGGATGATGTCCCTGTTGGTACAGATGGGTGGGGAGAGGGGTGTGGGGAGGAGGCTGAGTTTCCACCCCTAACCTTATGGAGTTATGATAAAGATTGGGTAGATGTGGTGCTTGGGGACAGAGTTTAGTGGTGGAATTAGCAGTGGTGGGTTAATGGTTGGATGTGATGAACTTCAAGGTCTTCTCCAACCAAAAAAACTCCTTGATTCTCTCCTATAGGTGGCTCTACCAGAGCTGGTGGCCAAAGTCCCTTGACAGTCTAGAAAAGGATTTATCTTCCCCTGAAGCAGGTATCCAGGTTTGGCTTGCAAAATGCCTCAAATTTAGACAGTCAGAGATAGGAGAGGTGAATCCAGCTTCAACTGGAGTTGAAAATAAAACCAATGACAACTGGAAGATGAATTATAATTCCCATCCCCTTCTCAGTTATTCGCTTTTGACATCATGGCTTTTCCAGACACAGAGCTGTCAGGTGGCACAGGGGTACAAAGCCAGTTGCTGTTGGAGGCTGGAGCAAGTCAGGAGGATGGGCAGTGCAAAGATCTCTTATTTCCATCCAAATATTGCTCAGATTGTGGTTTAGAACCAGAAATGAGATCTTGATAGCACAACGTAACTGCTTGGAGGAAGAGATGGCTGAGAGAGGGTGCTGTAGGCATCTGTAAAACCATGAGTGCCACTGAAGAATGAAGAGAAAAGCTCCTTCACCATCTCTTCTGATGCACTAACAAGGAGGCATTGACTCTGCCAGGCAGGCAGTGCTTTGTGGAAAACAATCTGAGAAAAACCACCAGTTGTTCTGCAGGCTGCCTTCTCATGGCAGAGGTTTACACAGCTTCAAAAAGCTATTGGAAGAATTCCTGAAAGGAAAACAAAAATTCTGAATGACTTCTAAATCTAGAGGTCCCTTTTCCAGGCATCTGCAGTAGGGCCTTTGATGGAGAGAACTTTGTCGTGGTAGTTCTGGGGTTTAGGCAATGGTGAATATTTGGTAACATCTTTGTCCATCCATCATCCATCCATCCATCCATCCATCCACCCATCCATCATCCATCCATCAATTCATTCAGCCATCCAGACCTTCTGGTGCTCTCAGATCCCATATGAAGCTGGTGACCTGTTCTCAACCCCACTATAAGACACTCCAATGGCACCAGGGGACACCTCTGAGCTGCACCTCTCTACCTCGAAGACTCCCTGCAGTAGATGCTCTGCTGGCTAAAAAGGGGGGGAAAATGGTCTGGTCTTCACACTCCTAACCCTACAGGGATGGGTTAACCTCCCAGGGCTTGCATGTGTGAGGGAAAGACTGTAAAAACCAGTTCCCAAAATGCACCTGCTCTGTGACTCAATAAAGCTGCAACGGCCTGGCAGCTTTTGCAGCCACTGAACTCAGTTGTTATTTTGCTTTAATTGCAGAGGCAGAGCTGGGTATCAAGCCACAGGGAACAGATTTGGGCTCAGTCCCGTCTCTGAACCACTGAGTGTGATGATCTGACAGTGAGCCAAGCCCTTGGACATCAGTGTGTGAGCTGGAGACCTGTGATGAAAGGAGAGCAGAGAGAGCAGTCTGGGAGCCACCTCCAGCATCCAGATGCAGACCCAACACCCCTTTAATATCCCTTATTCATGCAGAGGCAGGAATTCACCAGGATTTCTCTTTTTTCTTTCTTTTTTCTTTTTTTTTTTTTTTAATGAACCTACCAGGCTTTCTCTTTTTTTAACTCCACCAGGGTTTCTCTCTTTTACTGTTGCAGACTGCACATTAGCAAACACAAATCACACCCTGCCAAACTTGGACCCAACAGCCTCTTTAATTCTCAGCACACAGTTTTATGCAGTGTCAGGCACTGGTTTGCCAAATGGATTGAGGCTGCTTCAGCAGCTCCCCTGCATTAACAGCTTCTCCTGTGCTCCTTTTTCTCACTCCCCTACCACGATGCTGGTGGCTCTTGGAGCTTCAATCACTGCATTTTACTCTCACGTCCCTGCAGCTCCTGCAAAGCCACAGGGAGAAGCAGAACTGTGATATGGCCCCTGGGCATCTGTGTTTGCTCTGCTGTCTTTCCTCTCCTCTTGTCTTTGCAGCCTCTTGCATCCTGTGATCATGATGGGAGGAAAGAGGTGAAGGATGCAGACCCAAAATAAGAGTTCGTTAATTTTTGGTGGGGTTTGAGGTGGGGCTTTTTGGTTGTTTTTTTGGTTTGGATTTTGGTTTGTTTTTGTTTTGGTTTGGTTTTTTTTAGTTGTTTGGGCTTGGTTTGGGAGTTTTTGTTTGTTTCAGTTTGGCTGGTTTTTTTGTTTGATTTTCATCAGAAGCATTTCTAAAGACCCAATTCCTTGGATAACTACTCTGCACTCAGATAATTCCTCCTTCAGATTCCCTTCATTCCTTCCTGGGTACCTGGGCATCAGAGCAGACCAGGGGAGGCCAACAACCCTCTAAGGACACAAAATTGTGCCTTTTATACTCCATTTCCAGGGGAGCAAACCCCCAGATGGTTAATTGTTGAATTTTTTTGACTTCACAGAGGTTGATATTTTTTTGGCAGAAGGTCTGAGTCCCACCCCTGGTTGCAACATCTTTCCTTCTGCCATCATTGGACACATCTTTGGGACAGGAGGAAGCAGTAAGAGTGCTGGGCTGTGGCTGCAGCTATTCATGACACCAAGAATGGGTGGATTTGTTGTGGATTTCCCTTTCAGATGGTATATGGGGGGAAAATGCAAGTTTTGAAAAGCTGCAACTAGCAGAGAGAAATTTTGATTTTAATCTTGTCCCCATTCCACTTTGTACTATCACATCAGACCAGGATGAGTGCTGCTTGGGGGAGAGTCTCCTGGGGCTGGTGGGAGAGGATGCTTCATACCTTCCTTCTCCTTGGCTTCACAGCATGGCTGGTGGCATGTTGGTCTCCCAGGGGAAGTGGTGGATTTCTCCACTCTGGAAAGTATTTAAGTCTCAGCTCAACGAGGTGCTGAGACATCTCACACAAAAAATTATATGAGAAGGGTTGGAGCAGATGATCCTTGAGGTCCCTTCCAACCTGATATTCTGTGATTCTATGGTTTAGAAAGGCTGGAGCTTCTGGAAAGAAGGGGCATTTCAAGGAAATAAAATCACTTTGTCAACTGAAAAGCAAGAATTGTCATCTTTGTAGCTTTCCCTTAAAAGGGAACGTTAGGGTGAAAGGGATGTTAATTTTTGCCCAGCCCTTGGGAAGAGGAACATCTTGTAGCAGGTCCCTGTGGTGCTGCTACTTTGGCATTTTCACAGAATCATAGAATAATTTGTGTTGGAAGGAACCTCTAAAGGTCACCCAGTCCAACCCCCCTGCAGTCAGCAGGGACACCCTCAACTGGATCAGGATGCTCAGAGCCTCCTCAAGCCTCACCTTGAATATCTCCAGGGATGAGGCCTCAACCACCTCCCTGGGCAACGTGGTGCATTTTGCCACTACCTTCGTGGTAAAGAACTTATTCCTAACATCCAATTTAAATCTATCTTTCTTTAATTTCAAAAAATAAGTCTGCAGATTCTGCTCCCAGCCACACACACCTCCAGCTGCTTCAGGCTTTGAAAGAAAAGACCGAGCTGTGACCGACCTTAAGAGCTAAAGCATTACATGAAATAAAAAAATAATCCCAGAAGAGTTATTCCTGCATGACATGTGCTCTTTTGTGCCTGATTAATGCTTACCCAGGACACACAGCCCTGGGGAAGCTGCCTGGGATGGTGCACACCCCTCCCCATGCTCGGGGAGAGGACAAACCACTCCAGCATCACTCTTCCTGCTACCATAATACTGTTATTGTTGGCTGCTTCTTCCCTCTCTCTCTCTCTCTCTCTCCACATTGACTGTAGGCAGATTAGAGCAGAGAGATGATGGATGGCTGGATTAGATGCCTCCCACCTGCTTTAGGTTTATAAGGCAATTTTTTCTGTCCTGTTTGCATGCATCTCTCCCATTGTGAGCACAAAAGAGAGAATAAGAGGGAGCTCTAATCACAGGAGAGCAACAAAAAAAAAAAAAAAAAAAAAAAAGAAAAAAAGAAAAAAGTAAGCTGACAAATATAATCAATTACAGCAAGCCAGCTGCAGGGTAAGATGGAATAACCATGGGTTTCACCATTCAAGGTTCAGTGAAGGTCCCAGGCAGGGGGAAAAGAAAGATTACTGTTGGCTTTAAGGAGAGCTACCTCTTCTCTGTTCAAAGGCTGAGTCCCACATAATCCAATTTCACATCCTGCCTTTAAAATGTTATTGGATCTTCCTGGAACAGACAAATGTTGAAAATCCCAGGAGGAGAACAGCATGAACTAGCCAGATGCCCAGGTCTCCAATCTGTATTTACAGGTGAGCCCTTGAGCAAAGCTTGCAATTCAAACTCTCCTCTCCAGGGCTGGAGCTGATATTGAGGGTCTATATTGTGGGTCTATATTGTGCTGCTGAGTTTCAAACAGAGCTCTTGGATCTTGGAGATCTTCAGGAATCACTTGCTGTCTGTATATCCCAACATCTGGAAGAGCCCATATGGAACTGTTGAAGGCCAAGCTGGATAAAGCCTTCTGCAAGCTGGTCTGGTGGGAGGTGTCCCTACCCATGCAGGGGGGGTTGGATCTTGATGATCTTGAAGGTCTCTTCCAACCCAAACCATTCTGTGATTCTATGTTATGGAAAACTAGGAGTGTGACCCTTCTGTCTGCAGGGTCTTGTTTTCTGCACACCAGGACCCTTTGTAGACAAGCCTGGTGGTGACCCAGAGACCCAAGGGAGTGTAATAGCCATTGTGGCAACAGTGGGGCTTGTGAGGTTGGGCATGGAGCAACTAAGATACTTTACCTGGAGCAGTAGCACTGGTTAAGAGCAGCCAAGCCCTGAGGTCTGGTTTGGATGGTCAGATGGCTTCAACAGATGCAGCTGCCATAATTTTGCTCCTGAGCACAGTTGCTCCACTGATTTTCTTGTTTGTTTTCCTCCTGCTTCTGCAGTCACTGCTGGAGAGGACATGGTCTTGGGGAAAAAAATTGTGAATGCTAAGGGCACAAGGTGGTAGAGTCCTGCTATGATGCTAGTGATGAGTTCCTGAACTGAATGGTTCCCCAAAGCATCCAAAGGGTGGTTCTGTGTTACCTTTTCTTCCATAGGACTTTATAAAGCATATGTGGAAATGTTATGGCTTAATGTTGGTACCAGTGTCCATAAATTGCAGCCAGGGACCTTCCTCCCACACCACTTAGACTTCTGGGAGGTCTCACACTTCCCTTGGGGGCAATGCTATTTCTAGGGTGAAAAATGACCTGAGTGATATGCAGCAAGCTGGAAGATCATGTATACAGGGCAAATAATTGCTATGTTTAACCACAGAGGGTGATTTCCAGGGAGTGCTGAGGATAACATTGCCACAGAAGGAGCACAGTTGGGTGACACAACAGAGTCACTTCTTGCCACTGTCCTCTTACTCCCTGTAGGAGCAGAGCTGGTGAACACAATCCACCTTGGAGCTGGCTCAAATGTCCTCCTGGAGCACAGAGCCCAAGGGAAAAACACAGAATAGAAAGAAGTCCCCAGCTGGCACACAGAATTCTGTGGTTTGGGGGAGCAGTTTTGCACAGGAGGCATCAGCTGTGCTGGAGCTTTGGAAAACTCTTGGTTGGGGTTGAAGCTGCAGAGAAGCAGCTGTGCCTTGTGGCTCCCTGTGCTGAGCTGTGCCTGTCCTTCAGTCCAGCATGAGTTACAGCACCCATAAAACTGTTTTTTTTTACTGGTGAGCTTAATGAGCTCTGGGCCCTCTAGGTAGAGCCTCGTAATTACACAGCTTCTTGGGATGCTGATTTAGGGGTTGCATGGAGTCTCCCCCCTCCCCAGCCTTTGCTGATGAAGGCTGACCAAACCACCCAGGTGAGCTCTCATCACCAATCCCTCCCCTCCATCCCCAAATAAATATATGATAAACAAATATCTGAATCATCAGAGACATTCTAGGAACCTGCTGGTGTGATGGATCCTCCCAGCACTGTTGTCACAGCACGGAAAAGAGAGGGCATGAGTATTTCTGAACTGTTGTAGCATCAGGGTTGGGTGGGATACAGTCGTTTGAAAAATCCTTTGACAAATATAGGCCCAGGATTTCCAGGGAAGGAGCTGTTTTAGGAAAGATCTGGCACACCCTCAATAATAATAATCATTAGTAGTAGGATAATTACATTAATTACTGTAATTACAAGGAGGGCAAGGCACTACAGGAATCACAGATGAGTAGGGGACTACACCAAGCATTCCCAGGTTTTCCTTTCCTCCCTGCAGCCTAAAGTCAGCTGCGTTGCTTGCAGAGCAGGAGGAAACAGCTCCAGAAAGACACAGACGCACACACACGCATCTTCTGTACCTGTGCGTCAAGATCAGAGTGTCAGGTGGAAAATGCTGCCAGAGCCTGGTAGGCAAAAAAAAATTTAAAAATGACAAGGGAATCCAGTGTTATCTGGAACTGCTCTCTCCAGAGAGGCTGAAAAATCTTTGATAGGTTCACTCCAGGGGAAATAACTTTGGAGGATAAGAGGCATTGATGTGCGGCGAGCAAAAGCGCGGCAGCGGGGTAGGAGCTGACATGCATCCTCTTCTTTCTCTCTCTCTTTTTCCCTCTGCTCCCTTTCCCTATATTTTTTTCTTTTTTTCTTTTTTTCCTTTCTTTATTTAAATATAATTTTTTTTATTTATTTTTCAAAGCAGCCCCCAGGTCTCTCAGCAATGGTGAATGTTACAAAGAGTCTAGTGGAAACTGGTGCCTGAATGGAGCAGGGGGGGAGCAAAGAGAAGAGCAGGAGGCAGAGGGAAGAAGGGAGGGGGAATCTCAATAGGCAAATCTGAAAAGCAAACCTGGGGAATGACTGTGTATCCAGCCGGGATTGGTGTGTACGTGCTAGTGGAGCCTCCAATGGAGCAGAGGAAATATTTTCAGAATTTTTCCCCCCCCTGTTGGAGAAGGAGGAAAAGGTGGAGCCTCTTTTGTCAGGGAAATCTGCAGCAATATCCTAATCCTTTTGTAATCCAGCCTCTGTAATTCAGTCTGTCCTTGCATCTCTGGGTGTCAGATGCTGTTCCTGGCAGGACAAGGCACAGCCCACCCCACCTTGGGAAGGTTTGCAGCCTCTTTTCCCCTCTCCAACTTTTATAGAATCACAGAATGTGGCTTGGGCTGGAAGGGACCTTAAAGATCTAGTTCCAGCCCCCCTACTTTGCTACTGAAAAACCCAAACCCAAGTGAACACAGCTCCTCTGCAACCCCAAAATCTGCTCCCAAAGTCTGGCACAACTCACTAAAACCAGGATATGGGGCAGGTCTTTTCCCAGGTCAGATTAATCCACCATGGCCAGGGGCTTGTGCTGGTTTGAGGTTGGTAGGAAACAGAGAGCTGAGACACAGTTCTTCCCTGAATGCTTTTGTTCTGTCACCCCATGGGAGCTGTTTAGGGCAGCTGGCTGTTTGGGGATTATTTTTGAGAGGGACTTTTCTCCTGGAACTGCAGCTTGCAGAGAGGTAGGTGGTTATGGCTGAGCTGCTTTATCACCTTGACTTCACTTTAGGGTGGGGGGAAAGAGAGAGATGGTTCCTTTTAGAGCACAATTCATCTCTCCCAGCTGGGCTGAATTGCACCTGGGAAGTTCTTTCTCTCCATCCTCTATAAAGGGAGTCTCAGACAACTCGCTCAGATTTAGGTATCTTAACTGATGACACATAAAGTTAGAGAGATGAAACCCAGCCAGGAATCATTCTCCCCCTTCCACACTGTAAGGGTTTGATTTTTTATTTTGGTTTTTTTGTTTCATCCTGCTCCAGCTTTTTCTGCTCCTGATGGTCAGAAAGGGCTGGAGAAAAGGGTGCCATGGGAATTCAGATACCCTGGGGAGATGGCAAAGCCTTTGGGTGACAGGTGGGGAGGTACAGCCTGGTCTTCAATGCTGCTGAAGGCATCAAAAGCAGCACTGTGAAATGACTGGAAAGCTTTCCGTTTTGTACCACGGAATTGTCACAGTTGGAAAAGACCTCTAAGATCACTGGGTCCAACTGTAAACATCTCTTTGCTGTAAAATATGGGTATCAATATCTGTATCACTAGAGCATGTCCTGAAATTCCTCATCTATGCAGTTTTTAAATACCTCCAGGGATGATGACTCCACCACCTTCCAACACCTACCTACTCTCTCAGTAAAGAAATTCTTCCTCAGATCTAATCTAAACCTCCCCTGGTACAACTTCAGGCCATTTCCTCTGGTTCTATCATTGTTCAGTTGAGAGAAGAGCCCAGCACCCACCTCCCTATAACCTCCTTGCAGGGAGTTTTAGAGAGCAATAAGGTCTCCTCTCAGCCTCCTCTTCTCCAAACTAAACATTCCCAATTCTCTCATCTTCTTCTCATAGGATTTGTTCTCCAGACCTTTCACCAGCTTGGTTTCCTTTCTCTGAACTTGCTCCAGTGGAATCGTTGTGGTTTAACCCCAACCTGCAGCTCAACCCCACCCTAGGGGTTAGAGAACTGACGGGGTTAAAGGGAGAAAACTCCTGGGCTGAGGTTCCAACAGCTCCATAGGTAAAGCAAAAGCTGCTCACACAAGCAAAGCAAAACATGGAATTAATTCACTACTACATTGGCAGGCAGGTGCTCAACCATGTCCAAGAAAGCAGGATTCCATCACGTGTAATGGTGACTTGGGAAGACAAACACCAACAGTCCAAATATCTTCCCCCTTTCTTCTTCTTCCTTCAGCTTTATAGACTGAACACACCTCCCTGAAAGGAGATTGGGGAGAGGAGGGACATGGTCTCTTCTCCCTAGTTCCAAGCAATAGCACAAGAGGAAATGGCCTCAAGTTGCAGGAGGGAGGGGGGAGCTTAGATGGGGTATTAGAAACAATTTCTTCTTTCTGTCAGGTCCTGTCACTGGCTGCCCAGGGCAGTGGTGGAATCACCATCCTGGTGACTTCCAGGGATCTAAAAGCTATGTAGATGTTTTGCTGAGGGACATGGTTTAGTGATGGCCTTGGCAGTGCTGCATTAATGGTTGGACTGATGTTCTTAAGGGTCTTTTACAACCTAAATGATTCTATAGATCCATGGCATGATGTCCTATGGAATATGCCTTTGGTCAGGGCCAGCTGTCCTGACTATGCTCCCTCTCAGCTTCTTCTGCACTTGCACACTAGCAAAACATGGGAAGTTGAAAAGTCCTTGATTTCTTAGCAACCACTAAACCCATCAATAAATCATGAACATTCTTCTTGTACCAAATCCCATACTAAATTCAAAACATGACTCTATTCTAGCTACTAAGAAGAAAATCAGTTATTTCCAGTACTCGGAGAGTCTGAGGAGAATGAGTGTTGTTTTTTGTTGTATTTATTTCAGCCACGGAGCCAAAATAAGTAATTTTTTTATTTTTTAATATTTTTTTTATGGGATCAGTCCTGAAAATGTATCTGCAAAACTGTTTGTGGGGTATTCAAAGCAGGTGGGAATTAGAGCTGTTGAAGAGGACTCTGCAGATGTCCACCACCATCATGCATGGGCAGCCTCAGGAGACACAGCCCCAAGGCACAAGGGTTCAGTCAGAGCAGAAAAGTCTATGGCCTGTCTTAAATAATAAATAGGTCATGACTGTCAAAAGTCTGAAAAAAACTGTGGGGGTGGGTGGACATAATAGGAGATGGCATCTGAAAACCTGTACCAAGGCAAAACCTCTTCCTTGGAGAGGCTGGGAAGATGGCAATCCAAGCCAAGGTGATCTGGGGTGGCTTTTTTTTTCCCCCCTCTAATATTTGTTTAATTGGATGTGTTTGCATAGTGTAATTAATGTGTAGAATTCATGAATGTGCATCAGTAAGTTATTAGCATCCCTACAGCACCAGCTCAGCAAGAAGCAGGGAATGGAAAAGAGCAAAGATAGAGCAAGGTACAAACTCCCCTTAGATGCAGATCCCCTCAAATAAAAGACAACAAGTGGATCCATCTTGATCATCTTGACCTCCCAAGGGAAGCTGAGGGAGATTCACACAGGAAGGAGAAGACCCAGTGGTCATGGGTGACCCTGGTGTAGTATCAGGCAGGTACTTTGGCTCACAGCAGGCTAAAATATGGGAAAAGACCATTTCCAGGTCCAAGGGGCTCTGCTTTTTAGTTTTCTGTCTTCTTTTAGGCACCAGTTCCCAGGCAGACTAAAGGGGCTGTAGCTTCATTTATATCACATATTGCCAAGTCCATGAAGCATCCTCAGCCAGAGCTTAATCTGGTTATATCTGTCCTGTGGAGTCTTTGTCTGTAAAATACCAGTTCTGTCAGAGATTTCCTGGTTTTTCCAACCTCAGAAGGAAGCAAATCATTGCTGTTACTCATTGCATTGCAGTAAATTTTACAGGTCCCAAGCAGAATTGCCATTTTCTCCTTCTGGAAGGCGTGGAGCCCTCCCTGCTCTCCAGAAGCACAAAATCCAAATGCACAAAAACTATAATGCCATCTGCAGAGACACTGCAATGGATGTCATGGCAAGAATTGCTCTTCCAGTGTTTTAACCACAAAACCATCTATCTTTGCTGTGCCTCTTCCAATCTCCTAGGATCTCACATGATTACTCAATCTGTGTGGCTGATTTATGGCTGGAAATATCTCAGGATAGTGACTGCTGTATTGAAAGCCATGGGAATGACCACAGGGAACCTCTGCTAAATGTCCCATCAACATTTTTCCATCCTAGTAAACATCTGACATTATAAAAAGGAATTATGAGTACTAACAACTGGGATGAGTATCCAAAATTGTTGCCTGTTGTTTGAAATCACCATGGATTTCAGTACTGGAGTAGCTTTGACTTCACTGTAGCAGGATCTCCTGCTCCTCTGTGTCATTCTGTCTCATGAGGTCTTCACAGGACAGAAACCTTATCCCAGAAATCTGTTAATCTGGCCAATCTGTCAGCAGCATCTCTCCAGGGCTGGTGGTCTTCTCATGTCAGAGCATTGGAGCTCCTCAGCAAGAGACAAGGAACGTTTGCTGCGTGGGCAAGTGGTGGGAGCAACCCAAGATATGTCCCAGTTCCCTCAACGTGGTTAAACTGGTGAGGTGTGTGTCTTCTGCTCCAGGCTCTAAGGAGCTCAGGCAGACCTGTGGGTTGCAGGTAACACAGTTTCTTTTGGCAAAAAACCCTCAAAATTTAGAGGGAAGTGATCTGGAAGTGCGTGAAGTGTAACTGGTTCACGAGTCAGCTTGGAAGTCATGTTCCCATCCCAGGAGACATCTTCCAGATTTAGGGGGAAAAAAAAAAAAAAAGTAAAAAAAATCCTTCTTTGCCTTTGGAAAACTCTCAAAACCTCAAATATCTTCCTGGATTGACTTTTTGAAACAGTGTGGCTTGAGGTATGTGAAACATTTCCTTCCAGCTATTGCAGAAGGAGGAAGGCTGGAGCTGGAGATGCCTTTCCCAATAGCACCCAGAAAACTTGTAGCTTCTGATTTCTTCCTGTATTAAGAATACTGGAGGTCGTGGGTTCTAGTTTCATGCTCAGGAGGCCACTATTTTTTTTTTTTTAATTTTAATTTATTTTTTTATTTGTGGATGAGGGAAAGCTTTTAGCCTAATGTTTATAAATATGTAAAGGGTGAGTGTCAGGAGGATGGGGCCAGGCTCTTCTCAATGACGACCAATGATAGGACAAGGGTTAATGGGTGCAAGCTGGAGCATAGGAAATTCTGTGTAAACAGAAGAAAAAGTTTTTTCACTATAAGGACGACAACACTGGGCCAGGCTGCTCAATGTGAAGTCTTCTTCTTTGGAGACATTCAAAACCCACCTGTATGCATTCCTCTGTGACCCACACTGTGTGATCCTTCTTTGGCACAAGATGATCTCTCAAGGTCCCTTCCAACCCCTAAAATTCTGTGATACTATTTGCCACATGGATAGATGGGGGATTGCATTCAGAAAAAGGGTTGGACAAGACTTATTTACAAGCAACCCAGTGAGGGACTTCACTGACCTTATAAACTTTGGAAGTGAATTCGTGGGCTCTTTCCCACCCACAGTGGAGTGAGCTCCATGCATTTCTTTGAAGGCCATTTCTTGTGATCTGAGTTTACACATGTTTTAGCACATAAACAGGCATTTCATGTCCCCTTTGAAATGATTTCCTGCACATATTTCCAACTCTGCATCATCCTAGGGCAGGGAGTGGATGAAATATAATTGAAACCATTAAGATCAGCATTTTTTCAAAGAAAAAAAAAAAGAAAGAAAGAAACAAAAGTCATTTCTGGAATAGGTCTTTTCCAAATTATGTGGTCCCTGGGATGACTCTGCTACCAATGTGTTTTACTGCTGTACCCAAATTACAACCCATTGAGGTTTTCCAAGGAATTGTAATTTCACATTTCCTGACCATGCAGAGCCACGGAGACCCAGCAACACCTGACTTGCTGGCTTCAGCTCCAGGCAGGGACTTCCATCCACAGGCTGCTTTTGTCCATCAATTATACTCTGAGGTTTCCCTTAGAATTGCAATAGGGTCTGGGACTCCTGGTCTCCAGTTTTCATCTCACTCAAGTGTAGCAATTCTAACCCTTTGCTGCTCCTGATTTAACAGGGCAGAGGTACCTTCAAGTGGCACTGGGTAGGGTGAGGGCTGCCTACTGATATCTATTAAATTTTGGCTCAGTTAAATGATTTCTCTGCCCTTTAAAAAAAATATTATGCCTGCCCAAGTCTGTATGAGGCTGAATGTGTTTGTACCAACCCTAAATTTTTCATGGGTGGAACCAGTGTGATTAAAGATGGGATTTTTAAAAAAGTAAATCAATACCCTGGGTTGATCTCAGTTGTGTACATTCCCAAACATCACACTGTCATGATGAATTTTCTCTACTGGGGAGGTGAATTCACCTGTATTGGCATAGAATATGTTTATACTGGGGCAAACATTGTGGGTTTAGGGAGAGTTAATATTGTGTGCCAGCATGGCTTTTCTCTCCTTCTTCACTTTCCCCCTGAAAACCAGTGGTAAAATAGGATGGCAAGATTAAAGATGCTGAACTTGGCATTGGCTAAGAATTTGGTTAAACCTATACATGGGATACTACAGAAATCCTGAGTGAGGCATCACTGCCAACTCTGAGACCTCTCCTTCAGACTCATCCCTTGGAGAGGGAGCACGTCCCCAACAAAATCACAGAATTGTCAGGGTTGGAAGGGACCTCCAGAGATCACCCAGTCCCACTCTCCCACCAAAGCAGCAGCACCCAGAGCACATTACCCAGGACTGCATCCAGGTGGGGTTTGAATATCTCCAGAGAAGGGAACTCCACAACCTCCCTGGGCAGCCTGGGCCAGTGCCTTGTCACCCTCACAGCAAAGAAGTTTTTTTCTGATGTTTAAATGGAACTTCCCATGTCCCAGCTTGTGCCTGGTGCCCCTCATCCTGTCCCTGGGAACTCCTGAGAAGAGTTTGGCTCCATCCTCCTTGCCCCCACCCTTTAGATACTTGTGGACATGAACAAGGTCTCCCCTCAGCCTTCTCTTCTCCAGGCTGAAGAGTCCCAGCTCTCTCAGCCTTTCCTCATCAGGGAGATGCTCCAATTTCCCAAATATCTTTGTCACCCTCCTCTGGACTCTCTCCAGTAGCTCCCTGTCTCTCTTGAACTGGGGAGCCCAGAACTGGATGCTGTATTCCAGCTGTGGCCTCACCAGGGCAGAGCAGAGGAGGAGAATGACCTCCTTTGACCCACACTCTTTGCATTTCTAAGACTCTTACCAGATTTTTGTCCACAAAGGGAGACCAAGTGGCCAGTCCACATATAACCCTTGGTCTCCAGCCATGCCAAAAATTCCAACACGAAGCCACGGGAGTGAATTCTTCCCTCCAGCTCACTCCCAGTCCTGCAGTTTGGTTTAATTACAGCTGCTTCTGCTCCTTACGAGCACGGATCCTAATTAGCTGGAAGTGGCGAATAAGAGCCGATGCGAGCTGCTGCTTGAGAAACAGAGCCCTGTAATAAAAGAAATTGAGGTCATCACCTGACTACACTTCTTCAGGGCTGGTTGTTGATTAGCTTGTGTTTACCTGAGTGACTACAGCTCCTGCCTCCATGGGAGGTTTGCAGCTCCTCATCAGCACAGGCAGCAACAGGTGCTGGGCAGTGGGAATCTCTTGACGTGTTTATCCGTTCGCAGGTTTTAATTGTCTGGAGAAGCTTCAGGACTCTGGGTACTGGGAGAAATATTGATGATTAGAATGTGTGCCTCTGTTACCACAACCCTATGGGGGAAACTGAAGCACTGCCAGGACAAAAGCAGAGCACGGGGCAGGTACCTGAAGGTTGCTGAATGTCCATTGTTGGTACTTTTCAGCTCTCTGTGAAGATGATTTTTTTTTTTTGCTTACACACAGCTGGACATTTCCTTGTTGCATCTGTGACTGTTGCCTCATGTTCTTTCACTGTGTGATGAGAACATACTGGCTGTTTTTTCTACAACCTCCTTTGGATAGGGGCAGGCAGAAAATAGATCTGTCATCTTGTCTTTTGGCAGAAGAATTTCATCTCTCCAGTTCTCCTGGTGCGCCATGTGCATATTTCTTTTGTACTGGGGGATTCAGTACATATTTCTTTTGTACTGGGGGATTCAAGGCTGGACACAATGCTCCAGGTGTTGTCTCAGTGCTCAGTAGAGGGAATAACCACTTTTCTTGACCAGCTAGCAATGATTTTTCTCATACAGCCTGGAATGTTCTTAGTCTTCAGCAGCCGAAGGGCACCCAGCTAAAATAAGTTCATCTTGCTGTCCACCAGAAGCCAGATCTGTATTTTTTTCTGCAGATCCCCCAGCCAACCAGTTCCCAGCACAAAAGGGTTGTCCCAGATTCAGGATTTTGCATTTGTCTTTGTTGAACTTCATTAGAATCATAGAATGCTTAGAGTTGGAAGTGACCTTAGAGCTCATCCAGTTCCAACCCCCACTGGATCAGGTTGCACAGAGCCCCCCACCCAACCTGCCCATGAATGCTTCCAGGGATGGAGCTTCCACAACTTCCCTGGACAACCTGTTCCAGTGTCTCACCATATGTAGGCCCATTTCTCCAGCCTTTCAAGGTCCCCTTCTATTTCCCCACCAGTCTGGGCTTACCTCCAGAATTCCTAGGTTGCTTTCTGTCCAGTTATCCAGTCCACTGATGGACTCAATACAGACCCCTGAGAACCCCTCTTCACATCTCTCCTGTTTTCCTATGGATAGGCTGATGGAAAACCCATTGAAGACCTTACCAAAACAAGGAAATCAACATGTCTTGCTCTCCTCTTGTCCACAGAACCAGTCAACCCATCACTGAAAGCAATCGGGTCACTCAGGCCTGAATTGCCCAGCTAGATATTCCCAACTACCTCCTTCTCCTGTGTCAGGAGAAATGGCTTCCTACTGTAGTCATCCTGGAGCTCCTCAGGGTCTGGAATTTATCACAATCAGTGCATTGGCACCAGAAAACATGAAGTTGTGGATGTGTCAGGGTTTAACACTGGAAAATTAAAGATGTTCTCTATTAATCCCTCTCCCCTCCCAGAAAAAGGAAGGAGAGAGAATAGGGGAGAGAGACACTTATGGGTTGGAAACTAAACTACAGAGCTTTAATGAAACAGTAATGATAAAGAGGAAAAATTACTAAATCTATACAAATATACAGGAAAATTGATCCCACGTTCCTCCCTTCCCTTCCCCCCAATAACTCTCACATCCCCACTGAGGCTGCAGGCCAGCCCTGGGAAAGTCCAGGCTGGAATCCTGGGGTCAGGAGCAGTTGGGAGCTGGAGGCAGGAACACACAGATTCAGGCTGGGATGGATCAGGAGCACAGGCAGAGGAAGGGATGGAATCCTCCCAGCATGCTGAAGCAAACAGGGAGAGGTGAAGAAGGGGAAGCAGGAAGGGGTTTGACCCTGGTGATCCCTGAAATTTATACTGAGTATGAGGTGTATGGGATGGAATACTCTTTGGTCGATTTTGGGCCATCTATCTTGTCCCTTCCTCCCTAAGGAAGGGTTTCAGGTGTGACCTCTTTACTTCTTTTCTCCTTCTGGAGGGCAAAATGTTCCTCAGAGCTGAGCAGTGTCCTTGGCTCTGCAGCCCATTCTCCAGCAGTAACTATAACCATGGAGTGGGATCAGTCCAAGGAGCAGACACTGACTGAGAAACTTGCTGTTCATTTCAGCAAGTGCAGCTCCTTACAAGAGACTGAGCTGAAAGCAAAAGTACAAGACAGAAAATCACCTTTATCTTGGCCCAAACCAGGACAGGATGATAGAGCCAATGCAGATGCAATGGAGCTTCTCTGTCCGGCAGGTGTGACTGTGGGGCAGGTGTGACTCAGGAGTGGCAGAGCTGGGAGCTGAGCCCACTTCTCCAAGCCTTAATTTAACTGGTACAATTGGGCAGTGAATTTCAGTGAATTTCACAACTTTCAACAAAGCCAATGAGCCTCCAAGGGAGATGAGAGCCCTCCTGAGAAAAGCAGCTTGCAAGAGGCAATGAGAATTACAGAATCATAGGAAGGGAGCTCTGGAGATCCCCCAGTCCAACCCCCCTGCCCCAGCAGGATCCCCCAGGGCAGCCCACACAGGAACACATCCAGGGGGGTTTGGAAAGGCTCCAGAGAAGGAGACTCCAGCACCTCTCTGGGCAGCCTGGGCCAGGGCTCCCTCAGCCTCAGCCTCCAGAAGTTTCTCCTCATGGGGAGGTGGAACTTCCTCTCTTCTATCTTCAATCCATTCTTCCTTGTCCTATTACTGGTGAACAAAGAATAAATTGCTACTAGCCCCCCCCAAGCCCCAGACAACCTCAAAAATTCCTGTAGCTGAGGCTCATGTCTTGCCAGAAACCCAACATCAGAACCATTGCATGCAGACATGGCCATCGTGTGGCTTTCCATTTATGCAACCGTCAGAAGTTTAAAAAAATTTATTGGTCTTCTAATTAAAGAACTCTGGAATACATAAAGTTAAAAGCCATGCAAAGATCTACACACAGAGACCATGTAAAGATAAACAAACATTTAGATTTGACATGGCATAAGTGCAATAATCACCCATAAATGTAGTAATCACCAGCTGTTTAATATAGATCAGTAGCAAACAAAAGAAGAGATGGAATGGAAATTATTATTTGTACTAGAGGAGCTACAGAGGCAAGACAAGAAAAATCTCATCTCTCTTAGGCCGGGCAGCACCCACATATGGAATGAGAGCCCTTGATGCAAAGAGCTCCAAAACAAAGTCCAAACTTGAGAAGAGAAATAGTAGAAGGGGAGATCCACTCCCATCTCAAGGTCACCAGAGTCTGCCAGAGCAAAACTGAAGCCTCCTGATGCCCAGCTCCATCACCACCACACAGCATATGAATGAGATTGAAGTGGCAGTTGGTTTTATTTGAGGCATATAATAAAATTGTCAGGGAAAAAAAAAAGAAATATTGTGAGTCCTTCCTGGGCTGTTTTGGCAATGGTTGAAGCACTTTTTTCAGCCTGTGCCTGGGGAAGACCTGGGTTCATGGAGTGCCCAGCTGCAGGGACACCAGTTTGTGGGGAAAGATATTTTGTCTTTTCTTCAATGTTTTTCTGCCCTTTAGAAATCACAAAATGTTCACTGAGAGGGAACAAGGTGTCCCAACAAGAAGCTCACAGGACCATAATATTTCTGCTATAGCAGGCAGAGGATTAATTTCATTTAACTGGAGATCTTTATATTTAAGATATTCACCTCAGAGCTTGCTTTCATGTTCAGCAGGAAAAATAAAAAAGAGTTCTTTTTAGTCTTTTGGGGAATATTCATATATTTTACCCAATGCATGACAACCCTTGAGTGCTGCCTGAGAGATATCAGTGTGTTGGAGTCCAGTTCTGGAGTCCCCAACATCAGAAGGACACAGAGCTCCTGGAAGGTGTCCAGAGCAGAGCCACTCAAATGCTCAGAGGGCTGAGCACCTCCCTGGGAAGCCAGGCTGAGGGATTGGGGTTGTTCAGCCTGGAGAAGAGGAGGCTCCCAGGTGACCTTAGAGCAACCTTCCAATATCTGAAGGGGCTACAAGAAAGCTGGGGGAGGGCTTTGGACACGGGGGGGTAGGGAGAGGACAAGGGGAATGGGTTAAAACTGGAAGAGGGGAGATTGAGGTTGGACATGGGGAGGAAATTCTTTAATTTGAGGGTGGTGAGAGATTGGAAGAGGCTGTCCAAGGAAGTTGTGGCTGCCCCATCCCTGGCAGTGTCTCAGGTGAGGTTGAATGGGGCTTGGAGCCCCCTGGGCTGGTGGGAGGTGTCCCTGCCCATGCAGGGGGTTGGAACTGGATGAGCTTTAAGGTCCCTTCCAACCCAAACCATTCTGTGATTCTATGATAAATTAAGGGTATTGCCAGAAGCTGTGCAGCAAATCAGTGGCAGAGGAGAAACAGCACCTTGCACAGCTTTTCTCCATGCCAGGACACCCTGGCTATCCTAAATAAATCAACATTCAAACCCCCAAAACCTGGTGGACAAACCATAAACTCAGAATGGCTTGAACAGATTGTCTCCAACCATCATTAACAATTGGTTGCAAAGAGATTCCCACTGAAGAGGAAGGCAGTAGCTGGGGGACAGAGTGACACAGTCCTGCTCCACCCTGCAAATTAATTAATCTCTTGTAGTTTGGGTTTGGTCCTTTGTTTGTTTTTTGGGTTTGGTTTTTTTTTGTTGTTTTTTTGTTTTTTTGTGGTTTTTTTGGTAGCACTTCCGTCTCGTTTTCTATCAACTTGACCCTTCTTGAAGCTGATAAAGATCCCTTCCAACCCAAACCATTCCATGATTCTGTGATACCTACAGCAGGGTGCTGCCTGACTGGGTGCCAGGAATGACCATTCTGTAGGGGTCCCAAACCCTCAATTTGGAGACCATTCTCCTGTCTGCCACAAAGGGCCACAGGAGCCATGGGGGGTAGGACAGACTTGACTTCAGTCACTATCAGCTTCATTTGACCCACTCTTTCTACTTCGTGCTCAAATTTCTCTGCAAGATGCAGCCTCCTGCATCTTTAGCATGATCCTCTGATGAGTTTTTCACAGTTTCTCAGGCTTCTCGGAAATAATGGAGGTTATTTATCATCTTAAATTACTGTAGGATCTCAAAGCCACAAGAAAAAACTTGCATTTTATTTCTCCTGCTGCCCGCCCTCTCTGCCTCTGCTCCAGTAGTGGGCTGGGATCCCAAGATGTGCAGAACATATTGAATTTCATGTTGTCTCATTCCCCCAACCATAGATAGATTTTTCAGAAATAAAGACAACTCCCGTAGCTTTTTAATTAAATGTTAAAAGCCCTTGACTAAAGAGCCATAAATCACTGAGAAGCCTTTAAATTTCTCTCGTGTCTTCTGGCCTGGCCTGGACCATTTGCAATCTCTTGCTCGTTTGGCTGATGTGGTTAAGAGACAGGTACCTCCAAATATTGACCATCAGCCATTGATCTCCTACAGGGCAAAGGATAATAGGGAAGAAGTGAAGGCAACACTTAAATCAGGCTAATAAAAATGTACTGGCAGGACAAGACCTGAGGATTAGGGCTTGTGTCCTGGAGGAAATTATATTTCTTTAAATGTTCTCCTACAACAAGTCTATGGGGGAAGCTGTAAACAGATTAAAATGTAGCTTTTAGCTGTGTGGCTTTATCCTGGTCCATCCTTTGGCTCTTGCAGAGGGTGAAGGCAGGGCTGTGGTGTCTGTGGTGCTGATGATGCTGCCAACAATCCTCCCTGGTCCAGCCCTGCTGCCCTTGTGGAGATCCCCATCAAATCCACTCTGCTGTGATGCAGGAATGAGCTCCTCTACCAAAGTGCTTCCAGTTGAAGTTGAGCTCCACCAGAGCATGGATGCAGAGCATCCAGGAGAGGTTCATACTCAATGATGGATGCACCTGAGGCTCCCCATGGTTGTGCCTCTTCCAGCAAAGGCCTTTCTGAAGAAACAGAAGGAATTGTTCCTAATACCCAAACTAAACCTCCCCTTTGCTCCATGCCAGGACACCCTGGCTATCCCAAATAAATCTTGAAGCCATTTCCTCTTGTCCTGTTTCATGTTCCTTGGAAGAGGAGCAACATCCACCTTGTTCCAACCTCCAACCTCCTTTCAGGGACACAAGGTCTCCCCTCAACCTCCTTTTCTCCAGACTAAACACTCCCAGATCCCTCAACCTCATAAGGCTTGAGCTCCAGACCCTTCTCCAGCCCTCTTGCCCCTCTCTGGACACACATGAAATTTTCTATATCCAGGATCTGGTCCTGATAAATCCATGGAGAGTATCAGCCTAGGCAAGAACACTGGGTCAGGGACATGCCAGGAAAACTCTTGCAAAATATAACCCTGTTTTAGAATGCCCCCAAAACCCCATGCCTGGTCTGTCAGAGCAGACAAACACTGCTCACCAGTCAGGTGGATGAAGAGCTCACCTCTTGTGCTAATCCTCTGCTGCAGGTGAATTTAATACAATATCTCAAAATGTGACAAGGAATTTAATTATTTGGAAATGATGTGAAGGGAGGGAGGGTCAAACCTTTGGGATAATTTATTCATTACTAATATTTCCAGTGGCTGTCATTGAGGTGCTCTTTTAATTGTCCAAGCCACTCCAAAAAAACAGCTTTTCTAATAATGGCTCTGAGAATAACTGTCACTCAGCTGTATAAACCTCTGTCAAAGTTGGCTTTTGATTGGCTGATGGTATCACCCACTGCCTTGACTTTATTTCAGCTTATTAAAATTGATCCTAAATAAACCTGATAGGCCCCAAATTATTTTCCTTACATTAATTTGAATCTGATTCTTTCCCAGCTAGATTTGCTGCCATGTTGAATCTTGCAGTGCAAACACAAGTTTGTTGGGTCACCCTAATTAATTTCATTTGGTATCTCAGCCCTCCTACCCATCACCACCACTTAATGCAATTACTTAGAAATAACAGAGATAATGCTGGCAAAAATAATAACCAGTGACAAGACCAAGATTTGCTTCTTGAGGGGAGTAAAAAAAAAAATAAATAATATGCCACATGTTGAGGTGGTTTATTTCTGATTAAATGTTTCTGCTTTTCCTCAGCATTTATCTTTCCTAGACAGCTCCAGATCAGACAAAATGCATCACTCCATTAACATTATCTCTCTGTACATTTGAGTGAGGTTCCCCAGATAATAAAGGGTTACAAAATGCATGACTGGCTTGCACCTCCAGTGGCTTCTGTTTCCTTGGTGGGGATTTGCACCAAAGTTGTCAAGAGAATGAGAGGGAGAGGAGGGGAAGGATGCTGCTGCCAAGCTGGGAAGTCAAATGTCTTCAAAGAGATGAAGTGGAGCTCTTTAATTCAAAGGTCCTAATGGAGACATCAGTGCCAGGAGTTATACAGAATGACCCCGGGTTTAAATAGATAATGTGGGGTCATTTTATTCAAAGGCCTTGGCTGAAGTGCTGAGCAGCTTCACAAGATGAGCCAGCCCCTCATCCAGAGAGCTTCCTCTGGGGGGAAAAAATGATATGGGAAAAAGTAGGTGTTGCAGGGAATCAGAAAGATGGGAGGAATCTGGGAGGAAGGGACTCCTGAAAGGAGGAGGTGGTGGTTTGGGAGAGCAATAGAAGACAACTGAGGTAATCAGGGGTGCAAGAAAGGTCACTTGTACCTCTTTGTGCTGCACCTGAATGAGAGAAAACCTCCAATGAAGTTGGGAAGTGGAGAAAACAGAGATGGAGGTAAAATCTGATGATGGGGACATCCCAAGGGGTGTCACGGAAAGGGTGAGGGTGTTCTCCTATAAAAGGGAAACATCTTGTCCCAGATTTTGCTTACACAGATGTGGGTGGTGGCTCCAAGCATCCTCAGTGGTTATGGTCCAAGGCTGAATTTCAGTTTTCACAGACAGTTATCCCAACTTCTTTGTCAATTTGTGTACACTCAGGGGCAAAAGGAAGTCAAAAACCTTAGATTCAGAAGGAAAAAAAAAAATGGTTAGAATTTGCACCATCAGTTTACAGCAGTGCAAAGGGGTCACAGCTCTTTGGAGCCACCCTCCAGCATGGTCCTTTTTTACCTCAGATGAATCCATCCTCCACAGGATAAGAAGAAAACAAATCAATGCTGTTTTGTATGGGTCCTACCAGTAAACAAAGTGGCAGCTGGCCTGGTATTGTGCATGCAAATACATATATTTTTTTGAAGCTTGTAGGAGGAGCTGGTTGGAAAAGCCCCACTCCAGCATTACAGAGGGGACATGCCCTTGTGAATTTGGGGGGCATTTTAAGGGATGCTTTATAAAGGACCTGGCAACATCACCCTCTGTCACCACAGCTCTGTGAGCTGACACCATCACTACTTTCAGAAGTCAAATTTTTCACGGGGGAAACAGCTTTTCCTTCCTTTTCCTGTTTCTCTTTCTTCAGTCACCCTGCTCCACTCCCCCCTGTTTGCTGTCATTTCTCCTTCTGTTCTTCCTTTCTGATACCATGGTGATGAAGCTGACATATAAGAATAGTGATTCTTCACTGGGGTTCCCAGAGCAGCCCTGGATGAGCTTCTGCTTCTCCCCCTCTTCGTCTCCCACGTTCCTTAAGTGGGTAACTCTACTTGTGCTGCCAACTCTGCCTGCTAAAAAATATGGGCTAGCCTTCCCCCTTCTCCCTCCCTCCTATTTCGAGGAGATTGGCTTAAAAAAACACGAGTTGCAACCAAAAAAAAAAAAAAAAATTGTAAGTTTTGGGCTTGGTTTTCTTCTTTTTCTGATTTTTCTTTGAGCCTGGTGTTCTAACAAAGTGAAACTCTTGGGTCTGTTCTATCTACAGGTGCCCAATGCTGTTTTGGGGCAGTTTGCACCACATTTGAAAGGTGGCAAGGTGATCTTTTGGAAGTAGGTGGCTGAGATAATGTTCTCCTAGTGAGGAAAATGGCAAAGCTATGGCAGAGGTAGCTGTGACTGACATCCTCAATTAGCTGGGAGATTTTCTAGGCTGTGAATTGTATTTTGCATTTCCTTTTCCCTCTGTCTGAGGGAGACAGACTTCCTGAAACACTTTGCCAGGTTTATTACCAATCTCAAGGGCTGGGCAGTTCTGGATCTTCCTGGGAAAACCTTTGCAGGTCCAGCCTGGCTCCTATCCTCTCTCCTGCATTTGTGGTACCTACTGGAACATCACCCAGGAGCTGCTTCACAGCAAGTAGTCTGACCCGGGTTCTCAAATCCCAAATTAAATCCTAATCTTTGGATTAAGCCCTTCCCCTCTTTAGGATGTCCTAGTTACTTTTGGATTTGTTCTAAATCTAGTGTTGTTTCTTCTCAGCTGAATCCAGCAGCCCCTTTCAATGCTGTGTGACTCCTGTGTTGGCATCCAGCCTCCCCCTCCTTCCTCTAGGAAGTCTCCAGCTCCTCCTGCATGTTCCCAGCCCTCTTTCCTCTGTCCCTCTACCCATTTCTCCATCTCATCCCTCCACCTCCAAAACCTTCCCTCTCCTTATCTCCCCCCCAAGTCCTCTCCAAAATCCAAACCCCAGGCAGGGCTCCGTTGCTCTTCCCACTCCCATTGTCTTCCAAAATGAGAAAAAACAATTAATTTCACCTACTTCTTCTGGTTGTATCTTATCACTCCACCTGCCTGCTTCCAATATTATTCCTTTTCACTCCTGCAGTTTGAAGTAACCCCTCTCAAGCGTGCCCTCATTTAATTCTTCAGCCCCAGCCTGTGTTTTATATTCTCCTTATCATTATGGCCTGACTGCTCCCCTGGCTCTCATTTCCCCCCTGCCCCTGTCCATCTGCCCCTCTGCTGTGGCTGTCTTTCCCACCCCCCTTTCTGTTTTGTTTGGACAAATGACAACCTGGGTGTGACTGTTGGTGATAAAGGTCGACAAATATTTGAAGGGAAAAGGAGAAAAATGGTTCATTGGGGAGTTTCAAGGGGGAGGAGCAGGGGAGGGGAAAGTGGGCGGATGAATCCTGAGAATGGGACAGGGAAAGGGTGGATGGGTTGGGAAGATGTGCAGATGATGCTGTCAGCTGGAGTACATCATAAATCCCCTTGGGGGGGTGGAAAGGATGGGGAATTAGCATCTCTCTCATCCCTCCTGGGGCTGCTGGGAAGGACAGGTTCTACCTGGAATGGACAGCTTGGTGGGGAGGTAGAGATGAGGAGGGTGAAATGGAGCATGGAAGCAGGGAAGAGGGAATGGAAAGGGAGGCAAAGTTATTGGAGTTACAACAAGGAGCAGAAATTGGGGCTGAGTAATGCTGGAAAGCTTCCTGTAACTCAACTGGAGCTGGTGACCTGGTGTTTGAATCCAGATGCTAACATGGACTGGAGTACATCCTGATGGATAAGAGCCCTTGGGATGAAGCCATGGGAGGGGACAGTCAGACCCTGCATGTCTGTGGCTCCTGCCAGTTGCTGGGTGTGTTCCTGGGGACAATGTGAAAGGAAATTTTTGCTTCCCTAAAAATAACATCTAAACAAGTGGTAAAATAATGAAGACAATCCTCACCTCTGGATGAAAATGCATTGTAGCTGCTAAAGGGCTAGGAGAAGGGGGAGGCATTAGATAGCTGAGACAAATGTTATTTAACAACTGTCCCACTAACAAACCTGAAAAAAAAAAAAAAAACAAAACCCCAAACAAACAAAAAAATTCCACCTGTAAGGACTGGTGGGGAAGTTGCTCTTCTGCTCTTGTTGTTCTGCTCTTGTGAGACCCCACCTGGAGCTCTGTGTCCAGTTCTGGAGTCCCCAACATCAGAAGGACACAGAGCTCCTGGAAGGTGTCCAGAGCAGAGCCACTCAAATGCTCAGAGGGCTGAGCACCTCCCTGGGAAGCCAGGCTGAGGGATTGGGGTTGTTCAGCCTGGAGAAGAGGAGGCTCCCAGGTGACCTTAGAGCAACCTTCCAATATCTGAAGGGGCTACAAGAAAGCTGGGGGAGGGCTTTGGACACGGGGGGGTAGGGAGAGGACAAGGGGAATGGGTTAAAACTTGAAGAGGGGAGATTGAGGTTGGAAATTAGGAATAAATTCTTTAATTTGAGGGTGGTGAGAGCCTGGAAGAGGTTGTCCAAGGAAGCTGTGGCTGCCCCATCCCTGGCAGTGTCTCAGGTCAGGTTGGATGGGGCTTGGAGCAACCTGGGCTGGTGGGAGGTGTCCCTGCCCATGCAGGGGGTTGGAACTGGATGAGCTTTAAGGTCCCTTCCAACCCAAACCATTCTGTGATTCTACGATAAATTAAGGGTATTGCCAGAAGCTGTGCAGCAAATCAGTGGCAGAGGAGAAACAGCACCTTGCACAGCTTTGCTCCATGCCAGGACACCCTGGCTATCCTAAATAAATCAACGTTCAAACCCCCAAAACCTGGTGGACAAACCATAAACTCAGAATGGCTTGGACAGATCCTCTCCAACCATCATTAACAATTGGTTGCAAAGAGATTCCCACTGAAGAGGAAGGCAGTAGCTGGGGGACAGAGTGACACAATCCTGCTCCACCCTGCAAATTAATTAACCTCTTGTAGTTTGGGTTTGGTCCTTTGTTTATTTTGGGGTTTTTTTTGCTAGCACTTCCGTCTCATTTTCTTTCAACATGACCCTTCCTGAAGCTGACAAAAACTGCTAAAAAGCTGATAGAGCAATTACCCTGCAGCCAGCATCCTGATCAAGACCTGCCCTTGGGGGCAGAGCTCAAGCCACCCCTTCTCAGGGTATCAGCAGTGACAACTCAGAGCCCTGGAGCAGCTTTGAAACATCTTGCTGTGATTTTTTTCTCCATCCTTTTTCCATCCTTATCCAAAGCACGGATAAAGACACCCTTGGTCAGGGACAGGGGACAGTGGAAGCCACCCAGGAGAGGCCAAGATTCTTTGGGGGTCTCAGCCATGCAAAGCAAGTTGTATAAACTTCCAACACCTGAAAGACCGGAGGGGAGAAGGAGGTGAAAAAGAGACCCGGTGGAAAAAAACTTCTGAGGCTAAAACCCTTTTCCTCGGGTTTTTTTTTTTGAAGCTTTCCCCCAGCTTTCGGGCTTTCCGGAGGTGCCACCAAGCACGGTCGCTGCAGGTGGCGCTGCGATGTAGGTTTTTAGCTTTTTAGCTCTGCCTGCTCTGGGAACAAGCCCCGAGCTCTCAAAAAAAGAGCAACTTAAATACCCAGGTAGGCTTAACAAACTTGTCATACGGCAGGGGGGGAAAAGAGCCAAAAAAACCCCCACAGAACCAACCCACAAAAAAANACCCCACACACCCCCCAAACAAAAAAAAATGAAACAAAAAGCAACCAAACCTAAAACCAAATCAAGAAACCAAACAACTGATTTACTTTCTTTTCTTCTTCTCTTTTTTTTTTTTTTTTTTCCTTCTAAAAAAAATTGGCTTCTCTCTTTGTCTCCAGGCACACCTGAGTGGTAAAGCCTACACGGATGTAGGTGCTCTAAAAAAAAAAAAAAAGGTGTTTTCTGTTCTATTCGGGTGCTTTTGGAAGTGATCCCTGGGTGTGTGGCTTGGATAACAGGACAAGAAGTGAAAGGATGTGCGTGCTGTTTGCCAGCATCCTGCTGGCTGGCAGGGAAGATGAGCAGAGGGTTGAAGTGGTGCTGTTAGCATCCAGGACTTTAGGAGCAATGGGGATGTTTTGGGGCACTGGATGGCAGGAAATCAGGTGTTGGAAGCTGGCTGGCTGGAGACAGAATGATTTTGCCTCTTTTCAGACGATGCTAAGAGCAGTTTTGGTGCTGAGCCCTGGTGGGTTTTGCCACAGGAGTGGAACACTGGGGTTACTCAACGTCTCTCCAGAGGGACCCATGAGCTCTGCTGTCACCCTGGCCAGGGGCAAAATATCTGCTTGATGACAACAGAATGAGGCTGAGCCCTCCTTGTCCTTCAGCCCTTTTGCTGCAGCTATTCACAGGTCAAGGGAGGTCAGTTGGGTTTTCCAGCCCTAACCCTTTTCCGCCCCCACTGCCTAGCTCATGAAAAGGCCTATAAATAAAGTCTCATTTGTTGCTCACTCCTTTATGAACCCAAACAGCACAGGGATATATTGACTCATGCCATTGTCTTAAGAAGCAGAAAGAATTCTTATTAATTTCTTCCTCCCCACCAGAAAATGGGAAGGAATCTCAGCGTATCCAGATTATCCCCTTCTAGCAGAACAACCCTGGTTTTTAAATGCAAGACCAAATTTCCCAGAGATTTTCATATGTTTTATTAAATGGAGCTGGAAGGCAGTCTGGACATGAAATAATACTGTATGCTCACAACAGCAGTGATCTTTAGAGGTTACTAACCTGCCATTGTATCTCTCAGATTTCTGTCTCGTTCTTCCCGTTGTCATTTTGCTGTGTTATTACTCTTCAGGCTTCACATAGTATTCATTTCTCTGAATGAAAACAAATGACTCCTTGCAAGAGGCAGGAGATAAAGAAGAATAAATACATTTTATGCACCACCTTAAAAAGGGGCTCTGAATCCCCATCCATCCATCCATCCATCAGGAAATGTAAACCAGAGCTCAGGCAAAAACACACACGTGCACACAGGCACGCGCCAGGGAGATAAAACTTGTTTTAGGGAAAACATGATACTGCTTAAAAATAAATATCTTGGAGAATACAAATAGGCAGCCCCCCGGCCCCTGGTTGTGTGTCAGAAAAGTAAGAGAATTAAAAATACAAAGCTTGAACTAAGCCTGGTTTCCTGTGAATGGCAGAGGCTGTGGGGAGGAAGGGGGAATCCTGCTGTGCTTGGTGCTGGACAATGAACCTCCTGAGAGGCAATCCTCCCTGTTTCTGATCATGGCACCCCCCTCACCACCCACCCTCTGCATCCCTGCTGGATGCCTTCATCTTCCATGAGGTAAGGGGAAGCTGCAAGATCACCCCCAGGGGTTTTCCCTTCCTTTGCCTTGATGTGAACCCTGGAAGCAAAGAAGGTTCCCCTAGCTGCTTCTCCTCCTCCCTCGACCTTTGTGAGGTGCCCATCCTTGTGGTGTTGGGGCTCCCCCATCTCTAGGAGGAGGCAGCCCTGCTGTTATGTGCTGCTATTAACACCCCGAGAGCATTGCTCTCCTCCTCACCATCTGCTGCCAGCTCTCAGCTGGAGGAGAACCCCGATATTACCTGATAGGGAGTTCAGGTCACTCCCTGGGGGCAAAGAACTTGCAGAGAGTGGGGTCTGCTCCATGAGGCATCCCGGGCAGCCAAGCCGGCAGCTTTTTTGATGCAAAACTCAGGCAGGAAGAACTAATAGCTTTTTTTTTTTTTTTAAAAAAAATACTATTTATTGCTGGTGGCTGCCAGGAATTAAATGAAGAGCCGGAGAGCAGAGCAGCTTGCAGCCGCTCTGTAGGATTACTGCTCACCCAAGCTGAGAGATTGATCTTCCTCTGAGCCTCCCTACGCCCGCTCTGATCAGCTCCCCTCCTCGTTTTGTCCATGCTGGAGGGGGAAAAAGGAGGCAGATGCCAGCCAGAGCCGCGATATGGGAAAGGGTTTTTCTGGGAAGGTGATGGAGGGAGCCAGCAAGATGCGCTTGATTCCTTGAGGTGGTTTTCTTTTAATATTTTTGTTTTAATATTTTTTTTTTTTTT
>JAAWXA010000003.1:65714692-65767379 GCA_038090715.1 Florisuga fusca | reverse complement strand
CCCCCCCGCCCCACCCGGACAGCGGGGGCTGGAGGGAGGATGCCCCGGAGGATGCCCCGGGAGGGCTGGTGGGGCTGCAGCGGTACCTGCCCTCCACACCTGGCAGGAGTGGAGGAAAGGGGTGTGTGGGGTTGTGGGGGCTGGGAGGTGGGGTGTGTGTGTTTGTGTGTCCCCCGCGTCGCTTCTCCCCACCCCCGGCGTCGTGGGGAGGGGGTCAGGGCTGGCGGGCAGGGACCCCCGCGGGCAGCGGTTTGAGCAGGGGGTAGCCGGGCACAGCCCCTCCGCCTCTCCCGGGACTGCTGCGGAAGCTGCTGGGGGGTTGTTCTCAGCGGGGACCCCCTGGCATCTGCCCCTTCCTCTACATCCCCAGCGCAGAGGGGACGCGGTACCCGGTGTGCTTTCCCCCCGAGTCCCCGCTGCCTTTTTATTCCTCACGCACAAGGCTCAACTTTTCTCCCCGGAGGTAGCGGCTCCAGCGCCGCAGCCCGTCCCTGATCATCCCCGCTTATTCCCGGCTGCGGATTTTCCTCTCTTCGGGGGGTATTTTCCTTCCCGTTGTGACCCAGTGCCTTTTACCCCGGCCGAGGGGCTGGAGGTATTTGCAAACTTTTCCTCCTTCCGATGAGGTTGCAGCTGGACGGGGCTGGAGCCTGAGTCCTTTTCCCGGGGAGGATAAACCCCCGCCGGGTGATGGATGGGGAGAGGGACCACCCCAGTTGGGGAATATCTAGAAGGGAAGAGGGGGACCCCTCCTCATCCTTTGCCTTCCTGCAAGGTGCTGGAGAGTTTGCCTGCCCAAATCCCGGCTGCGGAGTCAGCGCTGATAAACCTCCCTCCTTCCTTCCCTCCCTCCCTGCATGTGTGTGCTGCAACCGAAACCTGCGTCTTGATGCTCTCCGTTTATCAGACATATGCCCTTAAATTATGTAGACGGGGAGCAGAAGCGATCTAAACACCGAGCCGCACATGGTTTTGGTGGGAATAGAATACTCCGGCAGCAGATGAGTTCCTCCCAGATAAACAAACCCACTTGCTCAGCCCCAGCAGGGCTAAACGCTCTTCGGGTTTGTAGCGGCTGCATGTGGCTGCTACATCCCCAGCCCAGAGGAAACCCTCCTCCTGGGGCCCCATCTGCTCCCCAGATTGGGAAAAGCTTCCAGCGTTTGCCGTGGTTGGATTTGGGTGTCGGACCTGCAGGGGACTTGCCTTCACGGAAGGAACCAGGTGGAAAGCGTGTGGTCGTTGTCCCCTCCTCTAAAACTTCACACCCTGCTCCGGCTCCGCTTCGCTTTCCAGCCCTGCCAGCGGGCAGCTCTGCCTCAGAGCTGGCTGGAAAAACACCTGATTTTTCACGGCTTCCTTTTGCCGCTGGGATGGGAGGTTCTGGGAGAAGCCAAGGGGCTCTGAGGCTTCCCAGGGGTGAGCGGTGTGGAGAGGGGAGGTTTGGACCAGGACCCCTGGGATTGCCGGGGGATGCTTATTTTCCCGGGGAACAATGATGCTATCAGGGGGATTTTTCCAGCCGATGCAACTGCTCGCAGCCTTCTAGGGACTTATCTTGAGCGCACACCAGCCCTGTACAAATATTTTGGAAGGCGTACAGTGCGCTAACTTCTTTTCTTTATTTATTCACCGCTTCACCCGGGTCTTCTTTAGAGAAACCCTTTAAATTTGCGAGAGGGTAGGATCAGCGGAGCGTGGAGTTGCTTTGCTTTCGCCGTCTCTGTGATTTTAATTACAGCCTGTGCCTCCCAGTGTGAGATTAGGTGCTTCCACCCCCTGGCTAAGCCACTGTCTTAAGGTCTCGGGGATGCGAGCAGCGTTTTGTTTGTGATTTAATTGCCTGGGGAAGCTTGTGTTTGTTTGTTTGTGTGTGGGACCCTTCGCCAGAACGGGGCTTCAAGCCGTGCAACAGATGTGTGTCTGCTTTTCGTGTGCAGCCAGGTTTAAACATGCAGCCCCAACCCTGTCACGAAAGCCTAGGATTTTCTTCCTTCCTCTGCCTAGACCCATCCTCCATGGGGATGTCTCCTTTGCTAAAGGACCAGTCCAAGGTTTTGCCTTTCTGTCCCATCTTAGAAAGAAGATGAAAAAAAAAAAAAATAATTGACAGCCTCATGATTTAAATCCTGTTTATGTCCAAGATGGGTGTTTTAAAAGAAAGGCTGATGATCAGTCACAGTGCTGTTGGGAGGCTTTTTGCTGGATGATTGTTACTGCCTCGTAGACCGGTGTTAAATGTGTTCAGCCTGCGAGCCGGCACCTGGCTGAGGGGAGGGATGAGTCTTGCTGCAAATCCCGAGAGAGATGCTGGATTTCTCCACGGGGAAAGGAAATATTCAAGCCTTTCCTCATGTGTTCACCTGCCAGCATCTCTGCTCTGCACCCGCAGCGAGCCTGGTGCTAGACAGCCTGTAGATGTGGCAAAGCAAAGGGCTCAGCCCAGGCAGGGGAGCAGCTGAGATCCTCTGTCGAGGAGGCAGAAATTGGTTTTGGCAGCCAGATCCCGGGGGCAGTGGGTTGCTGGAGCCGTTTTTTTGTTGACTCCTCTGGTTTTGCAGGGTGAAGAGGGGAGGAGGGAGGCTGGAGCTCCTTTTGTGTGGCATCTTTTTCCTTTTATTGAATTGCTTTGTCTCCATCTCCCAATTTCTTCGATGCTGAAGCTGCTACAATAAGATCTACCTCCTTCCCCGGAGTGCCGGGGTTTGATTTGCTTCTTCATGCACCCCAGGGTGAAAAAAGCCTTGCAAGGTGTTATGATCTTGGGGTGGGCTGAGGGTTAAAGCTGTGTAGGAATTAATTTCTCATTTGGAAGGGAGTTCTGCAAAGCTTACTAAAAAAAGCTGAGAATGATGCTGGCACCGTAGGCTCGTGCTCCGCCTTGGGATCCGACGTAGGGAGGGTGTGAGAGGTTGGGCTTTTGAGTTTTGGAGTTAGCTGTGCCAAAGTTTGCAGCTTGGCACTGCCCACAGGTGTTTTGGAGCAAAATGGCATCCTGTCCTGGGAGTCACTTGGCTCTTCTTGGTTTCTTATTCAAAATAGCCTCTTAAAGTGAGGTTCTGTGTAGCCCAAACTGAACCCCAGTGTTTCCCTTTTGCAGCTGCAGCTCTGGGACTCTCACCTTCTGCCCATCAATCCCCCTCCTCAGCTAGGGATGCAGTTTGGATTATGCCTGTTTTCCACAGGAAAGCCCTCAGACCCCTTGATGCTCAAATAAAAAGCCCTTTCTGGATGCCACCAGTGTAATGAAAGGCTTCAGAGGGCTCTTTCTTACTCTTTCCTCCTTGCTTGCAAGACTCACTTAATGGACATCAACCACCCCAAGTGCCCAAGGCAATGAGACTTCCCGTCTGTGCAGAGAGTCTGGACAACCCACTGACTTACTGCAGGGTATTAGTGATGAGCATGCTTCCCTGCATGACTGTCTGGGACTGAAAAACACTTTGTATCCCTTAGGTTTGGAGCCCTCAACAAAAAATACAAAAATATCTACAACGGCTCTCTTCAATTTTTATTTTTTTTTATTTTTTTTTCATTTAGACTCTGAAGGATTTTAAAAGAGTGAGAAGGTGTTTCCATTCCCCTGGTGCAGACTTGGAAACTGAGGCAGGATGAGGCTAAAGGCTCAGTCTGAATATAGTGGTGGGAATCCTCCCTTGCAGCCCCAAAATACAAACTGGACCCCAAGTGGAGATGAGAGCAGTGAGCAGGTCCCATGTCCCTGGGCCTGTGCTTCGACAGTCAAGAGTAGTGCTTGGTCAGAAAAGGGTGTTTTTAAGATTGCATTTTTATGTTGTTGTTTGTTTGGGTTGGATTTTTTTTTGTTTGTTTGTTTTTTTTTTCAGTTAAAATAACATATGGGTGGCTTAAAATGAGAAACCATCATTTTAGGATGGCACATTGGCCAGGGGGCAGTTGTGATCCTATGGACCTCAGCTCCTGTATCTTTAAAATGAGCCACAAAATGCTTTTACTCACCTTTGGGAATGAAGAGATCATTGCAGAAATGAATCTTATTGTGATACTGGCAGTCTGCGTGGTCATTTTCTGTCACTCTCATTCCTCTTTGTTTCGGTTTGTTTTTTTATTTTGACTCATCCTACTGGAACCATCTGATTTTCTTTGTTCTTTGTTGGTGGATGTGCTCTGCTAAGTCTGCTTTGTCCCTGCTTGGTTGCATCTTGTAAGGTGCTGAGCAGCCACCCAGGTAAGAGGTGCCACATCTCTGCCCTGAGTCCCCTCCGACGGGAACACGTGGAGTGTGACATCTGCCCTGCAACCCTCTCCTTTGCAAAAAAAAAAAAACAAAAAACCCAAAACCCCAAGCACAAACACAACCAAACTTCTGCGAGCTTTTAGAAATGCTCTGGAGGCTTTGAATGGGAGATTTTTGGTCTGGAAATTCAATCACCATTTCATTTTAGATGCCTCTGATCCACACAACTCAGGTAAACCTTGCACGCTGTCTTCAGAGGTGATCCCTGAAGCCATGGAGGATATCAACTTTTTGCTGAAATCTGATGTTCCTAGCTGTTTCCCTCTCAAATATTAATGTTTATAAAAGGCACCAAGTTGTCAGGGCAGGAGGAGAACCTCAAAACCCAAGTAGGAGGAGCAGCTGGGTCAAAACCTCCATCCCCACGATGCTGCCCATAAGCAGGTGGCTTTGCCCTTATTTAAGGGGTATTTCCCTAGAAAAAGAGAGGTCATTTGCAGACTCCATAACTTGCTTTTATTCAGGCTTTGCTGCCAAGAGGGCTTTGAAGTTTTTTTTGTTTTTTTTTTTTTTTTTTAAAAAAAACATGCTGTGAAACAGAAATCTGGACCCCGAAAGACAAGAGGCTGAGATTCATGGGCAACTTTTGCATAGGAATCAGCAAAAAAAAAAAAAAAAAAAAGTGGGTGGATTTGCAGTGGTGACCCAAAAGGGAGACCTTGTGCCACCTCCTCTCTTGGCTTTCATGCCTGATGTCTGAGTTTCCTTCCAGCTGCATTATCCATACATGAGTGGTCTGCCAAGGCTTTCCCACCAAGCCATTGGCAATAAATTTACTGGAGCTGACTGGCACTTGGATTTGCCTTGTCCTTCTGATAGGACAAATGTGTGGATCTGATGCAGATACTATGGGCTAGGTTTCTGTTCCAGGCATTTGCATTATATATACTCACATACTTCCCTCTCCTCTGAGCTTGTGCAAGAACCAGAGGAATAAATCTTGATGCTTGGTGAAGCCTCACACATTGCACAACATTGTACCAAATACATGGAAATGTCTGCAAAATGAGCCACCATGACTTGCTTGTTATTTCTTCTTGGCATAAAAGACTACCTGGAGGAGGAAAGGGGAAGATGGTGGACTTTTTAATCCCAGGATTGTTTTCTTATGAACTTGTGAAGTGATGCTGGACTCAGGAACCCCATGTAGATAGTTAATATTTCATAGAAACATAGAATGTCAGGTTGGAAGGGACCTCAAAGATCATCTAGTCCAACCCTTCTCATATTACTGTTGATGTGAGATGTCTCAGCTCCCCATCGAGCTGAGACTTCAAACTTTCCAAGGTTGGGGAATCCACCACTTACCCTGGGAGACCATTCCAATGTCCTCAGAGTGAAAAATTTTCCTCTGGTCTTCAATGGGGATCGAAATATTTATATACTTGCTGTTTGTTCTGGAGTGGGGACCATGAACTTGCCACCAGCAGACGCCCCCCAAAGATCATTCATGAAGAGCCTCCGTGGTGGAGTGGCTCAGTGTTGAGCTGTTTGGTGACTTGAGTTTAGAGTTATAGGAACTGGAGGGAGAGGATTAGCAGTAAATCAAAGCCTGGATGGCTTTGTACTCAACTGCGTCGAGATTTAAATTAAAACTATCTTGCTGAGATGAAGTAATCGTAAGTCAAGCACTGGTGTCGTGTCAGTCTGGCCTTTGGCAGGGAAAGTTCAGCCCCTCTGAAAGAGAAACCACGAGGAGCCCACATATTGATCTCCAGCTGAAGGGGGAAATTGCCACTTCATTTCTTCTGTTCAACGTTCTTTCTTTTCTTTCCTTTTTGCCTTCATCCCCCTCCTCCCCACTTCCCCGAGGTGAAGATGGTTGGGCTGGGAAGTGAGGAAAAGGTTTGAAGATTCTCTGCACGTGCGTGTGGCACTGTTTGACTTGGTTAGAGCATATTTGATTGTGAAAAGGGATTTATTTGTTTTTTGTGACCGGGGATTTGTCTCTAATGTAGTGCTGGAAAGAAAACTCATTTAGAGACTAAGGAGGTGTATCCTGTTACAATTGCCTATTGATGGAAAAGCAAGTGCTTGGTGTGCAACACAGCTTTATTTTACTTCAGGTAAACTTATTCTGGGCTGCCAAAGGGAGACTTGGATTTGCTGGAGAACTGAAGAACTCCCATGGCTTCCTGTTTCCCCATCTAGCAAATGGGAGGTGGCCTTGTAGAGGTGACTGTGAAGAAGATCTAATTTTGCTCTGATGACTTTTCCAAATGACTCACTTTTCATAAGTGAGATGATCAAACCAGGGAGGTTCTGGTTGAGAACTTGCTCACCAGCCTGATGAATAGCATCATGTACCTGGCCACTAATGACCATTGTCCTATCCCTGGGCAGTGTCACCTTCTGCTGGCTGGGAAGAGGCTTTCAGAGGTGGTGAGGGGGAGAAAAAGGAGGCTGCTCCACATTGTCCAGGGCTCTGCAGAGGGACCTGGACAGACTGGAGAGTTGTGATGATTCCAACGGGATGAGGTTCAACACTGCCAAGTGCCGGGTCCTGCACTTTGGCCACAACAACCCCATGGGGAGCTCCAGGCTGGGCACAGAGTGGCTGGAGAGCAGCCAGACAGAGAGGGACCTGGGGGTTTGGAGTGACAGGAAGCTGAACATGAGCCAGCAGTGTGCCCAGGTGGCCAAGAAGGCCAATGGCATCCTGGCCTGGATCAGGAACAGTGTGGCCAGCAGGTCCAAGGAGGTGATTCTGCCCCTGTACTCAGCCCTGGTGAGGACACACCTCGAGTCCTGTGTCCAGTTCTGGGCCCCTCAGGTCAGGAAGGAGATTGAGGTGCTGGAGCAGGTCCAAAGGAGGGCAACCAGGCTGGTGAAGGGACTGGAGCACAGATCCTATGAGGAGAGGCTGAGGGAGCTGGGGCTGTTCAGCCTGGAGAAGAGGAGGCTCAGGGGAGACCTCATCACTCTCTACAACTCCCTGAAAGGAGGTTGGAGCCAGGGGGGGGTTGGTCTCTTTTCCCAGGCACCTCTCAGCAAGACAAGAGGACACAGTCTCAAGTTGTGCCAGGGGAGATTTAGGTTGGATATTAGAAATAATTTATTTACGGAGAGGGTGATCAGGCATTGGAATGGGCTGCCCGGTGAGGTGGTGGATTCTCCATCCCTGGAGACATTTAAAAAGAGACTGGATGTGGCACTCAGTGCCATGGGCTGGGAACCACAGCGGGAGTGGATCAAGGGTTGGACTTGATGATCTCTGAGGTCCCTTCCAACCCGGCTAATTCTATGATTCTATGATTGGAGGAAAAGGCTTTGTCACCACAGCCTTGCTGAGGAGAAGAGATGAGCTGGGACTATGGCCATGTGGAGCTAACCAAAGGTTTTTGCTTGGATTTATTTTTAATGAGCAAGTTTGGGGGAGGGAAACCCAAAACCTCACATCTGAATCAGGATGGGCATGTGTGCTCGACTTGCTGGCTTCAAATAAGTGAGTTTCTGGGCTGCTTTGGGAACACCCTTCTATTTGTCAGGGTTTGGGTGAGAATTTCTGGTTCTTGCTAAAAGCAGAGCAACATGCAGAGATTTGCAAGATGTGTCTGTGCTGGGGGTGAGGTGGTTTTTTGCACTACTAATTTTGAGCGTTTCCACCTTTTGGTTGTGTCTCACCCTTTGTACTCTCTCTTTTGTGGTGTCCCCTTGGCTGAATTTTGTGGTGTCCCCTTGGCTGGTTGTCCCTTTCCATAGTCCCATCTCCTTCCAGCCACCCTGGAGCCTCAGGACTCATTTGGAGGGTTGCAATGACCTCCATCCCTGGTGCTTTTGAGACTTCATCACCCCTTTAGACCCCAAGCTCCACCTTTCCAGAGCATCCATCCCTCTCCCAGAGAGCTGCTCTGGGGAGCAGAGTGCTCAGGGACAACACGCTGGGTGACTTGTTGCTTTAAGTCCCATCTCTGCCACCACCAAAGCCACCACCAGGAGGGCAATTGTCTCCTCACCCTGAAGTCAGCAGGATGAGCTCGGAGTGTTCCTCCTGTGCTTAGCTGCTATGGTGATGAGTTGCTATAGAAACCCATAGTTAGCATTATTATTTATTATTGAAAGGTGCTTCTTTTCATCTCTTAAACGCAGGGTCGTGCCAGGAAGAGCCCGATGCTGGGCTGGGGGGCACTGCCCACCCAGGTCAGTGGCTTCTCCTTCCCACCAAGCCAGGCTTTAGCCACGCTGAAGGCAAGCAAGCACCCTGTGCTGGCCCAGTGGGTTGATCTGGTTAAACAAATCCCCCCCAGTATGTTCCTGTCACAGGTTCCTTCCTTCCTCAGATCCATCCTTGGGAGGGAGGATTTGAGTGAAGCGTTTCATTATAATGAGCTTAGTTATTTCCAAACTTGTAATCACATGTCACCATTTGGTGCAAAGGGTTTGCATTAAGTTCTGTAATAATATGTCTATTCATCCATCACAAATACTATATTCACAGGACCTTGTAGTGATTGCCTGGTAAATACCTTCCCTTATCTCTTTGCATGCTCTGCTCCTTGGTGTTTGCTGAAGTCCTCCCTCCTCTCTGCAAACCTGCTTGGAGGCAAGGAAGCTCCTCCAGGGCTCCTATCCCATGTTTCTGCTCTTCCCAAGCCACCCCTACCCCTGGACACCCATGCAGGCCCTGCAGGGAAAGCCTCCCCAGGGCTGGCTGCAGGCTGTGAGATTCCAAAGAGATCAGGGGGTGCTGAGGGTATCACTCTGCCTGCCCTAAATCATCACCCTGGGTGGGACAAGGTCAGCTTTGGGGGGGTCCTTTTGCTCCCCAGGAATGAGTGGCAGGGGTAGGAGCAGGTATTTTCTGTAGGCAACACTCTGGCTGAGAGCTGCTGCAGGGGGTCCTTTGAGGGGCCCTTTAATCCATCTCTCCGGACACATCCACTGGTTTGGAGAGGGGGAAACTGGGAGGAAGAACAGGGATGGAAAGGCAGATGTCTGGGTCCCTTGCCTGCAGCCCTTGGGGTCATGGTTTCCCCTTGAAGCTGGCACTGCTGCAAAGGTGGCTCTGCCAGGGAACCTCACTCCATCCTTGCTGTCCTTCACACCCCACCAGCTCAGAGGATGCTGCAGCTGCTGCAGGAGGGGTGGCACCAGGAGGTGACCAACTGGAAGGATGGAGTGATGTCTGGAGGCACTGGGAGGAGTGGAGCTGCTTTCCTGCTCTGGCTGGAGCTGGGGAAGGGGCTTGGCTTTGCTTGCAGCAGGGATTAGCTGTGTAATTCTTCCTTCTTCCCCTCCGAGCTCAAAAGGATTCCCTGGAAAATGCCTGTTGGGAAAACATAAAAGCGAAAAAAAAAAAAAAAAAAAGAAAAAAAAAAAAAAAAAAACCCTCAGAGTTTTTCTTGATGCAGAATTAACAACTTGGAGATGAAGTTTCAGGGCTGGCTGCTGGAGCTGCAGGGGTTTGGCTCAGCTCCTTCTCAGCCTCCCTGTGCTGTTGCTGCAGGTGCAGGGCTGCGCTCCCTGTGCAGGCTCTGAAGATGCTCCCTGGGGGGATGAGTCCACTGCAGGCTGGGGAGGGATGCAGGAATGGCTGGACCAGTGCAGGATGCCGAATATGGAGGGATTTGGATGTGGGGAAATCTTTGCCATCTGCTTGCAGAGCTCTGGAAGTTCCTTGGGATTTCTCCTGGTCTCCACCTTCCCCAGCGTGCCAGGCTGGGGCTGGAAAAAAGCCTCCCCAAGCTTTGAGGAAAAAAAAAAAGGCTTTTTTAAAGCATCCCCCTGAGCAGGAATAAAACACCTGCCTTTGCAGAAAGTGTTCCATCCTTTGAATTCAGTTCCTTTGGGCTTTGTGTTTTCCTTCTTGGAAGCTGTGCTCCCTGTGGAGAAGAGAAAAATACACCCAGGGTGCATGAGCAGAGCTTGGGGGGGACCTTCCTGGGAAATGTAGGTTGGAGGTGGAAGGGTGGGTGGGGTTTGCCCACTGTGGGGGTCTAGAGGGCTGAACGTTCACCCCTCTCTGCCAAACCACCCTGCAAAGCCACCCCACAAGTTCAGTCGTTCCAGGAGGGTGACATCCCACTCCTCTCTGTGGTACTGATGGTTGGGAGAACCCTGCTGTGGTGGGAGATGCTCCTGCATGTCCTGGATGTGCCATCCCCTCCTCTGGTCCTGGTGAAATGAAGCACAGTACTCAATGGGACCTCCAATAAAAGAGGGAAGTTGGCTGTGGCAAATGGAAGCTTGCTGTGCTTTGGTAAGATCCCCCCATCTTGATGTGGTCCTGGAGAGGTTGCATTTTGCTTCTCTGACCCCTTTTTCTCCACCCTGAAGTGCAGCCAGCTGCTTGGATAAGGGGTTGTGACCTTTGGAAGTCATCCAAGTAGTGGCATGGACTTGGGGCTGGTGTGGGATGCCCCCTTGGATCCCACCAGCCATGAGGCCATCAAGATGGTTATCAACCACAAGAGTTTGCATTCTTCTCCAAATCCCTGCCAAGAGAAAAGGAATTTTGGCTGCTGGACTTAAAGCATCTTTGTGGCTTTCATCTTTCCCTGCCTGCCCTCTGCTGTTGCTCCAAGAAACCAGGAGCTTCTTGCCAGTGAGGGCAGGAGACATGGGACATCCTTGGAGCTGCAGCCCTCTGCCCAGCTGGAGGATGGAGAAGGGAGGGGAGCTAGATGGGCTACGTGCAGCAGAAGCTCAATGCTAAACCCAACACCTGTCAGAGCCATTCAGGAGGTTCTTTTCCCCTCCCTTTTAATGGAGTTGCTGCCCTTGCCCCCCTTAGCAAGGCAAACAGCTCCAAGGGATGAAAGGAACAACTTTAAGGACAAATTTCTCTCTGTCTAGTATCTCAAAGAAAGTAGGAAAAGGAAATGGCATAGGAGGCATAATTAGGTGAGCATTACCCATTAGGAAGGGGAAGGAGCTATCAACTCAATTTCCATTTCCTTCTTATTTTACATGCCTGATTTTTCTGCCTCTCCGGGAGGCAGTGTGTGAAGTAGGTCTCTCCTTAGCTTGGAGAAGTAAATAATCACAACACGATGTGCTCCAAAGCTCTTCCCAAAGCTTTCCAAATCTAGACTAAGCCGAGGTTTTTAAAGCATCTTTACAAGTCTGAGCTTTCCAGCATCTGTGAGACCAACAGGGACTTCTTGCCCACTTTCACCCTGGGGACCCAAGGTGCAGCAGGGCTTGCACGGTCTCCTTGAGACCTGCTGGTCTGTATTTCTCTTCTGGTTTCCCTCTTCTGCCTGGAAGCAGAGATAACTCCACGTCTCTGGTTGCTTCCCAGTGGAAACCTGGGCGTTCACAGTGTGATCCCATTAAAGTACCTTGTGCTGCACTGGGAAGTGTTGTAGGGCTGAGTCCCCTCAAGCCACCACCTGGTCCCATCATGGCACATCCCTGTGTCCTCCTGGCTGTGAGATCCACCATTTTTGGCCCCAGGTACCCAAAGTTGCTCTCCCAGCTTAAACTCTTTGCTATCTCTTAGGATAGCACCTCGTGGCATGGGGCTGTAATTACGGAGACACCAGTGGGGACCTCTGATACCTTTTAGCAAGGATGCAAGATGGTTTGGGCACCAGCCTGCACACCAGCCTGCAGGAGAAGGCTTCACCTCCCCCTTCACCTACTCCCCAGCTCTGGAGTCTCTAAGTGCTGTTATTAAAGGCTGTTGAGAGCTGCTGTCACTGGCACAGTCAATGGCTGACACAAGGCAGCCCTCAGACTTTGACTCATCTGCAGCTCCCCCCCCAAGCTCTCTCTGTTATGCATGAGCCAGAGAAAAGGCAGTTTCTCACATGCATCCCCCTTTTTCCAGCTGTTTGGCCCTTTTTCTGCGTTCATTTCCAACAAGTCTTGGTTGTTCTACAGTGTAGAAAAAAGATTTGGGTGGCATTGTAGTACCAGCACGTGTCCAGCTCTTCTCCTGGATTCGTAGCTGCATCCATGCATCCACCTATAAATAAATATACATCCCTAGCCGTAGCTCTGTGTGTATGTTTTATGCATGGACATAAAAATACACATTCAGACGTACATTTCTACACACAAATGCAAAATACACTCCTGTAGAAAAACGCCAATCTGTTCACCCTGCACTTCTCACAGATCCTTGCCAATTTTTATCCACACTTCAAGAAAGGTCTTGCAGGCCCAGGGGTGAGATTCCTGGAGAAGGAAGAGCAGCCTGGCTGTACTGCCAGATTTTAGGAGGAATTTAGGGCAAGGCCAGTTCTTTTTTCTCCAATATCCCTTGATCAGGTGCTGGTGGGAGAGTTTTTTTCCTAGTTTGTAGTGAGAAGCAAGGAAAAAGTCTGAGTTTTTATTCTGCTACAGAGCTGGGATTAAACTGTCAAACCTTGGAAAAAACCCTTTTGTGTTTGGAAATGCAGCTTCCTAAATGCTCAGGTGCTTTAGTGCTTGACAAGAGGTGCTGGTCCAGGCTCTGCTGATTGCAAAGGGATCTCTGAGGGACTGTCCAGGGGTAGAGGATGAAGGTTGTACACAACTTCTCCTCCCTCCAAGTGGCTGGAGCTTGGCCATGAGCACTCAAGTGGAGAGGCACAAGGTGCCACCAGCCTGGAGGAGATCCCAAGCAGATTGTGACACAGTGACAATCTGCTTTCTCAGGCCTTGGTCCTTCACACACTCCTGCTGGTGCAGACGTGTCTGTGGCTCCTGCTGGTTGATGCATGGGCTTTGTTGAGCCACATTTCTCCCCAGCCTATGCGTCCATGCAGGCTGCTCTCCTGCTCTGCTTCCCCTCCTTCTGGGGGGTGTGGGGGGATATTTTTGAGGCTTCTCCAGGCTTGCTCAAGGATATGCAAAAGTCACCCCGTGATGCTTGAAGGCTCTGCTTCTTAGACATCCAACAGAGAGTTGGAAGAGCAAAAAAAAAAAAAAACACAGCCCCTTCCTCTTGGTGGGTGTTTTCTTTCCTGTCTTGCTTCTCTTTCCCTGGTAACACAGGCAGCAAGAGTCAGCTTTGTTTTATAATAAGCAAAAAGGTCTCCAGGTGCAGGTTTGTGCTCTCCTGTCTCTTCTCCACTGCTCTCTGTCTGTGGGTGACTTATTTCACCACCCATAATTAGCCTCTTCTGAGGTCTTGTTGTGGCTGGGCTGAAGCAGAAGGGTTTACAGCAACTGCCTGTTCTCCGCCACAGAAAGGAAAAAAAAATCATCTCTTCCTCAGCTCCGTGTTAAAAGGGAGTGGATTTTAAACTGGTTTATGTTGCTGCTGCAGCAGAGGGGTTGGCAGAAGGGACTTAACCTGCTCCATGATGATGCTGGGATGTGGTGGGGATGGAGGGGTGGAGGATGCATGTGTCAGCCTTCCCCTGTGGATGAAGGAATCAAATATCTGCCCTATATCAAATGCCATGGCAATCCTGAGGGACTGAGTTATTGGTGAGGAGAAAGCTGACCTTCTCCTGTATTTATGAACTGAATCTCTAGTTTGATTTGGTTTTGATTCCCCCTCCCCAGCCTCTCCTTACAGGGTGCGATACATCATTTCACAGGAAATGACATTTACTTCATCTTCTCCTTGGGTGTGATTTTTTTTTTCAAAATGCTGCTCAAGAGGCACAGGCTTCCTTCCTTTAGATTTTCTGGCCTTATACTTGGCTGAACATGCTGGATCTGGATGCTGCTGCCCGTGTCTCTGTGGCACCATTTGCTGTGCCAGAGCCCAGGGACATTCCCTTGTTACCACTGTTGAGGGTGACCAAGTTCTCCTGGAGCTGGTCAAACACTGTTTATTGTTTCAGCACTCTCCAGTTAAATCTGGGAATGAAAAGTAGTCAGCATTTCCCTCACTGCCACACAAATCTATGCTTCTTCCTCCTGGCTGGCTTATCTACAACCTTCCCCAAAAGAGCTTTTTCTGCAAGTTCTTCCCTACAAGAACTTGTCTTGAATATCTTCAGAGCAGCAAGTCCTTTGGAACCCCCCAGTTTCCTTTTCCTTCCTTTTCTGCCCACAGAGAGAAGATTTTTGGAAGCTCAAGAGCTCTGCGTTTCCTATGCACAGGTCCCTTGGAGATATCTGAAGCAACTTTGCTGAAGTTCACAGGCAACTTTTAAAAACCTTGGCCTTTGCATTCCTGTACATATATATATATATATATCTAGATAATCTGCTCTTTTCCTCCTGTTTTCTTTCTCTATCCGGAACCCAGCTGTGCAACATGTGGCACTTGTAGGACTTGGAAGGCAGGAAGATCAAGCATAAGCAGAGCTTTCAGCAAGAAGAGAGAAATTTCCAGACTAAATTCAAGCCACGTAGGTCCAGTCTGTTTTAGTTTTTAAGACCCGCTGGTAGTGATGTGTGGGAGCTGGAGATACAAAGGCAGGGAGAGAAGAAGAGTTTATTTGTATTATTTCTGGCACCTTGGTAGAAAAACCTCTGTTCTGAGTTCATGGTGCTTGGCACAATGTTTGCCTGCATGGATCATACCAGGGAAACCACCTGTTGAGAGCTACCTGAATGTGTGAGTTGAAGGCAAAATATAAAAAGGGAATAATCTGCCCTGAGGGAGAGGGAGTGAGTGCTGGAGCTGGAAGAGGAAAGTGCTGGATTTCTGGGGGTGTATGGCATGCAGATAGCTGCAGAGGAGAAATATCTTGTTATTAATAACCCATTGAACTGCAATGGCATTTTTACACCTGTGTGTGCTGCCTACAATTTTTATCCCAGCTCTCGGGTGTCTGGCATGACCCCAGCTGCAAGCTGTGAGCTCCCTTCTGCAGGGGATTTCCTATTTACTGCTGAGACAAGGGACAGTTGGGAATTTGGTGGGCCCCAGGGGTTGAGCCATGGCCATGGATTTGCTGGAACATGGTTTGGTCCACACGGTGAGTCCTGTGCTTCCTGAGTGTGTTTGATGACACTGACCCAGCAAGGGGCAGTCTGGCAAAGGGAGATGCTAGGTGGGCTTGCTGTTTTTTGGTGAAGCCTGTGTTTCTATTTTTCTCTATGTTTTCGTCCTGCTAAGTGAAAAAAAAATAATAATCAAGAAGCCCAGAAATGGCACCTGAATGTGCTCCCCAGGTCTGTCCTGATAAGCTCAAGAGCACTCAGTATAAATCAGTGCTATCTGAGTGAAAATGAAAATCTTCAGCTGAACACCACCCCCCCCCAAAATCCAACCTTCATTTCCCTTCTTCTCCCCCTCTGCCTTTTTTCCTCAAGTCAAAGGAAAAGATTTACATCCTCTAACTTTTGAAGCGAGGGCGAATTTCAACCCAACCTCCCATCTGAGTGGGTGCCTCGTGTCATTAAAATCCATCTGCAGCCACCCAAAACCTTCCCAGATGGCCCCAAGCTGCGTGTCCCAGCCATGAAGGAGCCAGGGCAAAGCATTTTGTGCTCCAACCCCTTCCCTGAGGCCCCCAGGGACTGGCAAACAGATGATGCTCTCCACCAACAGGGAGGATGCTCCTGCCTTGAGTCGTAGCATCTGTGTCTGCATCCCCACAGGACAAGGGGTGAGTGGCCAATGATTTTATTTTTTTTTAATATTTGAGACTGGTGCAGCACTCAAAGTACAGGTGTGGAATCCTGTGGGATAAGGGAAGAGAGCAAATCCTGTTTTGTAAAGAATGAGTGGAGAGGTGGAGGCAGGGGGGAGATGGAGAGCAGTGCAGCACAGGAGGGGGTGGAGGGCACCTGGAAAAGAGTTCTCTGGGGGGGCTTCGTTTTTCAGCACCTGTGCATCTATTTTGGAGTGTCCCTGCAGGTCTGGCAGCCTCTGTTATCAGGGTCTCAATTTCTAATGAGCAGGATTTTAGGAAGAGATTTGACCTTCCCACGCCCTCACCTTTAGAAATGCCCCTGGTCTCAGACACAGGTGCCTTCAGCCCCAGCGAGCAGAGATGAACAAAGCAGATGGTGTTTGGATCTGGATTAAATTAAGAATTTGGGGTGACATTTTGCTTGCAGCTGACTCGAAGCAAACAAATAACTTTCTCCTCCTGGGTAGTACGACCCAGATCTGAAACCAGGGGTTATTGCAAAGCCATAAACTTACCTTTTGCAGACAGAAAGAGCTCAGATGCCTGTTTGTGGAGCTGGGTTTTCTCTGTAACACCTATCCTAGCACAGCTAATGCTTTGTGATGATGGATCTTCAATTACCAGGCTGTGCAAATAGCTGAAACAATTGCATCACCCTCCTTGTGTCTGCTCTGGAGTCATTTGCTGATTTGCTGCTAGGGCTGAGCACTTGTTGGTGCAAACGAGGGGTCAGATCCTGCAAAGTGCAGAGCACCTGCAGCTGCCATCCCTTTCTGAATGTCTGGGAGGGTATTTATGGAAAGAAAGAGATTTTGCCTCTTGTAGGGGTGGTTTGCAAGCTTTCTACAAAGTGCCATCTCTGATGGCAGCCTGGCAGTGTCTCCTCTCAAAAAGTTTCTTACTCTGGGGAAGTGCTTTAGCTGGAGAAGACACCTCCTGCTTTCCACCTCTCAGCTCCATAGGCTGAGTGCCAGCAGCAGGACTTTTTGCTGGATCATTTCAGCACCCATGCAGACTCACAGCTGAACACGGTGACCACTGAACTATTTAAAGCACTGACACTTGAATTTGTAATGCACCTATTCTGCTGAGCTTGGCAAAGTGCTGCCGGAGCAGATGGGTTTAAAACTGATGAGGATTTACTGCTCTGGAGCCATCAGGGGAGTGTGTGTTCCCAAAACATCCCCCAAAGGAGGTGATGAGAGAGGAAATCAGCTGCAAAGGAGGTTCCCTTGGTGTTGCAGAGGGGGCTCTGCAGAACTGTTGCCACTCTGGCACTGAGCCCGGGTTTAAGCACTCTCTCTCAGACATATTGACCATTTTGGTTGGAAAAGACCTTTTAAGATCATCAAGTCCAACCGTTAACCCTGCACTCTCAAGGCCACCACTAAACCATGGCCCTCACCACCACACCTACCCATCTTCTGAAGGCTTCAGGGATGGGGACTCCACCACTCCCCTGAGCAGTCTGTGCCAGAGCCTGACAACTCTTTCCGTGAAGAAATGTTTCCTAAAAACCTCCTCTGGCACGACTTGAGGCCATTTGTTCTAGTTGTAAAGCCTTCACCTTCCTGGACCTCTGTCTTTCTCAGGTGTTCCTAGACTGGAAGCTCTGGAGGCAATGACCTCCTCTTAGTAGGAACATTGTTTTTAGAGCAGTTGGTTGTCCTTGGAAGCAGCAATGGATCATTTCACTGGAGGGAGCTGGAAGGGCCCTTGGGGACAAGATGTGATGTGCTGGTGTGAGCCATGGAGTGACAGAAAAAGAGCAGCAGCCTCATGCCAGCACACAACCTCCTCTTGATGCTCACAGCAGGCTTAGAGAAGATGCTGGGTAAATCTGCAGTAGTTCAGCAGCTTCTTTTCCTTTCTGCAGTTGCATTTTTTTGTCCTTGTTGTTTGATATGCACTTTCTAAGCCCTTGAGTAAAGCAAAAATGGAAGTTCCTCCCCAGAACTTTAACCTTGTGTAACTGATTTGACCTCTAGGTTTGCCAGCAGCTTGAGGAATCCCATCTGAGGGGAATCAGGAGACTTGGAAGCCTTGGGATCAGTGCCCCATTCCTCAGGAGGGGATGTTCCAGTGCTTACAGAGCTTGCAAATCTTCAATCTGCTCTCATTTCCCACCCTCTGCCCATATCCCTTTCCCTAAGCTGTCTCTACCCAGTTTTCTCCCCCTTCTTGCACTCTCCAACCTTCTATTCCATGTGTCAGGGCATCCTCCTCTTTTTTTCTCCTGGTTGGGTTAATTAAGCTGAGCTGCAGCATGAATCCATCAGGGAGCACAGGTGAAGTTTCCTCAGCAGCACAACAGCCTTCAGCTGACACAGCCTGGGGAAAAATTGCTCAGTCCCTTTATCCCTGATGCTGAGCATGTTTTACTCCTCCTGGGGTGATGGCCCAAGCACTGTCTGATCCATCCTGGGCACAGTGAAAAAGGCAAAGTCGTTACTTGCAATGTATGTGCTTTTTTTGGGTCTTGTAACTTGATCAGATTTAGATCATAGAATGGTTTGGGTTGGAAAGCACCTTAAAGATCACCCAGGGGCATGGGCAGGGACACCTCCCACCAGCCCAGGTTGCTCTGAGCCCCATCCAACCTGACCTGAGACACTGCCAGGGATGGGGCAATCAAAACTTCCTTGGGCAACCTCTTCCAGTGTCTCACCACCCTCAAATTAAAGAATTTCTTTGATGGACATTCAGGCATGGCCAGAAGATCCCCATGACAGCAGGGGAGGACCTTCCCAATTTTGACTTCCTGCTCCAGAGCAAGGAATTTTTTCAGTAAGGCAGTGAAAAGAATATAACTAAGGTAAAAAAATAAATTAATTAAAAATCAATATCTTGCAAAAACTTTTCTCCTAATTCAGTTCTCAGAATGGCCCAAGCCATTCCTAGTGCAACTTTCCATGGTGATGTTAGCCTGAGGCAGACACCGAGCTGTGAAAATTGTCCCCTGAGTTTTTCAGGCTCTGTCAGGGTAATGAGGACCTTAAACCTGAGTCTTGGTCCAGAACTTGTCAGCCAACCTGAGCTCCAGGTGTTGCTGCAAATGCTGGGTGTAATTATGCATGCAGACACTGCCCTGTGCTGGGAGTAGAGGAATTGCATAATTTTGTGCAAAAATAAATGTGTCTGTATGCTGAACAGGGTGGATTTGTGTCTCTCCTTGCAAATGCAGCCTCTGTGTGTGTACACAACATCAGCTCTCTTCTAATCATCCTGTTGACAAACATGGCATCTGATTATCTTTTTACCCATACGAGCATCATTCTGTCTCTTGTCTGGATCTGATCCTGGCCAGAGGTGGCCTGTCTACCTCAGCAGTGTTTTGAGAATGTCAAGCATGATTTGGAGCTGGTTGTTCTGCAGTGACAGCCAGGCAAGGCTCTGAGGATAACTGCCCATTGGCCTTTGGATGTGTTGGCAGCAGCTCTGCCTGTCCTCTGTGTTGTGGTGTCAGTGTCACTGGAGGAGAAAATGAAGAGAATCATAGACTGACAGAATGGTTTGGGTTGGAAGGGACATTAAATCATCTGATCCCACGCCACTGGATGGGCAGGGACACCTTTTGCTACACCAGGTTGCTCCAAGCCCCATCCAACTTGGTTTTCAGCACTGCCAGGGATGGGGCAGTCACAGCTTCATTGGGCAACCTGGGCCAGGGGCTCACTGCTCCCACAGAAAAGAATTTCTTCCCAATATCCAACCTAACTTTCCCCTCTTTCAGCTTGAAACTGTCCCCTCTCATCCTAATACACCATGCCTTTATCAAAAGTCCCTCCCCAGCTTTCCTGTAGCCCTTCTTCAGGCACTGGAATGTGCTCTAAGATCTCCCTGGAGCCTTCTCTTCTCCAGGCAGAACAATCCCAGCTCTCTCAGCCTGTCTGCTCCAGCTCTCTGGTATCTTCTTGGCCTCCTCTGAACTCACTCCAACAGCTCCATGTCCTTCTTGTGTTGAAGATTCCCAATGGTAAATAAGTAATAGTGTATCCGGGTCTTTATTTTTTTTTTTTAAGGGGTTAGGTTGAGTTTTGCTGCTAATTCTCTGCTGAAAATACCTGTTGTGGTCTTCCTCTATCACCTGAAAGATGGTCTATCACCATATCTGTGGTGGGATAGATATCAGGCTGCTTTTTATTTTTTTTTCCCCTCTGAAATGCCCTCAAAGCTGCTCTTTGTCAGGGCTGGGTCTACACTGCCTTGTTACAGCCATTGGAGAATGAAGAGAACCATTCACCCTTTGCTGCTGGGCTTGAAATTGTGTTTCAGCTGGGATGTCTCTACTGATGCAAACCTGGGGCTCCCCATCATGGACCCTTTGCTTCATTTGGTGTTCTGATCAGGTAGCATCTCAACCAGCTTTCAGCCCCTTAAAGAGATCCAAGTCAAGTGGGGACAAAAGTTTTTAGCCAAAGAGCTCTGAAGTGGAAGCCCTCTCAAGAGGACACCTCCGGTTTGGTTTGATGCTGGTTGTTTTTTTGGTCAGGGAGAATCTTGCACTGAACACTGCTTTGGTTTGAAGTTGAGAAAAAGGAATTTTATGGCAGAATGGTTTAAACATTACAAGCAATTTTAATGAGGCTTTTAGAATATTTGTAAGGGAAAGCCAAGTAAGGCATGTAGTAACTAACAATTGTTCAAAAAATGTCTATTTTGTGCTGTATGGTTTTGTTTGTGAAGAAGAGATGATGCTCTGCAGCAATCTCATATCTGCCAAAGAGGCCTGGAATTTGGGGCTGGTGAACTCTGGGATAGAAATACGGACTGGTCAGCCTTCTGACAGCTTAAAGACATCATTCCAAGTCAGCAGAACTAGTTTACTTCAGCCAAATAAGCAGAGAGGGACCTATTTGCCCTGGGTGCTACAGAAACATGTAAGAAGAATGTCTCTCAGCTGACTGGCTTAAGGTTTGAAAGAGAGAGGCCAGGTCCTAGAAGAACGTGAGATAAAAGGCAGATTGCAAAAATAAATGGCAAGTGTCTGCCCAGGAGGTTCATGGGTGCAGAAAAAACCACCCAGAAGCACCGAGGAAGCTGATCAGAATTAGTAGGTGCAGAGAAAATAAAACAAGGAGTTGTTGGTTTGGTTTTTTTCCTCCAGTAACCTCCAGTAGAGTCACTATCATAAGATTACAGAATCATCATGGTTGGAAAGAACCTTCAAGATCATCAAGTCCAACTCTCAGTCCTACACCAGCTTAACCATTAAATCATCTGAAGCACCACATTTACCCCTTCTTTAAATACCTCCAGGGATGGCAACTCCACCACCTCCCTGGGCAACCTGTTCCAATGCTTCAGCACTCTTTCAGTGAAGAATTTTTTCCTAATATCCCATCTGAACCTCCCCTGAACCTCCCCCAATGTCTTTTTAGTCATCTTAATTTCTATCAGCAGATTAAGCAGTTTAAAAAATGAAAACCTGATTCCAAGTATGGCAAGCTCATGATCACCAGATCATCTAGTGGTAACATTTGAAAGACAGGCCATACAGGTATATAATATCTGGGAAATGAAGACTAAAGTTAAACTAAAATGCACAGTTTTGTTTACATCTGTAAATACAACTCGAACCCATTGCTATGAAATTATTGTTAACAGTGCCACTCCTCTGAAGCTTTCCTTTAGGTTTGGGAGAGCAAGTGCCAGTCAGCACTGTTCCTTCTGGCTGGTGATGATGTGTGGGGATTGGACTTCAGACCTGTCTATGACCTGAGATGGTCCAGAAATCCCTGTTTTATGGGGCTGTACTCACTCATCTCCTCCCTTCAGCTACTCCTGTGGGAAGCTGAAGATGAAGGATTTGCTGCGTCAGATCTTTTTCCCTGGCCTCCTCCATGGCTAGTTGCTTGTGGCTCCAAAAGGAGTTGGATACCTGCCAGAAAGGAAAAGAGGAAATTTTTATGCTGAATAAAACATAAAAGGAAGACTCTGCTGCGCGCCCCGCGTCGCTGAAGCAAAATCATCACGCCTCAATCTGGCTCTTTCCTCCTGGAATCACAGCGCTGGTAACAGCATTTTCTTTCTGTTCCTGCTTCTGTTCCTGCTGTGTCTGCAGCCTCTTTCTGACTGCAAAGTTTGGTACAGCCGCAGGGTTGATGATCCTTACTCAAGAGGATCCCGGATTTCTGGGAGGTCACAGCCCGTGCCCTGCACTCACCCCACTGGGCTGCCCAGTTCCACACTCTTCATTTTTTGACAACTGAAAGTCAAATCTGCTTTGCAGGTAGCCTGATCCTATGCAGCAAATCCACTGGATCTACATCACTCAGAAATTTCATATCCGAACCTTATTCTCCATCTCAAGCCCAACGTGAGGAACCCATAGCCCAAGGAACCAACCTTATCCTGGGCTGCATCAAAAGCAGCATGGCCAGCAGTGAGGGAGGTGATTCTACCCCTCTACTCAGCTCTTGTGAGACCCCACCTGGGGTTCTGTGTCCAGTTCTGGAGCCCTCAACAGAAAAAAAACTTTGAGCTGTTGGAATGAATCTGGAGGAGGGCCGTGAAGATGCTCAGAGAGCTGAAACACCTCTGCTAGGAAGAGAGGTTGAGAGAGTTGGGGTTGTTCAGCCTGGAGAAGGCTCCAAGGAGACCTTAGAGCACCTTCCAGAACCTGAAGGGGCTCTAGGAATGCTGGAGGTTTTTTACAAGGGCATGGAGGGGGAAGAGTTTCAATCAGAAAGAGAGGGGATTGAGATTGGTTATTAGGAAGAAATTATTTAATTTGAGAGTGGTGAGACTCTCCCAGAGGTGTTGTGATTGTCTCAGTCCCTGGAAGTGTTCAAGTCCAGACTGAATGGGGCTTGGAGCCACCTGGTCTAGTGGGAGGTTGGAATTAGATGATCTTTAAAGTCCCTTCCAACCCAAAACATCCTGTGAGTTTATGATTCTATGATCTCATTATTATCTCTGATTTCCCCACTCCTGTTTCCTCTAGACTGCATCTCCCAAGCTGCTCTGCTCCAGATGCCTTTTGCACATATAGCAAAATCTCAGAATTTGAAAAAATTCTGGGAAATCTCTCCTGCCTTCTTTGCAAGTGGTTTCCCTACTTCCAAATACAGATCTTGGGCCTCCAACAAGATAGCTTAAGGTGTAAAGATTCTGGTTTTTTCTGACTAAAGTCCCATAGCTTAAGGTATAAAGATTCTGGGGTTTTTTGACTAAAGTCCCATGTTTTATGGGACACTTTGTTGGTGTCTTGTGTAGATCTTAAGTATGAAAGAGGCAGTGATCACCAAGTCACTGTGAATACAGAGTTACTCTCTGTGCCAGGCTTTCAGGAGATAGCTGAAGTCTTACAGCATTTGGCTTTTTGTGGATTTATAGAGTGCTAAAAACAAGACTTCAGCCTGAGACTGAGGACTTGAGTCTCACGAATCTTCCTAAGGTTGCAAAGCAGAGGGGAACATCTGATTCACTGAGAAACATGGGGTCAGAGCCCCTTCCTTGCTGTTTGAGGATGAAAGTGGTGGTTTAGGGTTCCCATCTCAACCAAGTCCAGAAAACTTCAACTTCATTTGGGTACTTTGCAAAGTCCCTGAAGCCTTGAAGGGAATTTATGAGCATAAGCTTGACTTCTGAGGAAGGAAACACTGTTTTCCTCAAGGCTGTCCTAAAATGCTGTAATTGATACACAAGCTGGGGAGATCTGCTGGGATGAAACCCACTTCATTTTCTTTTCAATATTCATAATTTCTTTAGGGGTGGAAGCTAGGAATAGACACAGTTTATTCCTCTTCATGTCTAGAGCTGATCAGGGACTCTTCACCTGTGAAATGTCTTTTAATTTCTTGGCCAGCTTGGCACTGTCAGCCCTCTGGAAGTTGCACCTTGGTGAAACACAGTAGAAAACCATTTTGCAGTGAGGGAAACAGCCCCAGGAATATAAAATGCCTCGGAGGGGACAGGAATGAGACTTTGAAACAGGAGTAAACCTGACACTCTGTTTTTTTGGCAATTTCTTTGCTTTTCTCAGTGCTTTGGACCTATATGGCCTCATACACACATTCCTCAAGGTAGAAAAAACAAAAGTTAGGCCTTGTTGTGACATGGCTTGCTTGAAATCAATGACCTTCTGTCCTCTTGCATCAATAGTTTGTCTGGGAGTTTACATTTCCCCACTGATAAGGAATAATTTTCCTAGATTTATCCTCAGAATACTTTCAGGAGACTGGGATGTATTTTTGTTGCCTGCATCACGGAGGGTGGATTCATCCATGGAGACTTCTGGGTGAGTCTGCTCCAAAAAAAGAGAGTTTAACTCCAGTCTCTGGATTTGTAGGTTATTTCCATGACCTCAAAAACTCCATTCATGTTTCTCTGGCAGTCAATATTTGTGTTCTGTCCTTGGGAGTCTCCCTGTAGCAAATTCCTGGAGGAACTGAGAAACGATTACAAACCTCTCTGCTCTCCCTCCAAAGCACAAAGGACCCACAGCTCTGACCTGCTTCTGCTGTTAGGAATCTGAATCTAAAATTCAGGCAGAGACAGCATCCACATGCAGTTTTATCACATGGTGCTGAAATCAGGAATAAAAGAAGAAATTCCTCCTCATGGCAAGAGTTAATCCCATCACTTAATATACCTCTGGCAGATGGGCAGGTAACAAGGTGATGGGCACCATCTGGGTCCCTGAATAGAATAATCTCCATGAAAAGGGAAGGCTGTGTTGTCCTGCCTTCATTTAAGTACCTTGCAAACAACCCACTCCTGAAATAATTCTCTTTATTTGGGACAAGCTGCAACTTGAGCTGGGACCTGTTCACTGCAGCCACCTCCAAAAAAAAAAAAAAAAGGGGTCTGGCATGGGATGCCCTCCAAGAGAGACTTGTCTCCAGTTTCCACCAGGCATTGGGCAGGTTGTAAGTTTGGAGAGAAGGGATTTAGCTGAATTTAGAAGCACATCATTGTTGGGGAAGCTGCAAACAATGTCTCTGTATGAGTTTTCTCACCATGGAGGCTCCTAAAGAAAAGCTTCTATCCATGGTAATCAGGGTTTATTAAAGGAAGTCAGAAAAGAGGGGGGGGGTGTGTGTGAAAAAAATCTTTAGCTGAGATTAAAGGGATTGGGTAGCTTCACTTGGTGCTGAATCTCCTGTGTTCTGGCTCCATTTCTGGGCTTCTGCTTTGTCAGCATCTGTGCACAACCTCCTGCATCCCAGGCAATGAACGGTCTGGCTGTGCCTGAGCAGAGCAAATGTAAACAGAGTCTGCTGTCTCATTAACACTGAGCTTCATTAACCCCCCAGCCCGTGCCATCAGCATTGCCCAGGAGCCCTGGGTGCTGTTGGCATCCTCCTAGCCAGGTGCTGTTTGGTGGAGGACTCACTGAGCCTGTCCCATCACCTGCTGGACCCCTAAGGTGGGCTCAGACCAGCTCTGAAGGTGGAGATGGTGGAGTTGGTCCTGTCCCAGGGCTGTTTTTCAACACTTTTTTGGTCCTTCTTCTAGATTTTAATATCTGCTTTTGAATTAAGCCCCTGGTTGGAGCTGGAGCCAGGGTGGGTTTGCTTCTGTGGCTCTTTGCCCTGCTCTCCTGCTTTGCTTCTCTTGCTGCTGTCCTTGCAGTGTCCCTGCTGCCAACATGTGGGACCTGGTGATGTGAATCTGGCTGCCACCTTGGATGGCAGGAGGGTTGTGTGAGCCAAATGGGGATGGGAGTTGTTGTCATCTCCCAATGAGATGTTCCTTTCAGGAGGTCTCATTGCACTGGGGTGGATTTGTGCCACTCACCAGCATGGGGACATGACCATGGCTTTTGTGAGACTGTCAGGCAACACTGAATATTCCAGCTCTCTTTTTCCCCCTCTCCTTGTTTGCTTCCTCCCAACTCCTTCCCTTTTTCTACATTGACAGACCTATCCTTTGTGTTGTCTTGTTTCCTGATCTATTCCTACTTCCTCAGCCACAGAGCATCCTTCTTGACTTTTTCCCCTTGAAATCAGCTGCATTTTTAGGTTGTATTCAGCATCCCTTAAGCTTTCCCAATGAATAGCAGCCACTATCTGACTTAAAAGAAGTTGGGAAAATTTCTTCCTCTTAGGCTTTTGGGGGTTATTTGTTTGTTTGTTTTTTCATCCAAAGGTTTTTTAATCAGGGTCTAATCCAATTTCTGAGTATTGTAGAGTTGTTGGAGAGCCCTGAGAAGAACCAAGCTGCACCCTCTAACTCAATGGACTCCAACCTCTAACTCAATAGACTCCAACCTTTGCTGGCAATGGTCAATAACATTAAAAAAGTAACCACGCTGTGGGGTAGCATCATAACCAGGAAAGGAAACCAGATCTTAAATCAAACTGTGTGACCTCATGGGGATGTATTATTATTTGCAAGCCACAGAGCTGAGTCTCTGGTTCCACAGGTGAGTGGTTCAAGACCTCATGCAGGAGCTGACCCTGAGACCTTTAGACGAATGGAATTCTGTATGGAACAGCTGGATTTGCAAGAAGGTTTCCTCTAATTTGATTTCACATCCAAACGATGTTCAGACCTGGTGTAGCTCCAGTTCTGAAAAGCAGCAATGATATCTTCCTTTGAGTTTGCTGCCTGTCAAAAAGGTGGTGTAGCATCACAGCTGCAGTCAGAGAAGGAGATAAGCAATGTCTTGGCCTTTCTATGCTGTGGAGTGATGAAAGGACCCACCCAGCCTTAAACAAAATCATTTAGAGTATTTTTATGACCTGTGGCACCCCTTCAGCACCACCACTGCTTGGGAAAGGTGCAGCAGAGCACCTCTCCTGGCAGAGAGAGAGAAAAAAGAGGGGGACTTTCTGCCAGAAAGGTCTTTCCCTACAGATCCGTGGGGCTTTAGAGGGTGTGTGAGCTTCCCAGGGACACTGGTGTTGAAAAGGCTTTTGTGGCAGGAGCCATGTAGAGGGACAGCCTGCTCTCAGGCAGGAGCCCTTGCATGGTGGGGTCATGGCATCACTGCTGGTCACATCTCTGGGTGACAAGGCAAGTGATCCTGATCATTGTGAGAAAGTAGTTTGGATTTATTTTGGGAATACCCAACTCAGAGCCTAAGCCCAAGCCTGCTCACTCTGACCTTTTGTTTATTTGCTTTTTTCTTGTAGTATAATTAGTCTCTTGCAGACTGAGCAGGATGGGTAAGTCTGTGGCACTTCACTGCTTCTCTTCCTGGCTGCTATGATTTCTGCTTTACAGACAGAGTTTGTAAAAAGACCTGCTTAGACCTCTTCTTGGTGCATCTTCTAAGAGATAGGACAAACCCAGCTCTATTCTGCAAGCTAAGCAAGCAGTCCTCTTCTCTTTGCTGTTATTTATTAATTAAGCCAAACTTTAAATTACAGCCCTTAGAGACTCAAGTACTGATTGGGAGTCCAGGACGTGTGGTGATAGGACAAGAGGGAATGGTTTCAAACTAAAAGAAGGTGGATTTAGACTAGATATTAAGAAGAAATTCTTTGCTGTGAGGGTGGTGAGACCCTGGCCCAGGTTGTCCTGAGAAGCTGTGGATGTCCCATCCCTGGAAGTGTTCAAGGTTGGATGGGGCTTGGAACAACCTGGTCTAGTGGGAGGTGTCTTGGCACATGGAAGGGGGATGGAACTAGGTGGTCTTTAGGGTCCCAACCCAAACCATTCTGTGACAGAGAGTGGAGGGCAAACAACACGAGCAGGTGGGAGAGGAGGAATGAGTGCCAGCTGTGTACAAGGAGAAAATCCTACTCCTAGGGTCATTCCTATGGCTGATGGAAGATGACAAAATAGCCCCAGGCTCCTGCTCACCCTGCTTTGTCCCAAAAGGCTGCTTCTCTGCTTGCTTGGTGGCTATCAGTGCTGGCAGGCTGTTGGGGCTGGCAGATGCTGAGCATCTTCCCCCATGAAGTTCACTATTTTTACCCTTGTCTGCTGCAAAAGAGATTCCATCCAGCCTTCCTGGAGTTTCTCACTGGGGTTTCTGGTTTCCAGATCAAATTTGCTGGCTTTGCTTGGGGGAAGGTTACCCTCACCACTCTCTACAAGGGACAGTCTCACCCCAAAGTCGCTCACGATTCTTTCCTGCTTGGGCCTCAAAAGTCTTCGTGTCTGAAGTGTATCTCCTTTTATGTTGACCACTTATTTTAATGGGCAGATTCTGTCCTTTTGTTCCAGCTCTACTTTTAGGCATTGTGGTGACCTTCAATCAGATGGCTCCTGTTACAGAAGAGGGGTTGTTGCTTCTCCAGTCTTCAGGTCATGGCAGTACCCACTTCCCTGTCCTGCAGTTGTGCTCTCTCTGCAGGGCGAAGAGGAACAAAATGCAGTAAAATATAAGAGTGAAATAGATATCTTTCTACTACTTGAAAAGAATAATTTCTCCCTAGATCTGTCTGGTGCCCGATCAAACCAACGTCTGTTAGAAATCTATGAGGATCATAACTCAAAAGTGACGGGAGGGTCACCACGTGATGTTTCTGAACACAGGACTCACACAGGGACAGCTTCCCTCTTCTGCTGCTCTCTCAAGGATGAGAAAGAGGAATGGCTGTGCAGGGAGAGCTCATCCCATTGCTGCTCTATCTATCATAATAAAGGTTATTAAAAGCCTACGTGACCAGCCTGAGTATCCCCCCCGAGCGAATCCTCTCCCGCTCGCAAGACAGTCCTGCAAACTCTGCAGTATAAGCTTGATTTTATTAAATATTTGCTTGACCAGAAAGGCAAAGTAGAAGAGGGTAAACACTCCTAAAGTAAATGTGAAGTGACCTTTGTCTGTCATCCATCCAACTGTGGCTGCTGCAGGAGGGAGGGCAGTGGGAGGTGAAGGTGATCAGACAACAGCTTTGAAATTTGGGCTGTTGGGAGAATTTTTGGAATGTTTGGGGTGGCATAAAAGTGGTGGGTGCTCTACAAGCCCTGACTTCCCCTTTCCACTATCAGATCTAATGAGTCTATGGGTCAAAAGAAGACAGGATTTACTCTCTTTATTACTTCTTGAAGTCAGTTTTTCAGTTCTGCTGATGCCAGCAGAGCTGCACGGATTTGCAAGAGCTGTGAATCCAGACCTGTGTCACTGCCACATCTTCCTCCCTGCTGGGATCTGCAGTGTTTTGTTTTTTTTTTTTCTATGCCTCCTGTTTGCACAGGGCTGGCTGTCATCACCGTTGCTCAGCAAGTTCCACCCCCCCCATTTCAGCACAGTCACTCTGTGAAAAGGGTGATAGGACACTGCCTACAGGAGGGGTTCTTTTTAAAACCAAAAACAGTTTTGTAAAATTCTCATCTGGATGTTAAAGAGGGATGGGAGGGATGAAAGGCTTGTGTGGCTCAGCCTGGTGACCAGTGATGGACTCATGCTGTCAGGACTCACCAATGATCTTGGCTTGTCAGACCTGGGCTGGTAGGATTCCATCTCCTCCCACCTGCTCTGTGAGGCCATGAAGGGCCAAAACTGTTCCTGGTATAGAAGAAGCCATGAAAAAGTGAAGGAACAGAGAGCCCATGGATGTGTTGAGTAGGAAACTGCATTTCCATGGCATGAGGATGGGGCTTAGTGTTGTGCTTACCAAATTACAGAAGTTGTTTGAACCCCATTACTGTTCCCAAAACCCTGGTTAAAACCTGGGAGGTTTTGAGAGGCCGAGTGGTGCAAGATGGGCCCCTTTTCCTCTTTGGAAAGTCACCAGACTGGTCCCTGTGTTGGCAGTTTTCCTATTTCATGGTCCTTTAGTCTTTATTACTGCTAATAGTTAGGTGACTCCTTTCTCCTCAGGGCTGTACGTCTCTTTAAGACAATGCTTTGGTGGCTGTGTGGTGGGCGGAGAGTGGTCTTGTGGTCAGAATTTAGGGGAGGGAGGAGACCTGGTGCTGAGTTTGCCCCGTGCTTGGCTGCATGCCTGTTGGAGATGTGGCTGTGAAGGCTGGCACACCACAACTCCAACATCTCTACTCCAAGTTGGACCAACAGGAGCCAGCTGTGAAGGCACAGAAAATGTTCAAATAGGCCCTTTCTGGACCAAAGTCCCCCTGAAAGGTTAATTTCGGGCCAGATCTGGCTTTCTCCTGGCAAATTTGAAGGCTTGTAGAAGAGCTCAACATCCCTCCCTGTCCCTGTAGGCAGATCCCTGACCTTCTCCAGGCTTCAGACCCTCATCCAGCAGAGCAGGATGATAATCCTTCTCCAGTTCTTTCTTCTAAGCCAGCAAACCCACAAATGGGTCAAATTTGGCATTGCCAATAGCAATACTGCTGGATGTTTCATCCATCAGCTTCTGCACTGCTCTGGCTTCAGATACATTTTTGTGCTGCAACGTGGGACACGTGAGTGTAAAATGGAGAGCAAAAGGGTGCTGGTTTGTTATTCTGCTGTGTGTTTTCTACTCTTTCTACCCACAGCTTTTCTTTCAGGAGGACTCCCTGTGTGCTGGTTTTCAGTAGAGAGCTCAGAGATGAGAAAGAGAGGATTAGCAATTAAATATGCTCTGATGATGGCACGGCTGGGGAGGAGGAAGGAATATTCCTTAGTAATATACTTTTGTTTTCTTTTCTCTTTGCTTGTAGGACCAAAGCCACCAGGGAATTGGTGTTGTGAAGACCCTTCCAGCTTTTAATCCTCCTTCCCTTGGGAATACAAACCTTTCTAATCATGTCACCAGCCATGTGGAAATGGACTTGCCTGTTTTCTCACCTCCTGCTATCCACCACCGTGTCACCTCTTAGTAGGCAGCAGCCACTTCATCCAAAGAGACCCTTCATCACTTTCACTGGAGACCGAGCAGAAGGAAACTTCAACCACTTGGTGGTAGATGAAAGAACTGGGCATATTTACCTGGGAGCTGTCAACAGGATCTACAAACTCTCCAGTGACCTGAAGGTCCTGGTGACCCACCAGACTGGTCCGGATGATGATAATCCCAAGTGTTATCCTCCCAGGATAGTCCAAACCTGCAACGAACCCTTGACCCCCACTAACAACATAAACAAAATGCTCCTCATAGACTATAAAGAGAATAGATTGATAGCCTGTGGGAGTCTTTACCAGGGCATCTGCAAGCTTTTGAGGCTGGATGACCTCTTCAAGCTGGGAGAGCCCTTTCACAAGAAGGAGCATTATCTCTCTGGGGTGAATGAGAGTGGCTCTGTTTTTGGAGTCATTGTTTCTTACAGCAACATGGATGACAAGTTGTTCATTGCCACTGCTGTGGATGGCAAACCTGAGTATTTCCCCACCATTTCCAGCAGAAAGCTCACCAAGAACTCGGAGGCAGATGGGATGTTTGCATATGTCTTTCATGATGAGTTCGTGGCCTCTATGATCAAGATCCCCTCAGACACCTTTACCATCATCCCTGACTTTGATATCTACTACATCTATGGCTTCAGCAGTGGTAACTTTGTCTATTTCCTGACTCTACAGCCTGAGATGATCTCACCACCTGGCTCCACCACGAAGGAGCAAGTTTATACCTCCAAGCTGGTCCGGCTTTGCAAGGAGGACACAGCCTTTAACTCCTATGTTGAGGTGCCCATTGGCTGTGAGAAAAATGGGGTGGAATACAGATTGCTCCAGGCTGCCTACTTGTCTAAGGCTGGAGCCATCTTAGCAAGGTCTTTGGATGTTGGCCCTGAGGATGATATCCTCTTCACAGTCTTCTCCAAGGGGCAGAAGAGGAAGATGAAGTCCTTGGATGAGTCTGCTCTTTGCATCTTTGTCCTGAAAAAGATCAACGATCGCATCAAGGACAGATTGCAGTCCTGCTACAGGGGAGAGGGGACTTTGGATTTGGCTTGGCTTAAAGTCAAGGACATTCCCTGTAGCAGTGCGGTGAGTGAAGCCCCCAGACACCCAACCTTAACCCCCCTTGTGTGTTCACAGATCTTTGAGAGTGGCTCAACAATCAGAGCAGGGACCCAGGATCTGAGATGGCTTCATCCCACTCCTGGCTCTGCTTCCAGCTCACCACATCACCTCATTTAACCAGATGATGCCTCAGCTTCCTTATGGGCAAGCTGAGGAAGGTGTCACTTTCAGACCTCCCCAGGCATTGCTGCATTTGGTGATGGATTAAGCCAAGGGGCCTGGAAATCTTTAGGAGGAACTTGGTTGTTGTAATTACTTCTCTGTGCAATTTGTTAGGGGTGAAATCATGCAGTCTTGGCTCAAAACTAAAGGAAAACAAGACCTAGATTATATCAGCAGCTTGTACTGGTATAATTATATTTCTCCGGGCTAGACTAGAAGCAGGATTTGTTCAGGGAGGTTTGTGAAGCCAGGGCTTTGTTTCTTCTAGGGTTGAGAATCACTGGTCATTAGCCATCAAAATTCCTCATCTTCCACTTTCCAGCCACTCCAGTTTTCTGCAGTGAGAAATTAAAGCCTGACTGCAGACACAAGGATTAAAATGCTGTGAGATTCAAGAGCAGGAGTGGGGAAGAAGCTGGTCTACCTGCCCTACAAATAGTCTTAAGAAACTATCTGAGTTCATTGCAGAACTGAATGTGTCATTGCAGAAATCTGTGCCCACCCTGCCAGCATCAGGCTGGCTTTGATACCAGGCACAGGAATCAGCATTCCAACACCTGGATGGCTGTAATAGCCTCTTTGCTGGGCTTTGATTTCCTTCCTTAATTAGTTCTTTTAAGTGAGAGTTAAGTTCATGTCTGAAAAAAGGAAAGATGGAGTAACACCGAAACACTTTCCTGCCCCATAATTCCAAGGCAGTCAGGGTTTGGGATATGGGATTGCTCAGGCTGTCCTTTGTACTCAAACCTCTTTTCCTGGGGGATCCCTGCTGTTGTTGCCTTCCAGGACAAGGATGGACCAGGAGCAAAGCAGATGGGAGTTTCAGTGCAGGGAGAATGGTCCTGCCTTGCTCTGCCCTTATTCCCCTTTACACCTGACCTTGCTCTGCTCTCATCTTCCCACTCCAAACATGCAGAGGGACAAGTTGGGATCTCTTCTGTTTAGACCTGCAAAGCTTCCTATGGAATATTGCACAGGGAGAAAGGCTGTGCCCAGATCTGGCTTTGATATTTTTTTATGGTGGTTTTTTTTTTTTCTGTTTAGCCTCAAGGACTCCACACGTTCAAAGAGCTTCCTCTAGATTTAAGCTGGGAACTTCCCACTGGAGTTTCTTTCCTGGGCTGTTAAACCTCTCTATGCAGGTTGAAATGTGCTCTGCTTGTGCCCCATATGAACATTTGCATCACTGGACCTCGCAAACCTGGAGGTTTGAAACCTCTCAGCCACCTGGCTTCTGTGGCTATAGACAGGAGCAAAAAGGGCCAACACCTTTCTTGATGAATCATGGACCAAAAAGAATAATATAGCAACCAGATTTGTAGGGATAGGATTGCAGAGTTTGAGGAGAGGACAAGGAGCCAGGGACTGAGTGATACGGTGGGAAAAACTGCTACAACATATTTGTGACTGCATTTTTTTTCACTGTGAATCAGAGCTGCTAATGCTTCCCAGCTAGAGAAAGAGCCTGGAGATACCTGAAATAAAAATAGGAGTCTGAAAAGTCTTAACTAAGTGGGCTATGCTCTACTTAAATGAGTCTCCTTAGAGCTGCTGGCAAGCCCTGTCTGAGATCAGCTGTGCTGCCCTAGGGAAGAGGTATTAGTGACTTGGCTGCTGTAAGGGTTGCAGAGTCCAGCTGCTAAGCTTGGAAAGTATTTGAGGCTTGGTGAAATATTTTTGAGCCTGGGTATATGTCTGTGAGGACCTCATCTCCTTTCCTGATGTCCTGCTTGCCAGCCAGCCATCAGCACTGCTGCTCTGCCTCTTAGCACGTGGATGTGAAGCAGCTCCAAAAGCAATTACAAAGCCATCAGTGAGACTTTCCCTGGTTTTGTGGGGATGTCAAATATTTCTCTGCTGGTGCAAATAGAGGCTTGACCTGTCTGTGATCAAGGCTGGACCTGAACTTCAGCTCTGCTGTCGTCAGCAGCCAAAGTCCTGCTTAGGAACAGAGAGAGCTGATGTGCCTGGAATTGAGCAGATGGGTAGAGATGAGCTGTGAGAAGCAGTGTTGGAAGACATATCCAGCCCTTCTCTGTGGTATTAACTGTAGGTCTGTGGACTATGGAGCTGGGCTCACAGAATGAGCCCATTTATTTTGGTAATAAATATTTTAATAATGAGAACTGATTCAAAGGAGATCCATCCGTTAGGATGCTTCTGTTCCTGCCTTGGTGTAATGCTTGCTCAAGGTCACTTCAGGGCAAAAAAAGTTTCCTGGGGATCGTTCTCAGCACAGTTCCTCAATGGGCAATGGGCACACAAATAATTCCAGGGATGTAGGGGGAATTAGCTGACCAGATTAGTAGGGTGCAGAGACTGTAACTTCTCTGCTCAGGACGTGGCATCCATCTGGGCTGGATGGACTGTCCCTCATGGTCAATATGGAGCAGGAGACATTGTGTGTCCAGATGTCCTGCAGAGTCAGATATCCTGGAGGCTTGCCCTGGTCTGATTTGCAAACCCAATGTGAAGGTAAAGGATGGAGGTACAACCATGGAATGGTACAACCATGGAATGATCTTTTGCTTCTCTCATGCCAACCACATGTGGGTATTGGAGACGTATAGAAGTGTGACAGGATTTCCAGGATGGGAATTACAAAAGTCCTGAGACGAATGGAGGACTCTCAATGTTAATTCCTTCCCTGCTCCTGTGTTATAGCTGTCCTCCTATTAACCTTCAGCATAAATCAGGAAAAAATGATGGATTTTTATGCCTGGGCAGCTGATTTGCAAATTGGCCATGTTCACGCAAGTGATGAACAGTTCCAGGTAATACCTCTCTGGTTTTCCTCTCTGCAAATACAGGATAATAGCTTATATTTAAACAGTACATTTGACCCTAAATGCTTAGAAATTCGTACCATCAGAGAAAAATGAGGCTGAGAAAAAAAGAGAGTCTTATGAGGTCATCTGATTTGCCCTTGTGCCCTAGTTATAACATTTCTGACAGATGTTTGTCTCACCTGTTCTTAACCTCCAGGAATGGAGTTTCCACTCTCTCCATAATCTGTCTTTGCTGCTAGGAAGCTTTCCCTCATGTTTAATCTAAATCTCCTTTCCTGATCCCACGGCCATTCCTACTTATACAGCCACAGAGAGCACCTTTGGCTATCTAGCAAGAGCCTCGTGTGTCACCAAAAAATGACCACATCCGTGGTACAGCAATGTATGGAGCAGAGGGAGTGAGGCTGTGGGGACATACAGGGTGTTGGAAGAAGGAAGATTTGTTCTGGAGGAAAAAAAAAACAAAACAAAACAGCCTTCTTAAAACAGAAAACAGTCTTCATGTTGGATAAAGAAGGCTGTGGTTTAAAAATGCTTCATAAAGTTTATAATTACTGTTTGATACAGATGAGAAATGCTGGATTTCTTTTTTTTTTAAAAAAAAGGAGGATGGAGATGTAAATGGGCCATTTTGGTACAGGACTTGATCGTAGGGTGATTTGTTGATTTTTGTTCCTAGAGAAGAGGATTAGCAACAGGTGCATTTTACAACTGAGTGACAATTGTACTATGGTGATGCTCAGTAGTGGTGGCAAGAGGATCTTCCCCTACACCTTGGGGAGCAAGCAGGTGAAGTGCTGTGAGGGAAATACAAGTATGGAGGAACCATAAAATCACTGAATGGTTTGGGTTGGAAGGGACCTTAAAGATCACCTGGTTTCTACCCCCTGCCATGGGCAGGGACACCTCCCACCAGCCCAGGGTGTTCCAAGCCCCATCCAACCTGACCTGAGACACTGCCAGGGATGGGGCAGCCACAGCCTCCCAAGGACTTCTCCTAGTGCCACCACCCTCATGCTAGAAAATTTCTTCCTCATGTCTAACCTAAACTCCTCTCTTCCAGTTTAAAACCATTCCCTTTGTCCTATCACTCCACAAGGATCTCCAGCATTTCTGTAGCTCCTTCAGGTAATGGGAAGTGCTCTAAGGTCTTCCCAGGGCTTTCTCCAGGTTAAACAACCCCAACTCTCTCAACCTCTCTTCATAAGAGGGGTTCTCCAGCACTCTGAGTCTCCTCTCCCCACTGAAGAAGAGGAGGACATTAGAGACTGACCCCAAAAGCATGAGGGTACCATGGTCCTGTTGGGGAGGTGGGATAGGAATGGGAATCCTTGCTGGAGCTTTGGCTTGCAATGAAGTCCCAAATGTGGTGTGTTGTTGGCATGCAATCCCACCTGTGGGTTTAGGAGCTGATTGCAACCCAGGGCTCCTAGCTTGGGAGATCCTGGCCTCCTCCTCTGTGTAATCTACTTCTCAGCATCACCTGCCACCCTGCAGCCTCACAGACTCCAGGCCCTGAAACAGAGGTGTCACCTCCAACTGTAGCTTTTACAGGATACACAGCACAAATATCTGTTGAAGATAATCAAAATGTCTGTCCCCAGCTATCACCTGGCTTCTGCCTTTTGCTGGTATTTTCTTTTCCTTTTGCCAGGAAATGGGGTTTGGCTGTTTAAATTACTGCATGCAGCCTCTTCCTGTTTTTCATGGCAGCTCTGTCACTTGGGAGAGAAAAGAAATGTTTTCAAAGCTGGCCAGCCAACAAAAGGCCTTGTGTAAAGAGCTGGGCAATCTTTTTTCCAACACTTTGCTAACAGAGGGCAGGAGAGGTGGATGGTTGGGACCCCACTCATTGTCTGAGGGGTGACTTGGCTCTAAAGGCTTCCTGTGCTTCTGATTGTTCAAAGTAAACCTAAGTTGCTAACTCCCCAAAACATCTTTGCAGATAGCAGTGCTCAGATCCCCGAGGGTCCTGCTACTTCTCCATACATCCCTTCCTAGCGTGGAGTCTGCTCTCCATCCCTCCTGCTTTTCCTACATCCCCCTTGCCCATCTTAGGTCTTTGCTGCCCACCAAGCAAGCTCTGCTGGGACTCAGGGGGTTTGGCTGAGTGCAGAAGGAGGTTGTGGAGGGCATGATGCTGATCAGTCCTTCTGTGGATTGCTGTCAGCCATCTCTGGATGCACAGGGTTTTGTTTTGGCAGCATGAGCACCTCACACCAGGATGAATGCTGCTTGGCCCTTGGGCCTGCTCCATGGGCTCTCCTCTCCTCCATACCAACAGGTTAGGAAGGGCTGCTTATAGCTCAAGTGGCAAAAGGGTTTTGTCTAACATGGGATGGTCAGTTCGATGTCTGATGAGATGGAATCGTCAGGATTTTCCTCCTAACAACATATCAGCGGTGTCCCCCAGGGATCAGTGCTGGGCCCAGTCCTGTTCAATATCTTCATTGATGACTTGGATGAGGGGATTGAGTCCATCATCAGCAAATTTGCAGATGACACCAAGCTGGGGGGAAGTGTTGATCAGCTGGAAGGCAGGAGGATTCTACAGAGGGACCTGGACAGACTGGAGAGTTGGGCTGGTTCCAATGGGATGAGGTTCAACACGGCCAAGTGCCGGGTCCTGCACTTTGGCCACAACAACCCCATGGGGAGCTCCAGGCTGGGGACAGAGTGGCTGGAGAGCAGCCAGGCAGAAAGAGACCTGGGAGTCTGGATTGACAAGAAGCTGAACATGAGCCAGCAGTGTGCCCAGGTGGCCAAGAAGGCCAATGGCATCCTGGGCTGGATCAGGAACAGCGTGGCCAGCAGGTCCAAGGAGGTGATTCTGCCCCTGGACTCAGCCCTGGTGAGGCCACACCTCGAGTCCTGTGTCCAGTTCTGGGCCCCTCAGGTCAGGAAGGAGATTGAGGTGCTGGAGCAGGTCCAAAGGAGGGCAAGCAGGCTGGCGAAGGGACTGGAGCACAGATCCTATGAGGAGAGGCTGAGGGAGCTGGGGCTGTTCAGCCTGGAGAAGAGGAGGCTCAGGGGAGACCTCATCACTCTCTACAACTCCCTGAAAGGAGGTTGGAGCCAGGGGGGGGTTGGTCTCTTTTCCCAGGCACCTCTCAGCAAGACAAGAGGACATGGTCTTAAATTGTGCTGGGGGAAGTTCAGATTGGATATTAGAAAGAATTTTTTCACGGAAAGGGTGATCAGACATTGGAAGGGGCTGCCCGGGGAGGTAGTGGACTCTTCGTCCCTGGAGACATTTAAAAAGAGACTGGATGTGGCACTCAGTGCCATGGGCTGGGAACCACGGGGGGAGTGGATCAAGGGTTGGACTTGATGATCTCTGAGGTCCCTTCCAACCCAGCCTATTCTATGATTCTATGATTCTATGATTCTATGATATTGCATGATTTTTCTCTTCCTTCAGGGGCTTGGTGTTAATAGCACATCTGCTTTTGACAGAACACCTCTGGGACACCCAGAGGAGGAGCAGCATGACCCCTGCTTCACAGGAGGCTTGACTAAAGTGTGTAAATGTGTAAATTAATGTGTGTAAATACAGCAAAATGTGATGTGCAGCACTGTTGGGTCTCCTGCATCTTAGTTCCTTGCCCAGCATTTCCAGCTGTTGCAGGAAGAGGGAATATCATCCTTGCTGTTGTGTTGCTCCTAGCATGGAGGACAGCAAAAAAGTCATTTGTGAGGAGAGGCTGTGAAAACTGAGGTTGTTCAGCCCTGAGAAGAGAAGACATAGGGGAGAGCTTCTTATGATGTTTCAGTATTTAAAGGGGGGGTACAAAGAGGGTTTACAAAGAGACTGTTTACAAGGAGTCCCATGGACAAGACAAGAGGCAATGGGCACAAGTTTCTTCTGGGCATAAGAGGAAATTTTTCACTCTGAGGACAGTCAGACATTGGAATGGTCTCCCAGGGGAAGTGGTGGATTTCTCCACTCTGGAAAGTATTTAAGTCTCAGCTTGACAAGGTGCTGAGACATCTCACACAAACAATTATATGAGAAGGGTTGGAGCAGATGATCCTTGAGGTCCCTTCCAACCTGACATTCTGTGATTCTATGATTTAGAAAGGACATGGGCTGGAGATGCTGGAAAGAAGGGGGCATTTCAAGGAAAGAAAATCACTTTGTCAATGGAAAAGCAGGAACTGTCATCTTTGTAGCTTTCCCTTAAAAGGGAAGGTTAGGGCGAAAGGGATGTAAATTTTAGCTCAGCCCTTGGGAAGAGGAACATCTTGCAGCAGGTCCTTGTGGTGCTGCTACTTTGGCATTTTCATAGAATCATAGAATAATTTGTATTGGAAGGAACCTCTAAAGGTCACCCAGTCCAACCCCCCTGCAGTAAGCAGGGACACCCTCCACAAGATCAGGTTTCTCAGATTCTTGTCAAGCCTCACCTTAAATATCTCCAGGGATGAAGCCTCAACCACCTCCCTGATCAACCTCTTTCATTTTCCCACTCCCCTCATGGTAAAGAACTTGTTCCTAAAATCCAATCGAGATCTACTCTTCATTTTGCACACGCAGCCCCTGCCCCGTTTTCCTGGCATGGGGATGTGAAGCTCCTCTTTTCCCAGGGGAATGACTCAGGGTCACAGGAATGAGCTATCAGTTTCATTATTCCTCATTCCTCAGCCCTTGCCAGTCAGGCTCTCCTGTGTGGATCTCTGGGGGGGTCAATGCCACCCGTGCTTGCACAATGGGTTTTTTTGTTCATCTCTACTGGATAAGATCATGCACATGAGTTTTGTGGACACGTCTTCACTCCCAGTTATGCAGGCTCATGCTTCTGATCCAAAGGGCTTATGGTCAGCTGGGGTCAGTTCTTGGTCAATTTTTAACAGTGCTTTTCTCTTCTATAACTCTGAAGATGCAAGCAAGAAGAGGAAAATTAAAAATAAAAAGACAGTGTAAGCTGTGTTGGCTGTAGCCTCAGAAATAGGGTAATTCCTCTCTGGGAATGCTCACTGGAGGCTCAGGGATGGAGCAAACAGGCTTCTTACTGCCAGATCTTTATTTGTATAATTGGTCACATCAGTTTGTGTTGGATGGGAGTGTGTGTGCATGTGCACTGAGCCTGTTGTAGGAGGGACTTGCTGAGCCCAGCAGCTTTGATAAGAGGAGACAAGTGTCCTCTTGCCAGCACTGGGAGCTGGAGGGGATGGGGATGGTGGGCTTTACTGGGAAGGTAACACAGCCAAAGGATAATAGGGTGCAGACTTAGGATTTCTGCAGCTGATCTCTGTGATTTGCCAGTCTCCCCCCTGCACCTTCCTGCTCCTCAGTCACCCAACTCCAGCAGGTCTGGGCATCACCTCCCCTGCAAAGCTGGTTCTGCAAAGCTCTGGGGTGACAGGCACTCAGTCCATCAGAGAGAAAGGTGATCTTGCTCCATGAGGTAAAAGCAGAGCAGGGAGCTCTCTCCAGTGACATGGTTGGGATGCCAGTGGTGGAAGTGACCAGAGATCACTGGGGCCATGCTCCTCAGGCTAATGGAGAGCATCAAATCCCCACTGTTCTGAGCAAGGTCCTGGCCCCTCTGTAACTGGAATCAGGAAAGTCTCCCCATCTCTTCCTCGGTGAGGTGATCAGGCAAGCTCGTTAACTAATTAGCACTAATTCATTGGTTATCATGCCCTGAGTTCATGCCAGGGGTGTAATGGAGTTGCAGGAATGAGAACCTTCTGGCTTTTCCATCCACATACATATGAGCAGTGCTGGGTGAGCCCTTCAGCATCCACCTGAGCTCTCACTCCAGCCTAGGTACATCTTGGCAACATCCCAGTTTTCTGCACATCCTCCATACCCCACCATTTATTCATTCTCATTTGCAGGAGCTTCATTTCCAGGGGTTTCTCAGGCACCACCTGGGCTCATCTCCGTTTTTTTTTCCTCAGGGCTGCTCCTTCCTCCCACCTGCCACCTCTTGGCTTTCAGTAGTGGGAGGATAAGGACACTTCCCTGCCTCTGGAAAGTGCTCTGCACTCCAGGCAGGATAAAAAAGTGGATTTGGAGGCCCTGAGGGAGAGAAAACCAAAAACTCTTAAGCATCTCCATCAGCTGAAGCTTGCACTTAAGGGCTGTAAACCAGGGCCTAATTGCACAGAGAGGTTGATTGCATTTGAGGTATTAAGTATGTCCCTCAGTATTAAACACCTGCCCTTCCAAAAGGATGCTTCCAGATGGGTGTGCATGCAGAAATAATGCTGGTAGTAATTAATTACCTTCTTATCACCCCCCTGGCCCTTCATGCCTCTCCTTCGAAAATCCTCATTGTCATGGGGGAAAAAAAAAAAAAAAAAAAAATCTAAAGCACGCTTTGGAAACAAACTCCTTCTCCAACCCATTTATTTACTTCCCAAGCATAAAGCAAGAGGAAACCTTATGCCTTTAAGTGGCTGGGTGCCAAATGGGCTCCCAGTGCTGTTCTCCCCTGGCTCCTCATGTCTGGTTGACCCCGCTCACACAAAATGTTCATTGAGGAGGGAGCAAGGCTCAAGGCTGCTGAGTTGCTGTTGTGTCTGAGATATTTCAGGCACAGCTCCCTCCCCCACCATCAGTCCCAGCTCTGGACCACATTAGCTCTGCCTGAGCTGCTCAGCATCTCTCAGCATCAGCCCCAGGTCCTGGTGGTCCCCCCCCTCCCTGTATCTCCTTCTGCAGGTGAGTGAGGTGCCAGCTTCTCCATCACTGCTTGGGCCATTATCCTGAGTTTCTTGCCACGTGGACAATTAAATTTCTTTCTGGGAAATGATCCTTGCTGCTTTCCCTGCCAGCAACCCAGGCTGTTTTCTTCTGTGGTTGAGCCCTGCGGTCGCCTGTGGCTCAGCTTTGCATTTTTTGGAGGGCTCCATATGATCTCACATTCTCTTCCCCACTTGGAGATCAGCTACTTTGCAAATGTGACCTTGAATTGCCTCGCCAGGAGGTTGCCATGTGGGCTGAGGGGAATGTTCCTGCGACAGTTTTTGGATTTTGTATTTATTTTTAAAATAATAATAATTAATAATAATAATAATAAAGAAGTGAGCAAAACTCAGCCATCCTGCAAAAGCCAGAAGCAAAGCGTCTTCAGCTCCCTTCATCAGCCTGATGATGCTATTTAAAGCACCTCTGGGTCAGGGGCAGCCTGGAGTTTTGCACAATACTGGTTCTGTTGAGGAGGGGGTCAAGGGTCTGCTGGGTTCAGCATCGTTTTCTGAGCCAAATCCTGCACAGAGCCTTTCTGGCTTTCCTGATGGAAGTGTAACTGCTGGGGTGAAAATCAGTTCAGGGCCTGTCCTAATCCTTGGAGAATGAGGGAAGATGTTTAGCCTCTGGGAATGCACATTTCTATTTAATTTATATTCCAGCACATGCATAACATAATTTCCACCCCCTGCCCCGAAATAAGAATGTTTCTCTGTTAAGCCCATTTGCATGGAAATGTGGGTCCCTGTTATAGCAGGGAGGGTGCAAAGGTGATTAGGGGACTTAAAACATCTCTCTGATGAGGGACTTGGGTCTTTTTAGTGTGGAGAAGAAAAGACTGAGGGGGGACCCCGTCAATACTTATAAATTCTTCAAGGGTGGGTGTCAGGAGGATGGGCTCAGTCTTTTTTCAGAGCTGCCCAGTGACAGGACAAGAGGTTATGGGCACAAACTTGACCATAGGCAGTTCCATCTAAACACAAGGAGCAACTTCTTAGAGAGTGGCAGAGCACTGGAAGAGGTTGCCTAGAGATCTGGTGGAGTCTCCATCTCTAGAGGAATTTAGAACCCACCTGGACACCATCCTCTGCAACCTGCTTTAGGTGACCCTGCTGTGACAAGGGGAGGTGATGGTCTCCAGAGGTCCCTTCCAACCCCTGATGATCTGTGATTCTGTGAAAATACAGATGTTGGAAGCATCCATCCTGGCTGGTGTCAAGGTGGAGATGGGAAAGGCTCTTGTGCCTACAGAGTGATGTCCAGGTCTCATTTGACCGTATTTCTGCCCCAGAAACTCCCAACCTGGCATCTGTATGACTGTTCTAGTGTTCTAGTGCGTAAATTTCCATGTGAGGCTGTTTATTAGCACTGGCCCAGTCTCTGGCCAAGGTGACAAGAGTTATGGGATGAAACATAATAATTGCAGAGCCAACATGAACCTGGCTGGGTAGATATGTTCCAGTTCAGGATGGAGCTGGGAAACCTGGGTGTATATTCCAAACTGTCCTCTGCAGTTCTGCTTTGGTGCACAGATAAATGTCAGTAAGTGGATGAACGTGGCTCCCTGAAAAGCTGTCGCATCTCTCTCCTGTAGATATCTACAGAATAAATAGGACCTAACATCCTTCCCTGTGCCACCAGCAACCAGTTGCTTCAATGTAAGAGGCAGTAAACATTGTAGCCTCAGTGTTTTCTCCCTTATGATGAAGATTCTATTAATATTTAAAACATTTAAAGATGTGCTTGAAATGCAGGAGAGGCAAGAGACTCAGATAAGCATGAAAATAACTGGCAGAACCACAGAAACACCCCAAGACCTCCATTTCTTCCATGCAGCACTGGAGCTGGTGGAGCTGATAGAACATATGGGTGGCATTAGGTCGGGAGGAAGAACATCTTTTTTTCCCTGTTTCAATGTCATTACCCCGTTGTTGTCAGCATTCCAAAATATAATAGGATTTGTTCAGCTGATTTATCCCATAAACAGCAATATTAGCCAGGCACATATTTAGACCCAGGGAGAGAGTGGGAGAGGCAGAGTGAGGGACCACACAATAATAAGAAAAGAATAAGGAATAAGAATAAGGAATAAGAATAAGGAATAGGAATAAGGAATAAGAAATAGGAATAAGGAATAAGAAAACTCTCACTGATCCTAATGAAGGAATGACCCAGCACTTATTGATGAGTTGGGGCTATTGGTGGGGATCCCATGCCAAAGAATCATAGAATCATCATGGTTGGAAAGATCCTTCAGGATCATCAACTCCAATTATCAGTCCTACATCACCTTAACCACTAAATTCCCTCCTGAAGTGCCACATCGATCTGTTTTTTTTTTTAGGATATCTCCAGGGATGGTGACTCCACCACCTCCCTGGGCAACCTGTTCCAATGCTTCGCCACTCCTTTGGTGAAGAAATTTGTCCTCACATCCAATCTGAACCTCCTCTGGTATAACTTGAACCCATTTCCTCTTGGCCTATCACTAGCCACGAGGGAGAAGAGGTCAACACCTGCCTCACTGTGGCCTCCTTCCTAATATTTAGAGATGGCAATAAGGTCTCCTCCCAACCTCCTTTTCTCCAAGCTGAACAGACCAAGCTTCCTCAACCTCTTCTCATCAGACCTGTTCTCCAGACCCCTGATTGACTTTTTCTGTACCCTCTGCAACACCTCCATGTCCTTCCTATACTGTGGTGCCCAAAAGTTCACCCAGTACTCAAGGTATGGACACAGTGTCACAGTGTCCCTGTTTCCCAGGGCTGGCTGCAACCTCTCTCACACAGTCTGATGTTCAGGTGCAGAAGGAGTTTTCACTTCATGACTTGAGTGAATTTCTCCTTGGCTGACACAGGAGCTCTGAATTCCTCAAGTGCCCAGAGCTGCCCAGATAAAGGCAGCAAGTGGGAGATTTTGCTTTTCAGGGTTCAAGCGCTTTAGTTTGTTGTTTAAACTGGTAATCAGGCTTCTTTAGAATTATAGAACCATAGAATGATTTGGGCTGGGAGGGACCTTAAAAATCATCCAGTTCCAGTCCCCTGCATGGGCAGGGACACCTCCCACCAGCCCAGGTTGCTTCAAGCCCCATCCACCCTGACCTGAGACACTTCCTGGGATGGGGGAAGCCACAACGTCCTTGGACAACCTCTGCCAGGATCCCACCACCTTCAGAGCAAAGAATTTTTTCCTCATGTCCAACCTCAATGTCCCCTCTTCAAGTTTCAATCCATTGCTCCTTGCCCTCTCCCTACCCCACCATGTCCAAAGCCCTCCCCCAGCTTCCTTGGACAACTTGTTTCAGGGTCTCACCACCCTCAAATTAAAGAATTTCCTCCCAGTGTCCAACCCCAGTCTCCTCTCTTCCAGTTTTAACCCATTCCTCTTGTCCTCTCCCTACCCCCCCGTGTCCAAAGCCCTCCCCCAGCTTTCTTGTAGCCCCTTCAGATATTGGAAGGTTGCTCTAAGGTCACCTGGGAGCCTCCTCTTCTCCAGGCTGAACAACCCCAATCCCTCAGCCTGGCTTCCCAGGGAGGTGCTCAGCCCTCTGAGCATTTGAGTGGCTCTGCTCTGGACACCTTCCAGGAGCTCTGTGTCCTTCTGATGTTGGGGACTCCAGAACTGGGCACAGAGCTCCAGGTGGGGTAAAGGTGGGACATGAGAGGTTGTTACTTGGGAAGGGAATGGCTCTTTGTTAAGTGTCTCTGTTGGATGAAATCCATGGTACGGGAAGGATGCTCAGGATCACAGGGCACAGAGGATGAAGATCCAGCCTCTTCTTACACCTCTCTCATCACTGCAGTTGGTGTTTCCAGGAATTTGTTATGCAGACAACGTTTGGCAGATGATGAAAATGTAACATCCTTTAGGATAAAATGCAGCAGCTGGCAAGCACTTGTCCTTCTCCCAAAAGTGTCTTCCTGCCTGCTCAGAAACCCCTTTTCACCTAAGTTTTTCTCTCCCTGGGACTCTTACTCCTCATCTCAGCTCCAGCAGCACCAGGGGAAGTCAGTGCTGCTGTGTTCCAGGTGTGTAGCACAGCTTTGCTGCTGAGATTTTTTCTTACAGAAAAGCTCTAGCAGCTTATTTGATCAATACTTCACTTTTGAAAAATCCCTAAATGCTTATTTACCCAATAGACCATGGCAGTTTCAAAAGGAAGAGTCTCCACACTCCATAATCTTTTTTTCTTTTTCTTTTTCTTTTTCTTTTTCTTTTTCTTTTTCTTTTTCTTTTTCTTTTTCTTTTTCTTTTTCNAGGTGTTGTCCATCTTCCCTGCCTGGATGAGGCTCTTGGGATCTAACTGAAATAAGACTTAAGTTAAAATCATAAAATCGATGTGCATTGGAGAGGACCTTAAAGACCATCCAGTTCCAACCCCCCTGCATGGGCAGGGACACCTCCCACCAGCCCAGGTTGCTCCAAGCCCCATCCAACCTGACCTGAGACACTGCCAGGGATGGGGCAGCCACAACTTCCTTGGACAACCTGGTCCAGGCTCTCACCACCCTCAAATTAAAGAATTTCCTCCCCATGTCCAACCTCAGTCTCCCCTCTTCCAGTTTTAACCCATTTCCCTTGTCCTCTCCCTACCCCCCCGTGTCCAAAGCCCTCCCCCAGCTTTCTTGTAGCCCCTTCAGATATTGGAAGGTTGCTCTAAGGTCACCTGGGAGCCTCCTCTTCTCCAGGCTGAACAACCCCAATCCCTCAGCCTGGCTTCCCAGGGAGGTGCTCAGCCCTCTGAGCATTTGAGTGGCTCTGCTCTGGACACCTTCCAGGAGCTCTGTGTCCTTCTGATGTTGGGGACTCCAGAACTGGACACAGAGCTCCAGGTGGGGTCTCAGCAGAGCAGAGCAGAGGGGGAGAATCCCCTCCCTTGACTTTCTGTCTCTGCTTCTTTTGCTGCAGCCCAGGACCTGGTTGGTTTCTGGGCTGCAAGTGCACATTGGTGGCTCCTTTCTGGGAGATGATAGGACTGGGCTCAAGGTGGTTCTGGTAAAGATGAGCAGCCCTGGAGCTTGGCACAACTCAAAGAACACGCAGGGGCCTCTCATACCCAGCTGAGCTCTCTCAATTTCCCTGTGCTAAAGAGCAACATCACATCCACATCATTCATCCTGACACTCCTCTTACCTTTGCAGGACTTTGAGGCTTAATTAATGTTTTTAAGCATCTCTGGGGTGGTGGGGTGAAGGTGTTGCTGGCATGGAAAGCAGCATTGTTGTTTCATTTCTATAGCACTGTTGGTGTGCCTGGCACGTTGAAGCCCAAATGATAATTTTGCCTGTTCAACAAAATAATAATTATAGTAATTGTGATTCAGTGGAGAATCTCTGGTGGTGGGGGAGTAGAGGAGGCATCTGGATTCTATCCAGCAAGGTGCTGGTGTTCCTCCCTGGAATAGGAATCAGGGGTGAATGACAGCTGCTAGGAATGCTCCAGAAATGCTTGGTTAACCATTCTGCTGCCAGCAAGTACTATCAGATATTGGATCAATAACATTCTCAGTGAAAAGGAGACAAAGAAAACAGAGAAAGGTGTAGGAAAAGAGGAAGATCCTACACCCTTCAGCATTACCACAGACAGCAATGATGAGGTTGTGGAGACCTTGGAAGATCCCTGCAGTGTGCTGGTTGTGTCCATCTTGTGAAGATCATAGAACCACAGAATGGTTTGGGTTGGAAAAGGGCCTTAGAGCTCATCTAATTCCAACCTCCTGCATGGGCAGGGACACCTCTCACCAGCCCAGGGTGCTCCAAGCCCCATCCAACCTGACCTGAGACACTGCCAGGGATGAGGCAGCCACAACTTCCTTGGACAACCTGGTCCAGGCTCTCACCACCCTCAAATTCAAGAATTTCCTCCTCATGTCCAACCTCAGTCTCCCCTCTTCCAGTTTTAACCCATTCCCCTTGTCCTCTCCCTACCCCCCCGTGTCCAAAGCCCTCCCCCAGCTTTCTTGTAGCCCCTTCNGTGGGATGTGCGTGAACAATTATAAGTGAATTTTTTAAAGCTCATGAAAAGCACTGAGCTGAGAGCCACAGAGATCCTAGTCCTCTGTTTATCCTTCAGTGTCTCATCCATAGGATCCTCCAGCCCCTGAGCCAGCAAGGGGAAGTGTACAGGACTGCAGAAGAACTCAGCATCCTTTACAGTCACGTTTGCTGCTCTACAGGTCCCATCCATCCTCCTTGTTTGTAGGATCTGTTGCCATCTGTGAGGTGATGAACCTCAGTGAGCACACACTTCAGGGATCTGCTTTTCAGCCCAGCTGCATGGCTTGGTGTGCTCATGCTGAGATTTGGAAGCATAATGTCAAAATTTCTTTTGGAGGAGTGGAAATGATGTCTACAGAAGGGTTTGGCTGATACACTGATGGTGTTTGGGATGTGTAAATGGGATAAATGGGAGTGTTTGTACTGGATCAGACACTCTGCATTGCTGCTGGAGGTGTTGTCCATCTTCCCTGCCTGGATGAGGCTCTTGGGATCTAACTGAAATAAGACTTAAGTTAAAATCATAAAATCGATGTGCATTGGAAAGGACCTTAAAGACCATCCAGATCCAACCCCCTGCATGGGCAGGGACACCTCCCACCAGCCCAGGGTGCTCCAAGCCCCATCCAACCTGACCTGAGACACAGCCAGGGATGGAGCAGCCACAGATTCTCTGGGCAACCTGTGCCAGGGTATCTCCACCATCACAGGGAAGAAATTCTTCCTAATGCCTGATCTAAATCTCCCCTTTCTCATCTTAAAACTATTCCTAACTATTCCTGCTTGTCCTATCACTTTATGCCCTTGTCAAAAGTCCCTATCCAGCTTTTCTGTAGCCCTCTCAGGTACTGCAGTACCTGTTACAATACACAAAGAGTGTAAAAATCCCTCTGAAAAATACTGCTGGGTATCTGAGTCCATTCTGCTCCTTTCCCTGTTTACCTTGCCATAGTGGGACTGTTTCTCCTGGCAGATGTTTGGGGGTTAAGTTGACACAGGAGCTGAGGGATGTGGTGAAGCTGGTACCAGTACACCATCTGCCAGTAACATCTGCACTTGTAATAGACAGTGACCCAGGAACAAGTATGTTAGAACCATAGAATAATTCTGAATGGAAAAGACCTCTGAGATCATCAAACCCAACCATTAACCCAGCACTGCCAAGGCCACCACTAACCCATGGCCCTCAGCACCACATCTCCACAGTTTTTAGATCCCTCCAGGGATGGGGACTCCACCACTTCCCTGGGAAACCTGTGCCAGGGCCTGACGTTATTTTGCTGAGGATGATATTGTTCACCTGATATCTACAATAAGCTTCTCTGGATCATCACCTCGATGATCTCTGAGGTCCCTTCCAACCCAGCCTATTCTATGATTCTATGATTCTATGATCAGTCTTGGATTTTCCTTCCTGGTGGCATGAACTGTTCCACTCTGCTAGCCCAGTGCTGCTTCCAGAGCAGAAATGCTGCTGCTGGCCATTCCCAGTTCCTGGCTAATGCAATGTCCATAGTAAAAGTGGGAACAGGAGTTGGAGAACAAACCATGGGCTGGAAAGTTTTTTGCAGTGGCTACTCACTAGCTCTGTGGTTGTGATGGAGTCAGCAGACCCTGAAATCTGTGGTGTGCATCTCTGGGGGCTGAAAAGAGTAATAAGGAAAGTAAACACTGCCAGTATTGCTTAAACTTTGTAATATTAGATCTACACAATGTTTAGGGGTTCACCAATGGATGTACATTGTACACATCTTTTGGCACCTTGCTCATTCAGAAAGTTGGGGCTTAGAGGATGCTAAATTTATGGCAACAATTACTCCTTCCTAATAATCTGCCAGCTCTGCTGAGCAAAAGGCCTGAAGACTAAAGAAACCTGTTGGTCTCTGGAAGAAAGGCAGCCTCCTCTTCAGGAAATTGCAGATTTTATGATGTGGAGGTGTATGGTATAGACTGTTGGGAAGCCTTTTGCTCACACATTGTAGCAGGAACATAAATGCAGACATAAAAAGTCTGTACCACATCAAGATTCGGCAGCACTTGGGTAACTTGACACCAGCCCTTGAACTGATACTTAAGGTCCAGACCTAAAAACCAAGTGCCTGTTCTACTCCTAGTCAATTTGAGGAACTTTCCCTCCCTTTTCTTGAGTTCCTGATTTATGTTGGAATGAAAACCTCTTAGCCTAGTGGGTGCAATTTCCCTGTAATTGGTAAAGTTACCCTAAGAGCACTGTCACTTGTGTATGGTGACATGTAATTGCGTGGTAACCAGGGCTGTGGTTGCACAAGTGAAAAGCAGGGTGCAATTATAATATATTTCCAAATGCTGGCTCTCTACCCAACTTCCATTATATCACAGAGCACCCTGGGGAAACGATACTGGATATTTTTGTATGTCATTAGACTGCAGGTTAACCACTGAAGAGTGGGTTGGTTGGGGATCTGGGCTATCTTGGTGTGGTGGCCCGAGGTTCCCATCTTTTTGTCTGCAAAATTTCCCTTTTGGAATTGCAGCTGACAAAGGTCTACAGCTGTTGATGCCCACTGGCCAAGCCTGGAGCCTTTTCCTGGCCCACTGTCAGGAATGCATGTGATGGGGAGGGCAGTAACAAGCCTAAAATTATGGGAATGATGTGGCAAGTCAGTGGAATTGTCTCCATCCTGCCCCAGGACCTCATAGCTAGGCACAGCCAATAGGTTGAAAAGTGCTGGTTCTGCCAAAGTCCACAGCACTGATTGTGGGGAGAACTTTAGATGACCCAGTGGTCTCAGAGGAATTCTGACTTGGAAAGACTTGGAGGCAGCATGGCCAGAAGCAAAGATCCTGCAGGAGGTCAAAGTTAGAGCCAACCCAGCCAGGTACTAATGCCAGGAGTAGGGTAAACTAACATTTCACCAGAATTTTACCAAACAGTAGAGCCCCTGCTGATACCAGGAAGAGGACAGGCACAGGCAAACAGGAGAAGCACAAACCTTGGGTGCTACGTGGCTGCTGCTGGAGTTTGAAGACCTGTGGTTGGCAAGGAGAAGGTTTATGGTTCACCCCTGCACCAGCTGATCTGGACCTTAAATTTCCTTGCTTGTGTCACTTCTGGTACCACGAAGTTCCTTGTGACTTTTTTTTTTACAGATTCCATCTCTCTACTTTTTTTTAAAATATCTCACTGAGTAGGGTACAGGTAGATCTTGCAGTCAGGTGATGGAAAAGACCTTGGATATCTCCTTGCAAAGACTCAGATGCATATTACTGTTGATTTCTTATTGCTTTTGGCTTCTTGGCCCCACTGGCAGCACAGACAACCAGAACATATGTGTTCCCTCCATCCTCTGACCTAGCCAAGCCTGAGAGAACAAGAGTGAGGAGCCAAGTACCTGCCACCATAGGATGACAGGGCAGTCAGGCATGAGCTGCAAATCAAAGGCAAAACTTGGCCACTGGGACAGCCTTCATCCCCAGCAATCTGTAGAATTGCTTTGGAGCCTCCGGAGGTATCTGGAAAAAGCCTTCAGGGCTTTGACTGGGGTGGAAATTTTCACCAGAGGGAAAGCAAGTATGGCTAATCCTTTATCCAAGCTTTTCCCAAAACATGGATTAAGCTGTGTTTGATTCTCCAGGGCTGTTTCAAAAGCAAATAGCTAAAGCAGATGTTGAAGGGACAATTCCAGGTTCTGATGAGCACCATTTACACAACCCCCCCCCGATCTCTGGTTCTTCAGCCACTTGTGCAATGCCCAAGGGCTTGCTTCTGCTGGGGAAGCAGATGAGGATGGGAAAAAAGGTCTTGTAACCAGAGTTCTAACCTTTCTGCTGAGTTTGGGGGTTTTGGGGGGGCTCAGTGAATCTCTGGGGGACTGAGCTATCCCCAACCTCGTGAAACCATCCTTTCCAGGAGAGCTTGGATGTGTTTGTTATTTATTTGAGAGCTTTCATCGTGGAGAAAGCAGAAAGCTGCCAGAATCTTCCTATCAATCAGGCCCGTTCTTGTGCACATCTTTCCCATTTCACTGGTGAATGTGTATTTCAGTGGTGAATTAGCCATGGTGAACCCTCTGGCTGCTGATGCAGGGAGCAGAGGTGGGAGCAAACCTCAGCCTCTCACAAACCCAAGGTGGAGAGGCAGCTTCTGGGACTCAGGAAGGCATTTCTGCCCTGGGAGCTGCCAACCATTCTCAGCCAAAGATATTTTGGATGTGCAGAGCACCACAGAAGCCTGTGTTTAGCAGCTTTCCTGGGGCAGGGGTGGAATATTCCCTCTTTCACAGGTGGGAACCTGGTGTGGGGTGATGAACTGATTGCCCCCAGTCCAAAATCCCAACAGCAAAGCCCCCCCCCTTCCCTCCTGAGATACCTACAGATGGCACCATGAATTTAACAGCTCAAGATGTGAGGTTTGCTGATCCTATTCCTGCCTCTTTAGATCTTCCCTTTGGCCCTCCCTGATATCCCAGCAGTTTTAGGAGCAGAGTGAATTCATGTCCTCACCTCTGCTTTCATTCTGGGAAGTTGTTAAGGTGAAATTGCCAAGCAAGAGAAGCTCCAGGAGAGTTTAACGTGGCTGCTTTATATTGCTGCTAGGAGTGTCTGGAATTGAAAATAAACCTGTGCTTGCAACTCCTGACCCTTTCATCATAAATCCAAACTTCCTTACGTGTTTCTCTTTGCTGAAGAAGATGACTGTATTTCTGCCTTCACAAAGGCATGTGTGCAGCTGAGAGGCACAGCTGCACAGAAGTTGGTGATGTTTATTTGTAGGGTTTTGCTTGCTGGCATTTTAAGTTTTTTTTAAATTTTATTTTATTTTATTTTTTCATTGCAGACGAGGAAATAACCCAAACATGTTAAATGGAAATAGTTCTTGTGTGGTGTGTGGCTGGCTGGCCTGGTTCCTGTTCTTGGAGGATGGTTGTCTTCAGTGGTGGCTTCTCCAGCACCCACACAACAACATGTGGGTGAACATCAGGGCCCATTTTGAGTGTCCCAGAGGCTATGGTGGGCTGTGATGGTCCTAGATCTCAGCTGAACCGTGTCATATAAGAGAATATGTTGATTTCACTCTTCAACCTTGCCCTGGTGCTCGGCTCATAGGATGGTTTGGGTTGGAAGGGACCCTTCAATGTCATCTAGTTCAACCACCCTGCCATGGGGAGGGACATCTTCAGCTAGACCAGGTTCCTCAGAGCCCCATCAAACCTGCATCTGCCCCATTGAATAGGGCTTTTTCCACCTCTCTGGGCAACCTGTGCCAGTGTTTCCCCACCCTCAGCTGAAAAATTGTCATCCTTATATCTAGTCTGAATCTCCCCTCTTTTGGTTTAAAACCATCACCCTTTATCCTATCATTAAAAGCCCTATTAAACCACCCATCCCCACCTTTCTTATAAGCCCTTCTGATAAGGATGTGCCTTTCTGTAAATAATCTCAGGGTAATAAGATGAAATAAAGGGGCTTAAATTTAGTTTTGGGTCTGTTAGGGGTGGGTGGG